>JARUPZ010000003.1:9963962-10126462 GCA_031213475.1 Nereocystis luetkeana
CACAACTCACCGCCCCCCCCCCCCCCCCCCACAGTGCTCCGTCTCGAAAGGGATGCGTGGTCAATGCCCAATGACCTAGGCAAACTAACAAAATGAGTACCCCCCCCCCGCCCCCCGCTCTCTCTCCGTTGTTTTTTGTATTGTGTTTGTTGATTTATGAATGCAGTGCCTGGCATCAGCGCCACTCCGTACGAGGACAACCTTCGCTACTTCAACGTCGTCATCACGGGCCCGGAGCAGTCACCGTACGAAAGTGAGGAAACAAAAAAAAATGTTTAGTATTTTCACCGAAGAGTTCCACCTGTAAAAGGCTTGTTTGGTTCTTAGAATTTACTTGTTGCGTACTTTGCGTTCTTCCTGCGTTTTTTGTTGGGGGCGGGGGGGGGGGGGGTGCTCCATCTCGCGCATGGTCGTATGACCATGGACCCCTCGCATCCCTACAGTGCTGGGACGGAGTGGCACGTCGGGTTTTCACCGACCAGGCAGGCAGTGCTTGCGCCAAGCGCGAAGCGCCGTGAGGTGTTGCGCGGGATGCATGAAGGGTGGGCTGCATCCTACTAAGAACCGCTTTTGACGCGGCTGGTGTTGCTTATGGGAAGCAGCGTCAATGCATTGATTGATTTTCTGGTGTGGCCACTTCCAGAGACAGCAGAATGGGTTTACTATGTTACTCGCCTCGTGGGTGCCTTACCATATACATGCTACGTTGTGCGGAGTCAAGGTTCTCCGCACAAGAATGATCTAACTAGACCGCCCAGCCGTGGTGACCCGCCAGAAATAAGAATAGAATGAAAAGAAAACGGTACCCTGGGTGCCTACGTAGCTCACGCAGTGGGAAGCGTGTTTTATAGCGTCGTCGCCAACCGACGCCAACCCAACAGATATGTATATACTTCGTATATATCTTTATGCCAGGTATATGATACAGCTTTTGGGCGGGGGGGGCTATCCGTGCACGAAAGTAAGCGAAAAACAGATTTCGCCGAGGAGTTGCACCTGTAGAAGGCTTCGCTGCTTCTTATTAATTGAATTTACTGCTGTCTGTTTTGTGCCTGTGTTTGTATTTGTGGGTGGGGGGGGGGGGAGGGGGGCAGCTATTACCCTACAACAGTAAGCTAAGCACAGTTTTTTACCGAGGAGTTGCACCTGTAAGATGTCTGGTCGTCTTCGTACTACAGTAGGGTACTGTTGTTGTGTTTGTGTAGGTTTATTAATGGTTTTCGTCGGCTCGGGGAGCGGGGAAGGGGACGTACACACCCGTTGTGTTTTTCCCCCGGAGTTGTTGCTTCTGTACAATGCCTCGCTTGCCTCTTAGGACTTCCTGCCTATACGTGCATGTGTTTTATATGGGGGGAGGGGGGTGTACGAAATTAAACAAAAACAAGATGCCGGGGAGTTTCACCCACAAAATAATTGTGTCTGCTTCTGAGCATGTTGCTGCGCGTTTTTGTGTGCTTGTGGGTGTTTGTGTGGTGTTTGTGTGTGTTTTTTGTGCGGGTGTGTGGGAGGTTAGTACCTATGTTACAAAAAAAAAAAGTGAGTTGTGAGTTGTGAGTTCGATAAATTTATTCGATTCTCCTTCTTGCAAGGTGCGTGGAACGTCTGTTGCGCCTTGTGTTTTTTTTTCCGGTCTGGGCGGAGGAGGAGGAGGAGGGGCGGGGGGAAAGGGGGGAAGGTGGAGGGGGTAGCGTGCCTGATAAACGAGTACCTGCCAGGTACACACTTTCCCTCCAAAAAGTCACTGTTGTGCTTGTGATTGCGACCGCACGACGTTGTTGAGGCTGTGTTGAAGTACGACGCAGCTGTGAAATCACTACGATTTCTTGTGAGCACGAGGAGGAGAGCCGTTGCCTCCCCCCCCCCCCCCCCCCCCCCTCCCTCCCCCGACGGGTATCTAACGTTGTACTGGTACGTTTGGGGGACGGTGAGAAAAAATGTCGCCGTGCTGCTCCCGCGTCAGCCCGGGTCCCTCGTACGCAAAAAACACACGCCCGCGTCTTCCGGCTACGTGCGTGGATGCGTCTGTACGCACACGAACTATTTTCTGGTTTCTTCATTCGTTCCAGTTGGTTGCGTCCTCTGTTGCCTATTACGGAGGACCATAGTTAATACCTGGTAGGACCTATGTTGTACATAAAAACCTATATATTTAACTATTTTTACCAACAATATTTTGGTCCTGTTAACTATGGCCCCCCGTAATAGGTGGCTGGATACAAAGTAAAGATTGAGGTTATTTGCTCTATAAATAAACGCTTGCCTTTTTACCCTTTTTGTTACCTGGTTTACTATTCTACGTATGTACTGCTGGGGGGGGGGGGGGGGGGGGGGGGGGGGGGGCTAATGTTGTGATCAGAACCCACAATGGAACCCAAAATCCAGACACCCCCCCTATGTTTACTAGGCATATTTGGCACCGGTAACATTTTATTCGAGCATATTTGGTTATTACAGTATTGCGGGGGGACCATAGTTAATAGGACCAAATATTGTTGGTAAAAAAGGGTTAAATATATAGGTTACCATAGGTCCTATTAACTATGGTCCCCCGTATTAGCACTGCTTTGAATAAAAATGTTGCCGGCACGAGGGAACTGGTACAGACAGGTTTACCAGATACCAGGTATGCTACTGGTGCTGCCTCTTGATTGAACTAATTACAGTACTCGTGCATACTTTCACGCAACTTTGTACCCGCATCGTGATTGCAGCAACTGCTGTGACGGAGGTTATGAGCAGGCGTGTTCATGGGCCCTCCCCTGGTTGCTACCCCCCCGCTCCCGCGAAGGCGTATGCTGTTTGCATGCTTGCTGACGAAACAAACTCGGTCACCCATCTCCCGCTATTGCGGGGGGGCCATAGTAACTAGGACCTACGGTAGACACAAAAACCTATATAATTGTTTAGTTTTTACGAGCAATATTTGGTCTTATTTACTATGGTCCCCCGTGATAGTAACCCTTTTAGGGCAAAAGCTGCGGTAGTCCCGTTTTGGGGGACGAGCCACACATTTTTTCTGGTGAGGTGTTCCCCGAACGGAACAGCAGTTATTCGAGGATTAGTGACCACTCTGACCGAAAATATAACACCCGTTTGGACTGATGAGACCGATATCAAACGGTGTTTATATTCCGGTCAGAATGGTATATATGGCCCAACCCGCGCGGCACTAGTTATTCAACAATATCTGGCATTGCAGGCGAAAGTAATGTACTGCGGTTCATTGTTCAACACACTATGATACTCCCCTTTTTGCTCTGCCGCGCTATGTACAAGATGTACGCACAGTATTTTATCCAAATCTGTTTTCCTGGTCTTTTATTTAGAACCGCAGTCCCGTTTTGGGGACAAACTATTTGAAATTTGACTGGTTTGTCCCCAAAACGGGACTGCGGTTTTAGAAGGGTTCGTGCAGGCACGAGTAACTGTGAACGTTTGTTGTGATACTACAGTATCTACTACAGTACACTACAGCGGTACAGTAAGTAGCGGCCCTATCGTACAGAAGCAAACATACTACTGTTAAACCACTTTAGGAACGCAGTCTCGCTTTGGGGACAAACCACTCAAATTCCAAGTAGTTTGTCCCCAAAACGGGACTGCGGTCCTAAGAGGTTTCATCTTAGCCTGCGAGAAATGAAAAAAAATGCGAGAAGGTATGTAGCGTACCAGCCGTCCGCGATTAAATTGTAAGAAAATCTACTGTGTTCACCTTTCTCGCTTCGCCGTCTAGGCCTGGACACTGCTGACTTAGTCAGTAGCGATTATAGTCCCAAATCAATCAGTATACTGGATTGCAGCAGTTTACTGTCTATCCTCTTTCTTCCCGCAACGCATTTAGTGGGTTTCCGTACTATAATATGAGGTTTTCTTGGCGTACGTCAGGTAAAAACTACTGGACAATATACTGGCCAAGTCAATCAGTAGAAAACTGCCAGTACGTACTATCCCAGTGCCCAGCCCTACTATCATCTGATTCAGGTTTCTTGCGATAGGGCCGATACTGACTGTACTTTGCACTACCTGGTACCTGGTATAATCTTAGTGTGCGCATGTTTGCCTTGTTTATGTTTTATCGTTTTTCTTTCGCACCCAGATGGGTCGTTCAAGCTGGAGCTGTTCCTCCCTTCGGACTACCCGATGGCGCCTCCCAAGGTGAGTCTAGGGCGGAACAAAAACCGTCAGTGAGGCGTTTTTCGGTTTGAAACCGTTAACGAGACGGTGCCTCGGCATGAAACCGTCAGTCGGGCGTTCCTCGGCATGAACAAGCCAGTGAGGCGTTTCTCGACGTGGAACCGTAACGTGAGGAGTTTATCGGCTCGAAACCATCAGTGTGACGTTTGTCGGCATGGAGCCGTCAGGTAGGCGTCTCTCGACATGAAACCGTCAGTGTGGCGTTTCTCGGCATGAAACCACCAGTGAGGCGTTCCCCGACATGAAACCGTCAGTCTGGCGCTTGTCGGCATGAAACCGCCAGCGAGGCGTTTCTCGGGGATGAAGACGTCAGCAAAAGACGTTTTTCGGCACGACAACGTTAGTGAGGCGTTTCTGTGAGACGGTTTTGTCGTTGTGGTTTTAGCACAGCACCAGGCAGCACGCCGGGTTTCGTATGTACTATTACACGAGTAGACTACAATTGTAAATTACAACAAACAATCCCCGTGTGTCGTTGTTGTTTGTATTGTTGTTGATGTTGAATGTTGATGTTGATGTTCTCGTTGGCTTCCTTCTCCTGCTTCTGTTTTCTTTTTTTCGGTGTTGTAATGTTCATGTTGACGTTGATGTACTCGTTGTTCTTGCCTTCTTCTTACTGCTCCTTGCTATTCTTTAGCTCGTATTTACCCGCACGGACTATAAATAGCAAATAATGTCCTTTTTTTTATGCGGATTGTCATTCCTGGTAGATGCGTATACCCTGGTATAATCCCCTGGTACCTGGTACCTGGTAATTATCCGAGTACGTACGCATCATACGCATGTTGTATATTGTGTATTCTACCGTCCGTATTTTTTACTGTACTCAGGTCAATGATTGAGATCGGCCTGCCTTTCCCCAGGTGTTCACATTTTACATATCCTACCGCCCGTACTTGGTGTATATATATCGACATTTCGACAGGTTCGCTTCCTGACAAAGATCTACCACCCGAACATCGACAAGCTGGGTCGCATCTGCCTCGACATCCTTAAGGACAAGTGGTCACCCGCTCTGCAGATTAGGACTGTGCTTCTCAGCATCCAGGCAAGACAAATGAACACAAGAACGTGTGTGTGTTTTTGGGGGGGTTTTCGTACCGTTTTTCATTGTCCGCCGCGCTCCGACTTACATCTTTGGTGTACGATGTACTCGTGGGAGTACGCGTGTTTTGATTCGGTCCGCGTTTTGCTCGTGCGATTATTTTGGCGACACGAGTACCCACCAAAGCGGAGGGAGGGGGGAGGGGGGCAGGGGGCGTACTCATTTGTTGCTTGCCTTAGTCGTTTGACCATTGACCACGCATCCCTTTCGAGACGGAGCACCGTTCCTATTCCTAGTAGAGACACCTGCAACATTTGGGCACTCATTACGTTGTTTTGCGGGGGGGGGGTCTTGCGCGCATTCCTCCGCACCACGGACAGATCGTACAGATCATGATCTATCTATCTACAGATAGATCATCTAGTTCCTCGCCTTCCTTTGTGAGAGGTTGTGCAGGATCTGAATAGTACAGATCCAACAAAGGACACACGCGCTATTAACAGATCGATCGTACAGATCATACGGGTCCCACCCGGCAGAATGAACCAGATCGCACAAGGTCGGGAGAGTAGATAGATTTGTCTCGGGAATATTTCGATGACGAATGTGGAAAATCGATTATATGTTCGAGGTGCCCAGACGCTCTCCCAATCGGCCGGCCCCTCCTGTTAATCTGGTGGAAACGAAACGCACCTTCATCGTCGTTGCCGTTGTCCTATCCGTCGAGTCGCTCGACGCCGTCGTTTATCGCATGCAAGGGAGTACGCACAGGGTGCCGTCAAGCCCGCCCGACAAAAGCGGTTCTTGGTAGGATGCAGCTATTATAGACGTCGCTCGCCCTTTCATGCGGCTCGCCGAAGAAAAGTCCACGCGCACACCGTGCTCGGTGCAAGCAGTGTCTGCCTGGTCGCTAAAAACGAAACGACGACGCGGTCCGTCACCGGCATTGTAGGGGTGCGAGGGAGAGCCTATGGTCGTACGACTACCTACGGCCGTGCACGGCAATGAGTTACCCCCCCCCCCCTACCGCCGCCGCCGCGTGTGTTGTGTTGCCAGGCACTCCTCTCGGCGCCTAACCCGGACGACCCCCTCGCGAACGACGTCGCGGAGATGTGGAAAACTAACGAGGCGCAGGCCCTCATGACAGGTGTGTTGTGTGGGCGTTGTCGTCGTTTTTTTTTTGTGAGTGGGGTCTGTCAACCCCTTCAGGACGGCACTCTCGTCGCGGAAAACAAAAATGCTTGGAACTTGTGTGCAGCGCAGCACTAAAAGGGTTCAGGTTTGGACTTTTATTTTCTTTGTTTTATCGGTTTGTTTTTCCTGTCTAAACGCTGTATATCCTCAAGGTAGATTGATGGCGAATCGAGTTTCGGAACCACCTGGAAAAATCATGGGAAAATGTCCGAACGATCTGATTTTCCCTGTGAAGTCGAGGTAAGTGTCTCGATCGGTTTCCTCAGGTAGTCTTTTCCCCAGCGTTTTGCTCGGCAATCAAACTCGACATTTCATCATAGTACGAGTAGTGTTGTTGTTTATTGCTGCCGTGTGAGGATGTGATGATGTGATGATGTGTTGACGCGTCTCGTCGACGCGGAGGTACGGAAGAATAAGGAGGCGCAGGCACTCGTGACAGGTGTGTGTTAAATGCCGATGATATCAATATTTGTGTGCTCTCGATAGTGTACGATTATTATGGTGCTGTGTGATACCATCATACGTCGCGTTACGATGCTTTTCAGTAGCCTACTGTGGTGTTGTGACAACACCATATTGAGGGTATCAATATTACGTTGGCTCATTTTCCATAAATTCAAGCCCGTGGCCACAAAGCAGGCTAAAACAAAAAATCGTCTACATGGAAGAAAGCAGACTCGTCCAAAAATAATACGCTGCATCGCAAGGGAACGATACTAACGAGCTGTGGTATACCTGGTATAAACAGAGTAGTAATTGGCGCTTACGGCTTGCCAATAAAAAATACCATGAACACATCCATTGTACGGGTATAAGCAGTAGGTACACCCCAAAAAAAGACGAGAAGAACAAAAAAACCGAAACGAAACAAACCGAACCGAACCGAACCGAACCGAACCGAACCGAACCGAACCGAACCGAACCGAACCGGACCGGACCGGACCGAACCGAACCGAACCGAACCGAACCGAACCGAACCGAACCGAACCGAACCGAACCGAACCGAACCGAACCGAACCGAACCGAACCGAACCGAACCGAACCGACACAAAACGAGAACGTTTCGACCCACTCGCTCGATAGCGGCGTCTTTTCATTTCGTGTACCAGGTAGATGAAAGGGGCTGCTATCTTGCACTGACGGCTGTGGCGCCATCTTCGGAAACCTTGTCCCTGATGTCGCGTATAAAACACGGACTCGAGTCGGTTGCGGAGTGATGAGCGGGTGCTGATGTCGGACGCCTCCCGCCGCCCTATGTCACTAAGGTTTCTAACGACCGACCTCACCCCCCCCCCCCCCTCCTACAATCCCGTTCCTTGCCCCCCCCCCCCTGTCCCGGAAATAAATGCACAGATGTGCCCGTGTGGCGAAGCAATAGAGAGTAGAACTCACACCGTAGGGGAATGGAGGAACGGGATGTGTTAGAAGAAGAAATGAGGGGAATAGACAAATGTGACATGGAGGATTCTGATACACTAGATAGCAGCGAGAAAACGATCGCTACCCTAGGAGAAAGATCGTGGCCACAGACGGCGAAACAGGGAGGGGATAAGAGTAGCAAAAAGTTTCTGTGGTGTATAGGGAAACAACGTAATGAGCGCCCAATGGTTGGAGATGTCTCTATTTGGAGTAGGAACGGTGCTCCGTCTTGAAAGGGATGCGTGGTCAATGGTCGAATGATGAAGGCAAGCAACAAATGAGTACGCCCCCCCCCCCGCCTGTCCCGGCATGGAAGGGACCCTTCGTGCTATGAACCCCCCTCCCGTTCTCTTCCTCCACTCAAATGACTAAGGCAAGCAATTGGTGAGTACGCCCCCCCACCCCCCCGAACGCCCTTCGCGCTTGCAACGCTATTGATCGATTAACCCCACAGCCTTGTGCGCAAGAGCGCCCGGCCCACAATCGGTCTCAGCAGGATGCAGCTAGCTTACCCTTCACGCGACTCGCCCCAACCCCCCAAGGCTCTTGCTTCGCGCCTAGTACAAGCTGCCTGGTCGGTGAAAACCGGACGTGCTACTCCGTCCCGGCTCAGCACTTGTAAGGATGCATGACATGTGTACCCCCCGCGCCCTTCCCCGGGCGCCTCCCACCCCTTATTTGTTGTTCGAACCTCTCTTCCCTTCACGTTTCCTTCTGGTTTTCGGTTCGTTCGTTTGTTTGTTTGTTTGTTTGTTTTTGTTGCGTTTTTTTCACGCGTTTTATCTGTGGACAGCACGGGAGTGGACTCAGCGGTTGGCAAGGGCGTCAGCGTGATGTGAATGAACCTTGGCGTGGCGCGTTGTCAGGCTGGACGCCGTTAGGAGCAGGAGTGGAGCAGGAGCATCAAGCGAGAGGGGGGGGAGGGGGGGGAGGGGGAAGGGGGAGGACAAGAGATGGGCGAGGGGGTGGGGGGGGGCGATGTGGGCGCTCTTCTATAGTGTAGGGAGGGAGAGATGCGCTTAGGCGTTTTTTTGTTGTTGGGAGAGAGAGAGAGAGGCAGGCAGGCAGGCTTGTGGGGGCGATGTTGGCGGTTTTAGTACCGTATATACGTATAAGGAAAAGCAAAGCAACGTGTTACTCTTTTTTTCTGCTGCAAAAAACATGACCCCCCCACTATTTCCAAAGTGGTTTGCCGACCCCCCCCCCCCCCCCCCCCCCCCCTCCCGGCAAAAAAAAAGGTGGGGTGCATGCAGTCCTAAAAGAGATGCTGAAGACGCGGCGTTTGTGGGTAGACTCGTGCACGCGAGCGATGCGATGCGATGCCGCGCGATCTGATCCGATGCGATGCGTGGCGGCGCGGGGCGATGCTATGCGCGATGCGATGCGATGATGCAGCGCGGCTGGACGAGAAGCCCTGGGCGGCTGCTAGCGTAGTAGCTATACTCGTAGCGGCAGCGCGTTTTTTCGTCTCGGGGTGTCTTCACTCGGTTGGAGGGGGGACTGGGGGAAGGTTTGATTGATGAGACCCCATGGGGCGAATCAAAAGCTGAATGTTGCAGGGGGGGGAGGGAGGAGGAGATACAGGAGGTGGGGGCGGGAGACAGGGAGGGGGGGGGGGGGGGCAGAGAGAGACGGGGAAGAGCGGGAGTTGGCGGGAGGGGGGGGGGGGGAGGGGGGGAAGGGGGAGTGGACAGGGCCTTGTCTCCCCTAGACGGAGGGTGGATGGATGCCTGGGGTGGTTTCGTGCCAAAAGTGGTGTCAGAGAAGCAAGTGATCGCTGCATCGTCGAAACAGCTCCAGAGCTGAAAGTTGAAACGATGCTTATGTTCTTTTTTCTTTTTGGGTCTCCCTGCTTTTTGCGCCACTGCTGCTGCTGCTGCTGCTGTTTTTGTTCTCGCTTTAGTGTGTTCCCGCCATTTTTTTTGCTTTGTGTTTGGTCCCCAAGCCAGGACGGCGCGGCGCGTCTGTCTGTCTTTTATCTGGCGAGGGATTAAAGGACGGGGGGGGGGAGGAGAAAAATAGGGGGATCGCGTTTTTTTTTTTTGAATGGTGTTGTGTGGCAAACGTGGGGAAAATATGCGTGTGCGCTTGGTTCGGGCCGGTGGAGGAGGGTGGGAGGGTTGGCGGGGAGGATACCGGGGAGGGGGGGGGGGGCTTGGTGAGAGCTGGGGGAGGGGTCTCGCTTGTACAGAGCGCATCGATCATTGGGCGGCGCCGGCATTTGGTCGTGCCGCAGCCCTTTGCTGGCTGGCGTGCTTTTGCATTTCGCCGGTGCCGTGCCTCTCTTGTTCTCTTTGCCGTGCGTTTTGATTTTCGTACGGACGCAGATAGCCTCTGTTTCTTTTTGTTTATTGTCTTTTCATTTTTTTTTTTTCATGGCGTGCTTGCTTCCTCGGTCGGTCGGTTGGCTGGTCGGCATGCCTCTTTCACTTGTAGTCCTGACCTGACCCGACTTGACTTGGCATGACTTGACTTGGGTATTCGCTCTCTGCGTCGTACTTCGGTTGGCACCGCTGCTGCTGCTGCTGCTGCTGCTGCTGCTGCTGCTGCTGCTGCACCGTTGGTCCTGCTCTAGCTTCAGTGACTGACGCCCTCGGGGGAAGGGTAAGACGCCGCGTGCGATGCGTGTTGTTGCTCGCCACGTTTTACTCGTTTTTGCCTATATTTGATTGTATACTCCGCGACAGCAGGCGTCATCGGCGTGGCCTCCGGGATCATGTTGAAAACCCCTCAGGCGTGGTCATAATTTGTGTGTTGGCGGGGATGAAGTGTTCGACTCGAGACTCCCTTGCTTTTGGTTTTACACGTACACGATCATGTTGCCGCTAAGGTTATATGTGCCGTGAGTGTGTTTGTCGTGTGAGGCCGCGTCTCTCGTGTGTCCGGCCACCGGGTAAAACGTCGCACAATACAGCGGCGATGTCTACGTCGCGTACTTCAGCGGTGTCTACAACAACAACAACATTACAACAGACCCAGACGCCTTTTTTTTTTGCGGGGCTGTTCACGGGGCGGGTAAGGGTGACCCGACCCGACCCGTGAGAGTTTGAAAACCTCCTGGCCCGGCCCGATCCGACCCGACCCGACCCGTCATATTTCAAAAAGGGGTCGGGTCATAAGCCGCGAATAGCCCCCCTTTTTTGTCACGATGGATCGGTTGATGGCTCATGTCTCATGATATATAAGGAGGCCGATCTTCGTTGGGCGCGTCAAGGATTGTTTTGGCCTCATCGGTCGGTCATATATAGGGGCCATACCGCGATCTCGCGCGTAACGAACACGAAGCATAATCTTTGTTCGGTTGATGGTGATGACCTCCTTGACCTTACATGCTTCGATAATGTTTTGCAAGGTGTTATTTCACGTGTTTTTTGGCGCGAGCCTGGATCATCGACGGTTGCGGGAAACAGTATTGCTGTAGTACCGTCCCGTCCCGTTGAAAAAATTGACGCCCGACGCCCCGTCGTCCGTTCCGTCTTCCTTTGTTTTCCCACAAAAAACAGGTCAAAACAATCCCGTCCCGTCTAGAATACCTGGTATTTCTAAATAACCGTGAAAAATAGGCCTTGATAATTATTTGAGGCGCTAAACGCCCCCCCCCCCCCCCCCCCCCCGTGACAGAGAGATGGCCCAGACTATGCGGTCACAGACGGCGTGGCAGAGAATTCACGAGGGTTACAGGAAAACAACGGTGAAGCTCGCGCTGCACATTGTCGGATGGCGGACCTGTTTCACTCTGTCCGCTGGCCTGTATTATTATACCAGTACATTTACACCCCATTTTTTGTACTGTAGTCGGATGCGTATATACACTCGTATCATTAAGCTTCAATGTGGAGGATGGAGGCACCCTCCATATCAACGGGGATATTTTCGCCAGCCAAATTTGTTTCTCACGGTTGATGGTCACGACTTTTCATTACCTGTACGTACTTCTGGGGGGACATTTTTTGGGCGGTCAACCACAGACGATTGTAACTCTCAGATCTACGAGAAATAGTAATAGTGCGCCCGCCACTACTGCTGTACCAGGTATACAACAACGATCATTGGTTAAACTATACTGCTGTTCGAAATGAGCTCCGTGAAATGCATCTACCTGATGACCTCTGGTATATGTTTTCGCTCCTTTTTCTGCCGCACGAGAACTTCTATACCCATCATGTATGTGATGTATAATGCAGAGCAGTGTGTTGCGACACTTTCTCGCCATAAGAAGATGGACGGGTGCGTTTGTTTGCTTTGTTGTTTTTCATGAAAGAAAGAGAGAAAAAAGCCGTACTGGGGTACGTATCATATGATACCAGGTGCTGCGGTGGGTAGACCTAGAGACCGCAAGGCGCAAGGCACGCGCGCACAAAAATGGCAAGCTTTTCACGTTTTTCAGCACACCTGCACACTGCGAGAACAACCCCACACTACTTGTTGTATTTCCAAGTATAATACTAAGCAGTACGTATTGATCGGCAGTATACGTAGCATCCGCCAAAACGCGCGTACAAAGTTCTAAAGGGCTATACCTGTACTACCAGAGATACCGTACCCGGTATCTACCGATGATTGCCGCCGCTGCTGCTGCTGCTGTAGACGAGGAAGTACTGCTGACTGACTGCATGTATTTGTGTGTGCGCATGCGTGTGGTGCTGCAGCTCCTGAGAAAATGAAAAACAATGACCAACGATATTTATCGTACCTGGTAGTAGAGAGATCGCTGTCAGCGGGCTGGTATCAAACAATACAGAATCCGCGTGAATGTAATATATTGTCAGGCAGCACTCAATTTGCCGTGGTGATCATCGGGGAGACGGCCCTCCCAATTCCAAGGACCAACCTGTACCTACTTTAGCGTCCTCATTCGGCACATGTCATGCCGCGTGGAAATGCGCCTGCCCATTCCTGCACATTTGATTTTCGGCGTATATACGCGTCGTGCACAGAGCAAGCAGTACGGTATCTCTCAGAGATGCACCCGCTGGTAACTCTTTGAAAAACCCAGAGCTGCACCGCTAGGTACTTATTAGGCATCATACGGCTGTGAGGTCGTGTTCGGTCCTTGCTTGCAGTAGCATACTACTACAGACTATTACGGGGGACCATAGTTAACAGGACCTATGGTATACATAAAAACCTATATGTTTAACCATTTTTACTAACAATATTTGGTCCTGTTAACTATGGCCCCCCGTAATAGTTCCCCCAGTACCCCGACAATACAATTGCCCCATAAACCTGGATCGCAACATCTATCCCCCATCCCCGTTCAATAATCCTTCACACGGTGACACGAACTCTCGACAGTCCAAGCGAGATGAGAGCCCGAACAAAGGCAGCAAAAGTACATAGTCGCTCTTGCTGGTATAGTCTTCGACAGGGCGGCGTTGAGAGCCGTCGTCGACACTCAGCTAAGCCGGACCATGTCGGATAAGGATGTTATCGAGATCGACAGCAAGATGGTAAGGGGCACGCGAGAGAGAGAGAAAGAGAGAGAAAGCTTGGACTCCAAAACTTTATTTGATTTATGAAAGATTTATTGGATTGTGTTTTTCTCTCTTTTTGCAAGATGTAGCTGATAAACGTAGCGGAGGGGCACCACAGCTGGCTTGCCGCGTATCGCAACTGACAGGCCATAGAGCGCGAGTCGGATCAGACTGAAATGTTAAGGAGCTCAGGCGCTGTGTTTGATTGCGTGAGTGTTAATGCATGCGGTCTCTACGGTTTGCATGTGTATGTCGGCATGAGAGCGAGCCGTCGCGAATCACGTGTGTGCCTATGAAGAGAAAATAATATGTTTAAAAAATTAGAAAATCAAAAATCAAATCCTGTGGTGACAATTTTTTGTAATTTTGGCGCTCTTCGTGTGTAGCAGTATGGTAGGGTATACTAAAACGCAACCCAAACTCACCAAGACAATCAAGAGATGCCGTCTCGCGAGTACCACCCGTGTGCGTACGCGCAGCAGCAGCGGCAGTATGAGTGGCCTCGTGCTGCGCGTGTGTCATATCGTTTTATGTACCGTACCAGGAGAAGTCCTTGAGTTATACCCCAGGTACTGCTGTACACAGCAGCAGTAGTATAAGTTCGGACAGTAATAAAAGCTGCTGTACAGCAGTATCGTACACCAGTATCAGAATCTTTGCGACAGAGGTTTTATGAAAACTAAAAGAGTACGCCAGCTGTGAGTTCAACCGATCGGCAGATCGATCGATACTCAACTTTGCAAGCTGCGTGAACCGATCGCGCGTTTTCCATTATTTCCCTAGCGATTGACTACTGGCCGGTGACTCCCCTGAATGCTACCAGGGGCCGACGAGACGATGATACTTGTACCATTTCGTACACTGAAACAGCAGATCGACACGCGAAGGTCGGGAAAAAAACAACTTTACTTTCGCTAAAAAAAGTGAATTTCGTTCCCTTCCTGGGTTCGGTGTGTCTGCGAGTGACAGCAGTGGGGTAAACCAAATCCTGCAGGCGTGACCTCCTAAAATAATAAGGGAAGTGGGGAGAGGCAACGCGGCAAACAAAAAAAAGAACAACGACAACACCTGTGTTTAGGCCCTAGCGAATAAGTCATGCCTTAAAGAATGCCTTAGAGCCCTTTCTCGGCAGAGCCCTGCCTTAGACGCTGTTTCGTGCCTTACGTGCCTTACTCCCGTAAGGCAACGTACCTGCGCTCGAAAAGGGGCAATAAGGCACGTTTTGTGCACCAAACTGACGCCGTTAGATTCGAACTCCCTGAAAACGGGGTTTGGGGTCACATAGCATAGGTCGCTCTGTCGCTCTGCTGAAAGCCAGGTCAACGGTCAGCCATCTGCAGAGAGTCTCTAGGGACTTGTGGCTAAGTTACAAGGAGCAATTTCTCTTGTGGTTCGATCTGGTCCGAAACCTGTGGCTTTTTCAGCCATCGTCGGCGATGATGGAACGCTTGTTCTCGGTCGTGAACATCGTGTTTGGCGCGCAGCAGACAACTATCATCTTGAACGATCTGTTTGAGCTGACGGTCATGTTGCGCCACAACAGCGGGATTCGGCGCGGCACCAGGAAGGATGCTCCCGAACCCGAACCCATCGCCTAGTAGGTTGCCACTAGTGGGGGGCCAGCGGCGGGAGAAAGGAGTCTGTATGTTGTCTGCAGACGCTTGAGGCAATTCGTCCCAGTAAACATATCGATTTGTCTGTCTCTTTTGCTTCCTGCTTCTTTCTCTGTGTCCGGATTTGGGTTTGGCGTTCGCCCGTGAGCATGACGTCAGGGGAAATTGAGTCATTGTAAGATACCTTGTAAGTATCATACGAGTACGAACGAAGGTGATTATGCTGGAGTTGGGTGCAGAGGACGGTTTATAATACGGAGAATACACTACAGACGAATACCTTGCCGTCGACCACAGCACCGCGGTAAGCTGAACGCGTACAGTCCGCTATTGCTGTGCTGCTGTTGTACATATCCCTTTCCACCGGTGTACGCACTGTGGTTGATGTACGTTGAACTATGCTGGGGGATCTATGAAAATGCAAGCAGTGACGTTGATTGAGATGTTCCTGGTACAATGTTCCCAATAACTCACTACTGCTACTCAGACAAGCGCATTTTTTCATACTGTGCTACTCTGTATTTGCAGTCCAATCGTGCCCGACTCTTGTCGTATGTGATGCATATACCGTACGTACCTAACCTATGTGTCCACTCCTCTACGTATCAAGCGCGCGCTAGGGTGAAAAAGGGCTGCAAGGCACGTCTAAGCCATTTTTCAAAGCATTTGCCTTAGCCACATAAGGCATTTAAGGCATGAAGTGGCACTTAAGGCAAATGCCTTACAGCGTGCCTTACCCGATTTTTTTTTGCCTGCGGCGCACTTGAGGGCGCATGCCTTAACCCGATTTCGGCGTCCCTTATTCGCTAGGGCTTACCTGTGTTGCATTGCCCGCAAAAAAAACTCATTTTGGCCAATTGTACAATCAAATAAATGCCTGGAAGCACCTCTACTTCCGTTTTTTTCGTAACCGATATTTTGTTTTTCTGCTCTATTCTAGCTCAAAACTTCTCCATTGATCCAATATTTGGCAAGGCAGATATGGGCTCCTTGGTGCACCCCCGTGACGGTGGCAAAGCCGCAGCAGTTTCCGTGCCCTGCTTCCAGTCGGACCTCGTCGCTGAAGTTAGAAATGGGTAAAAAATATGGTTCCAGGCGTTCGAATTAGATTTTCTTGTACTGGAGCCAAGTATATATTTGACTGCTGTAGAAAACTATGCTCGTACGTACTCGTACGAGTTTCCTTGGGATTGTTTTTAGTAACGGTTAAAAAAAATGATATTTGGTTTAGTTTTGTTAGCCCGGCAGCAGAAGCGTAGAGCATGCTCCGTCGCTCTGCCGCTGCTCTTCCCAAGGATACAGCAGTAGTTGCTGTTTTAGCAAGGCCAGCACGTACCACGTGTCTGCGTATGCATCGGGGCAAAAAACGGAGTTATTTAGCGTGTTTGCGACTGTCGGCACAAGGGAGAGCAGGTTAGCCGTTTTGTTCATTTTTTTGGTAAATTTTTAGGCACCATTATCAGGTCCACCGTGGCACCTGGAGGTTCGATCCCTAATCTTGCAAGGCGGAAATGACATGACTGGCTGGAGCACACAGACGGAAATCTGGTCAATTTCGTCAAGGTCTTCGAGTCGGACCTCGGCCGTAAAAATGGCCTAATCGGGCGGCGCAATTGCCTCGGACGAACCTGCCGTTTGTTTAAAGCTGCAATGAACGGAATTTACAAGCCTTGGACGGCCACGCTCCAACCAGCCACATGGCAGGCTCTATCATGACTTGATTGAGTTCCTTCGAGCGTCCTGTGTCATTTGGGGTCTTTAGTGGGTAGCACCCGCGAAGAGTGCCTGAAAAAGCCCTATGTGGGGCTGATCTCTGCCAAACCCCGGTTTCAATAATGTTTACGTTTTTTTTGCGCCTAAAAAAACATTTTGTGGGCAATGCAACACAGGTGGAAAACGAACAAACAGCCTGCGAGTAGCAACGGCGGCCCAGCAACGGTGTCTGCGGCAGAGCTGACCGCGGTGCCACCATTGCCATCCCACGACTGCAAGCAGCAGCACAGCAAGCGGCAGCTAGGGGCAACATCAGTTTGAGCAACAAGAATAAACAGCGTCAGCACCAGCACCAACCAGCTTCCATATTCGTATTGCTGCTGTTGCTCTGCTGCTGCTGCTGCTGCTGCTGCGCTTGGCCTACGCACACCACAGCGCCGGCGCGCTCCGCCGCCGCCGAGTTGCCATGCTGTCGCGCTCTACAAGCAAAGGCTGTACGAACACGAGTACGAATACGAGTCCTTTTCTAGGGACGACGCATCCTGCACGTCGTCACCAAGCGGGCGAAAGCGTGTACCGTACCAGCGGCGGCGGCCCGCTAGCACAATCCAACGCCCCTCGTGCGCGCTATACCCAAGCTACACCGCTCGAGCCTGTGTGCTCCCAGCGGTTGTCGTAATGCGTACACCAAGCAGCATGGCGGCATGGAAGATGCTGGGTGTTTTGATCCCTTCAAGAACCCTTTCGAGATTTGAGATGCGTTCTGCGTCGGGATAATGCTCGGTGCGTGTAGGCCAATGAAACAGAGCGCTAAAAGTTACCGCATCTTTTGATGACATCCTGACCTCGCTAAAGTACTTTTTTGCCGTTTTTTCCAAAAATTACCTAAAAAAATTACCTCGGGAGAATTTGTGGAGAAGTGAAAGTAACAAAAAAAACGCATACACTCCAATGGAAATATAATACTTTAGCTGTGAGTTGTACCGATTGAGTGCTTAATAATCGTGCGATCGACAGCAGTCGACTGCATATATGCTGTACGACCAAATCGCTCTCGTAGGAACACTCATCGCTCAGGGCCCATCTTAACGGGGGCTTTTGTTTTTTTCAATTTGATTTCTTTGTTTTTGTTTGTAATCTAATTTGCATCTGATTGGCCGAAGAGTGAACGAACGACCAAGCAGGCAAATTAGAAAATTTGAATTTGAGTGAAAAGTCTTTTGGGACTTTTTTCGTGTGATTTTTTTTAATTTCAATTCGGAATTCGGGAGTTCCTCGGACTTGACGTAGCATGTTCATCGTGAGTCGTGAGTCAACACCCTCGGTGGAGTCTGGGCGATTCTAGGCCGCTTCGGCGACCACGATCGAGGCGATAAAACGCGAACCTCATCGAGAGGTGACCGGAGCAATAGCGCGCCCACGCCCACAGACCATAGCACATCGTACCCCGGCGGTGGCGCCTCAAAAGTAATCATGGCGGCCGCAATCCCATTTTTTCGGCCTGCTCGATCGGCCAACAATCACGAAACCCGAGCAGACGAGCTAAAAAACGGAGGATACGCTCGAGACCTCGATAGTTGCATCACCGCTGCTGTTCCGCACGTGGCGCTTGAGGGCTCCCTCCGCCCACCGGCGACACCCTGAGAGTGATAGCTTCCTATGCTGCGCGACCAAAAAGAAAAAAAGGCTGGCGGCGGCGCGCACGCGGCAGCGCAAACCTTCGCTCTCGTCTACGCGCGTCGTTGTTTGTCGGCTGGGCGTTGTGTGACGCGGTGCGTTTTTTGCCGAACTATTTTTTGATTGACAACTAGTACGCTGTTCCCCGATAGGACACAAAACACGTTTTTTTTCGAAATCAAATCGAATTCATTGAAATTAAAATTTTGCTCCCATAAAGGGTTCCCCGTTAAGATGGGCCCTTACATAACTCGTCACTCGTCATGAATTCGGTTTTTCGCCAGATTTTTTGCTTTACCCCCCAAGAGAGAGAACCTTTTCCATAGCGGACATCCTGTACCTGGTATGGTTTTTTCGTTTTTTCAGATCTCCCAAGGGATCTCGGCGCCCTTGGGAGACAGCGGACTTCCTTGGTTTCAGAGCTCGTGTGAGAACAACAGCTGCTGCTGTACCTGGCGCCTGCTAGGTCGTGTACACAGTGATTGATTGAGTACGTATACGAGCACGGAACGGTTTGTTGACCGTCTTTTTCGCGAAATCGTCCTATTGACCCTCTTGTACTCAGCACCTGGTACAGAAACATCAACCCCCGAGGGGAGCCACCGACCACCGACCTACAGACGTCCTTCACGAGATCGGGCACAACAGTACAACCGTACAACCCCGTAGCACGGGCGATGCAAGTATCAGTGGTACGACTAATACCACACCACGCACAGCTTGCAAACACGAGTTTCGACGAATTGCTCGGGTCTCACGGCTCACACCTGAGGTGGCGTTTCTATTATTCTTATTTCAAGATGATACGTACCAGGTACCGACCGCGCTGGGCTGAAGTATAAGTACCGTTTGTTATGATTTTTTTAGTCAACGGTCCTTATAGTTTTGTTGTCCCGAGTGGTGTGTGGTACGGGGTTCGCATAAGCACGTAGCCGGGTTGCCTTTTAGACTCCGGCAAGCGTGCAGGTTGCTCCTAGATTTGAATCGCCAGGATACACGACATTAGCACTAGCGTTTGTATCAGCCAGCCGCCCAAATAAACACGAAGCTGCGGCACAAGCCCCACAATAAGGTGCAAATAGTGGCGATGCTGACAGTTTCATGCAGGGCGTAAATTAGGCCTTCCGCGCGCAACAGGCATCGAGAAGCGTGACGGTACGGCGTTTTGCGGCGGCTCCCCGGGTCCCGGAGGGCCGACGGAGACCGCACCTCACGCGTATGTGTGCGTGTGTTCTTCGCACGATATACCGCTCTTCCGGCCCTTCGAACCAGCACATCCAGTGTCCGTGCCTGTTGTTAGTATTTACCTCTATCAATAGAGAGATGCCTTGTACCTGGTGCGTACTGGCATTCATACAAGCTCGTCTGTGGTGACAAACTACGACGCATAGATAATACATCGTGTAGGGGCCGCTGGAGGCGACAGTTTAGGAGGTGTGTATGATATTACATGTGTATTCTTCACATTTAACCGTTCTTTCTACTCGTGGAGCGTGGAAGACACCTGCCCCTACCCCCCTTCCCGCCTTCCTTCCCAGCCGTTCCCCTCCCCCCTTGGCGTCACCGCCCTCCCCTGTCACCCTTACGCGCCCGCTTCTTTTTCCGGAACACACTCTCCGGCCGCTCATCTTTCGCCCTTCGCACTTTCGACCGGACGAACAAGGTTGCCATGGTGGATGCTGAGGAAGCAATACTGTTCTCGATATCGGTCTACTCTCCGCCCGCGGCCGCCCGCGTCGGCGAGGATGAGAGAATCATAGGCGGCGGCTACGCCGCGGAGCAGGAGGAGTACCTCACGCTCGAGCGCCGTCACAACCGCGCCTGCCACTTCGTCTCGACCATGCACAGGTGAGAACCCCCCCCCCCTGACCGACCGACCGACCGACCGACCGACACTCAACCCCCTACCCAAGTCTCCTGAACCCCAACCCCTGAACGCTGACGGCTGATCCCCGAACCCCTGACGCCCAACCGCCGAGTCCAAACCCCGACCCCTGACCCCCAACACCCGAACCCCAAACTTCGATAACCCACGACCCCACTCACCCCACCCCACCCTACCCCACCGCCTCCCCCCGAGCTCTCGTCGACTGGTTTGATTGGTCGGTTGGTCGGCTGGTTGGCTGGCTGGCTGGATGAATGTGACATGTCTAACATGTTTTTTTGTTTTTTTTTTTCGCGCAGGTACTTCCCTTCCGCCCGATTCGCTGTCCACATCGAGGTGGACCTGCCGGAGCGCATGATGCGGGAGATACACGAGGCGTGCGGCTGGCGCGCTCGCTTCGTCCGCTACGAGATCGTCGCGAGGCTTTTCCACGACCGGGTTCAGCCCGTCGCTGTCCCGCCCCCGACCGGACGGCCCCCCTTCGCCGCGGCCGCCGCGGCCACCCAGATCAGGAAGGCGGCCGAGGCGGAGGCGGCTGCTGCCGAGGAGGCGGCGACGGCCGCTGCGGCGGCTGCGGCTGCGGCTGCGGCTGCTTCAGCGGGAGGCGGGGGGGGAGGGGGGGGTGCGGGCGGAGTGCACGCCGCTAGCAGTCTGCTCGCTGCGGCGGGCGTGGAGGCGCCGGCGATCGAGGTGCGCGCGAAGATGGGAATGGGCGCAGGAATGGGATTGAGAATGGGAATGGATTGTGATTGGGAATGGGGGTGGGGTTTGGAATGGAAATGAGATTGGTGAGTGGGATTGGGATGGGGAGTAGGTATCGGATTGAAGCTGGGATTGGGGGTGGGAATGGGATCGGTTTTTAGAATGGGGGTCGGAGTGGGAATAAGAATAAAACTGGGAGTGGGCAAGGGGCTGCATATTGAAATTTGCATGGGAGCGGAAAATAAAGAGGATCGGGAACGGAAAATGGAAACGACTTGGTCTAAAATGGGAAATAAACGATTCGACAATGGCATTGCAGTCGTCTCTGCCAATGTTGGTGTTGCTGCTGTCACTGGGGGGGGGTACTCGATAGGAGAGATGTACTCCATCTCATGCATGGCCGTAGTCGTATGACCATAGACCCTCGCATCCCCTACAATGCCGGGGGGGGGGGGGGGGGGGGGGGAGAAACGGAGAGGCAGGCAAACAGACATACAGAAGTACAGCAAAACATGAATGTTTGCAGACAGAAAGACATAGGACAAAGAGAATCACATACATACAGGGGGAGAGGGAGCGATGGTCAGCGCTTTGTATAAGGGACCCGGGCCGTCTCCTTTTGTCCGACCGCGAGACATCAAGGCAACGGAGTTATGTACCCCGCAACGCAAAACGCCGCTGCGAAACTTTGAGCACGGCGCGAGCGAGCCCAATCCCCCCCCCCCCCGTCGCCCCCCATCGCTCTCTCCCACGGTGGCCGCCGCCTGACAGATGTCGCAGCCAGGCGTTCGAGGGTCGCTAATGGTCGGGTCGGTGGTCGGAGCCAACTTCATGCAGAATTTCGGCATAGATGGCATGTGGGAAGGCACTGTCATGAAGGTGAGCCAAAGAAAATGGGTTTTTAGTTTTTTGACGGCTTGGCCAGCTTCTACATAAATGGTTGAAATGCCTTGACTTGGAACAACGCCCCGACCCTGCAACTCTAACCCCAACCGCCTGCAACAAAGGAGGGAGTAAGGCTAGACTGACATCCAGGCAAAACACGAGAAGGAAATGTAGGCGTCTCCCACACAATTCGGGACTGAGCGATAGGTCTCGGGCGAGAAACAAAAGGTCCCCCCCCAACACTTTCAAGAAGCAACGAACCACTCACATATAGGAACGTAAGTATACTGAGGGGTTGTATTAACAGTAGAAGTGTGGAATATTAACTATCCATAGTTTGACGAAGCAGGGGCACGGATTTTTTTACACTGATGACCAATAAAAGGGCAGAGCTTCCAAAACGGACGGCGGGGTTATACTTCCCGATCAAAAGCGTGCGCTACGTACCGGTGTTAGGTGCTAATATTATCGGAGACCGCGTTCTAGCCCCTTGACTGGCGACTCCCTTACACTAAATTTAACATGCCGGCAGTAGCCAATACAGCAGTACGTACGTACCTACGTATGTACGGCAACATACGTACGTACTCACGGCAGTAGGTGCAGTAGGGGTACGACGTACGGCGGTAGGGACGGCAGTAGGGTGCAGTGTGCCTGTTTCCATGTATGAATTTTTGTGTCTGCCTCTGTCAAGTCTAGTTTATGTGTCTGTGTCTGTATACGGTGTGTTTCTTCATGCACGTGCCTTCGCCCGTCGATCCCGAAACACTTGCTCCCGACGTGCACCGGCACGGTATGTACTCGGGAAATCCCAGCCCCTTCAGCCTGCCGATTTCGAGGCCGAAAACGAGAGGTTTAGCGTCAATGACAACGGCAACAACAACAACAAAAAGGAGCTGTGGAGTTTATTTATTTTTCCGTCCAGTTTTAGTTTTTTGCATGACGGTGCCTGTCGGTGTTATCCTTTAAGGCCTTCGTCTCGTCGCAGGCACCGCTGGCGGCACTGGCTTGTTGTTTTCGGGGTTGATTGGCATTTTGCTGTACTCCTGTGCTACCGCGGCTGCTGTCATATACCTAGAATGTCTTTTTTTTCAACCCGCTGCCCCCCCCCCCGGTCCCCATCTCGCCTCCCCTCACCCCACCCCACCCTACCCCAACCCCACTCCACCCCACCCCCTACCCGCTCTCCACACCCGAACCCACCCCACCAACTCCAACCAACCCCGCCTCACCCCACCTCCTACCCGCTCTCCACGCCCTCCGTGGTATCTTGTGTCTTCCGGTGACGGGTCACGGTCGTCTGCACCCGGGCGCAATAAACAACCCTCCAGTTCCTACCGGCGAACGGGCAAAGGCTGACGGCCACGGCCAAGGCTAACCTTGTGGCTGCCTCGCTAGCTGCCGCCGCCAGCGCCGCCGACTCTAAAGCTGCCGCCCCCTCCACACCGACCCCTAAAAAGTCGGCGGTAGCGGCGAGAAAGGCTGCGGCGGCCGCTGCCGCGGCCGCCGCCTCTGCTGCCGCTAACGCTAACGCTAGGACCGCTGCGGCTACTGCGAAGACCGCTGCTGCGGCTGCTAAGAGCGCTGCCGTGGCTGCCGCGGCTGCTGCTGCGGCGGCTGCGGAGGCTGCCGCCGCCGCCGCCGCCGCTCCGCTCTCTCCCGTAACACTGCCGGCGACCACCGTCCCCAGTGCGAAGCGCGCCAGAACGGCCGCCTCCACCACTACCGCCGCTGCCGCCACCACCGCGGCCACCTCGCCCCCGACCCCCACCTCCGCCTGCTCGGCCCGAGTAGCTAAGGTTAGGGCCAAGAAAGCGGCCGCTGCTGCTGCAGAAGCACTGACGCACGCGTCAGCACCCGGTTCCGGTGGTTACGGGTCCGGTTCTGGGACCGGTTCCGGGATCGGTTCCGGAGGCGGAGGGGGGGAGTCCTCGCCCGCGGAGGATTCCGCTTCGGGGAAAGGTGGGAAGGGGAAAGGGAAGGGAAAGGGGAAAGGGAAAGTCGACAATGATGGAGGAGGAGGAGGAGGAGGAGGAGAGAAGGAGGAGGAGGAGAAGGGAGGGCCGGGGGAGGAGACACCATTTCCGCAGGCCCAGGCGGCGAACAAGTTGATGTCTGTCTCGGCGGAGAAACGGGTGCGGATCAAGTCGCGGAAGGCCGCTGCGGCGATGTCGGCGCAGAGGGCTTACGATAAGGCTAGAAAGGACAACGTCCCCCCGGCGGAGGCGGCGGAGAAGCTGGCGGTTGCGGCGGCGGCGGCGGCCGAAGCGGCCGGGATGTCGGCCTGGATAGGCGCGAACCCAGCGAGGCAGCTGTACGATAAGAAGGCCGCGGAGGTGTGTTTGGTTGCTTATTAGGAGACGAAATGGGGTGGGGAGGTGGGGGGGGTACTCGAGATATGCCATGCATGACCGTAGTTGTATGACCATAGACCCTCGCGTCCCTGCAATGCCAAGACGGAGCACGTCGGATTCCCCCGTCGGAGGGGGGGGGGGGGGGGCGGGGGGGGCGCAGTTTGCCGTACGCGTCTTTTTTCTGGAATGATAGTTGCATGAAGCTGAGAGGGGAGAATCCGAACAAACATCCTGGTTTCTCTCTTGTTTGTCTCTCGGAAACCCTACTGAGACCCCACGCTGCGACAGCTGTTGTATTTTCACCTGGTGTAGTAGTAAAATACTCTCTTTTGGCGCTCTGTGTTCGTCTCGTTCTCCTCCTCCTGCCCACCTTACCGCCTCTGCCCTTCTCCCCTTCCGTTCCCCCATCCCCCGTTCCTCCTCTATCTGCCATTGCTGCCCTTGCTCCCCACCACACCCCCTGTCCCCGCGCTCTACTGGAATGTTCTTTTTTGTTATGCTTCGCGCCTCCCTCCCTTCCCCCCTCCGCTCTCCCCACCCCCTCCCTCCCCCGTTCCGGCCCGGCCCGGCCCTGGCCGGCTCGATCGCGGATTGACGTGTTTATGTTGCGATGTTTCGGCCTTGGCTTTTTGTTGTGCGGCGGATGAAAGTTGTTTTTCCCAAAGAAGGGAGGCGCGTCGCGCGAGGGCGAGGCCGGCGACAAGGCGCGCAAGATCAAACGTCGCCGGCTGAACTTGGAGCAGCAGACCGAAGTCCTGCGCCAAGCTTTCTGGACCGACATCTGGCCCCCTCTGCGTGAGTTTTCTCGCCCCGGCTCGATTGGTTGATGAGTTGGTTGGTTGATTGGTTGGTTGGTTGGCTGGTTGGTTGGTTGGTTGATTGATTACGGTGTCTGCGAAGGATTTTGGTTGGAACGAATTTGGTTGTTTTTTCTTGTGGTCTGTTTTCCGATATGAGAATAGCGCTAACCCACCCATGGCACTCTTCCCAAGAGTTAGCCCAACCCAATATCAGTTAGATTACTAATAGTGGTATTTTGGCCACTTGTTACGGCAACCTTGAGAAGAATCTAAAGTTGCGTGGATTGGGGTCATTTTTCATGTAGGAAACAGACCACAACCCCCCCCCCCCCCCCAAATTGTTTTCAACCAAATTCTTCGCGAACACCCTGTATCGCTCGGTTGGTTGGTCGGTTATTTGGTTAGTTGGTTGTTGTGCTGTGTTTATTTTTATTTATGAATGGTAGATCACTAGATATTTGTATTTTTTAAAGGTGTTTGTAGGTGTGTGTGTTTTTTAATTAGTACGGTGTATTTGTATGTGTACTGTGTTGTACTGGTGTGTGTTTATATTTATTACCTGGTATGTGTTTTGTGCGTTTGTATGCTTCGTATATTATGCGTTCGTGTGTTTGCCTACATGATGTGTCTGTGTATGAACGTATGTACTTCGTATTTGTGCAGCAAGTTTGTATTGTGCGTGGCTGGCACATGCGTTTTCGTAAAAATAATCTGGCAGGTGTGATACGTGCTTAGTAGGCACACTTCGTAATGTTTTCATTCGTAGTCACGGAGCATAGTGTTTGTAGCGTATTAAACCCCCCTGCCCCCCCCCCCCCTCTCTCTCTCCCCCCCCCTGCCCCCCGCTCCTACCCCCTCCTACACGCGCACGAACCCCCCTCCTGCGTGCGTAACGTTCGCGTGTACACCCTTTGCAGTGCACGACGGGTGGCACCTAGCCCACGTCATCCAGGCCGGTCGGCACGCCCGATACTACTTTCCTCCCGGTATCAGGAGGGGTAAGGGGAGGTCGGTGCGCAAGGACTTCTTCGACTCGGTCAGACAGGTGGGCGTCGGTACTGGCGGTGGTAGCGGTGGCGGCGGTGATGGTGTCGGTGATGGTGTTGGCGGTGGTGCTGGTGCTGATGCTGGTTGGTGGTGTTGATGGTGGCAGTATTGATTCTGACCCCATACAATGGTTAAATATATACCCTGATACTTCGCTTGACTTAGATTGACTTCGCACCCCATGAACCCCAACCGCAGCCCGCCACGAGCCGTACGTTCGGGTTGGCCCAGCTGCAACAAAACGATTGAGAAACGCATTTGACTCTATAACTCCTAACCCGTACGTAAAGACAACCGCTTGAGAATTTTCGTGGGAAATAACGAAATGTCATTTGAAGCCAGGAGCTTCTGTTGTGTGGACTTTCGACCTTTCTGTTTTGAGCTGGGCCAAGTCATAAATGCTACCTGGTACTTCTCTTGCTGACCTGACTTTCCGACACCCACCCGACAACCAAACTCACGCCTACAACACCGAACACAGACCATCTCCAGACTGAGGAAAATGCCGCAATGGGAGCCGATGCTCGTCAGCATCCTCGACCAGGCCCAGGTGGGGGACAGTCCTACGATAGCCCCTCTTTCGCCTCACGGGGGACTTAAGGGCCCCGCTAGATCGTTCTTCAGGACTACCGCTACACCTTTCGGCAAAGCGAAAGCTAGCCCCAAGTCTACTCCTTCGCCTGGTAAGGGTCCGGGGAAGCCCCCGGCGAAAACGCCTTCTGCCAAATTGCCTTCGGTGAAAGCGCCTTCGAAGACTGCGTCGAAAACGCCTAAGAAGACTGTGTCGAAAACTTCGGCGAAGGGTTCTGCTTCTGCTCCTGGTGATGTTGGTGTTGGTGTTGATGGCGGCGGTGGTGTGACAGCAACGACAGCATCGACACCGACTGTATCGGCGGTGGCGTCAACTACGACGCCGACAGCATCGGGTCGCCCCCGTACGGTTGCCGCCGCGGCTGCCGCTCCCGAGCCCTCCGCCGTCGCTGCCTCCGGTGGTGGTGGTGGTGATGGTGTTGGTAGTTGTAGCAGTGGAAACTTGCTAACGGCTCCCACGCCGCGCCGGCCCCCTCGCATCCGCTCCCCGCCCCCACTGTCAGCCGCTGTGGCGTCCCCGTCGCCGGCCCCCGTAGGCGGGCGGGCCCGGCGTGCCAGCGTGGGAGCGCGTGGCGCTACCGCGGCAGTGGCAGCGGCAGCGGGGACTGGTGTCGGCGACAGTGTTGGCGACGGCGACGGCGACGGTGGCGGTGGTAGCGGTGGCGAGGACGCATCCGCCAAGACCGACGCGGGTACTGTCGTGAGGATCAAGATGGAAGCTGTGCCTTCTTCCAGAAAGAGGAGGAGGGATTCGCAGCAGCCGCAGTCCCAGCAGCAGCAGCAGCAGCAGCAGCAGCAGGAGCAGCCGCACGGTTCTTCCCCCCTTGCCGTGGATAGCGGCAGGCGCGGGCGGCTGGAGCGTAGGGAGCGAGCTCTCGTCGGTGCTGATGCCGCGGCAGTGGATGCCGGGGCCGGCGGGAGCGGCGGGGGTGATGGCGGAGAGGAAGGCGGCGGCAGCGGCGGCGTGAGTGGCTGGAGTGGTGCGAGGTTGACGAGAGGTGGAGCGGCATTCACGACGCCTGAGAGCCAGAACGTCTCTGCGCCCTCGAACGTTAGCGGCGGCGGCGGGGGGGATAGCGCTAACCCTGTCGCATCTCCTCCCGCTTCTTCAGCCGCGGCGGCGGCCGCAACGGAGACGGGTAAAGAGAAGGAGAAGAGGGGGGAGGGGGAGACGCCCGCCGCATCGATGAGCGGTGAATCTCCGAGTGACAACGCGGAAGTGGAGGAAGCGACGGCGGCGGCGAAGGAGGCATTCAAGGCGGGGAAAGGCAAGGGGAACGCGGCTGTTGATACGGCCGGACCTGAAGGAGTGGACGGGGCCGGGAAAGAGGAGGGAGCGGATGGGGGAGGAGCAGGTGGTGAGGGGGCTACTGCTGACAAGAAATGCGGTAAGGCCTCTTCGACGGGGGCCGGCGGAAGGGTCCGGTCCAGGCTGCCCGGCGACGTCAACAGCTGGGGAAAGCTGCCCTCTTCCCGGCCACCGCCCCGCCAGCGCTCTCTTGTCCCTGCTGCCGCTCCTGCTTCTGCTGCTGCTGCTCCTGCGGTGACGGTGGATTCTGCTGTTACCGCCGCTGCTACTTCCGTGGCGGCGGCAGCGACTGCGGAGGAAGGGAAGGAAGCAACTCCGCGGGCTTCTGCATGCGAGAATGGAGAAGGGAAGGTGGGGGGAGGATTGGCGAACGCTGACCAAACCGAGTTTGCGAATGCCGCGGTGCCCGGCCTGGACTCGGCTGATACTTTTGCGGAAAACCCGGCGGCGCTGGTGGAGCCCATGGGAGCGAGGGGAGAGGGGGCGAAAGACATAGAGGAGAAGGGGGGTGCGGAAGAGGAGGTGGAGGAAGAGGAAAGTGCAGATACGTCGACGAAAAAGTCCAAGCACGATATGGAAGTAAACCGCAGCTCCCCGGGGGTAGACCAAGCGGTAGCGGTTGCCCCGCCGGCGAAGAAAGACGGAAGCGGCGACGGCGGCGGCACCGACACCCATAGCGAAGGGCGGGAGGGAGGGGGCGAAAACGATGACAATTCGCAGAATGGGGCCGAGGCCAAGGTGGAGGCCGAACCCGGAGATGACATGGATGTTAGCTCGGATGAAGGTGGCAGAAGCGCCGCGTCGGAGGACAAGGCGGGGTCGGACATGGACACGGACAGCAACGAGCGTCGGGAAGAGGAGGAGGAAGATAGCGACAACACAGAATCGGAGGAGGGGGAGGAAGGGGAGGAGGAGGAGGGAGACCGGGAGGGAGGAGTGGCGGTGGCTGGAGCGAAAGGCCCTGGGGGGGAGGGAGCTGGGGGGGGGGCACGGGCGGGGGTGGGTGCGGGAACGGGAGACGAGGCGGAAGTCGCGGCCGAGGAGGCGATGAAGGCCGATGACGCCCAAGATGGCGGAAATTTGGAGGGAGAGAGCGCGGAGGGGGGCGCGGTGCCGATGGTGGAGATGGAGACAGGAGTGGACAACGATGCGGATGGGAACACGAAACATGCGTCGTCGGCGGCAGCGGTGCAGCAACGAGATGACGAGGGAAGCGCCGCCACCGAGGCTGGAGGGGAGGTCGAAGGAGGGGCAGCTCAGCAGTCTGGGTTGTCCGCAGGGGGCGGCGGCGGCGGGGCTGACGACATGTCCGCCGCCATCGCCAACGCCGCAGCCGCAGCCGCCGCGGCCGCGGCCGCCCTCGCTGCCGCGTTACCGCCGCCGCTGGTGCTGCCGGAATACGACGGGGGAGCTGTCATCCAACAACCGACGCTAGCGGCGGTGGCGGCGTCAGCCGCTGCTTCTTCTGGTGCGGTACCGTGCCCGCTCGAAGGGTCTGCGGCTGTGTCCGCACGGGCGGGTGACACGCCTTCTACGGAACCTTCCTCGGCTCTTGGAGTCATGGAGAGCGTGGTTGGAACCAAAGCCAACGAGCCACAGCTTGGCGAGGGGGCGGCAATCTCGAATCTTGAGCCGGTGGCGGCGACGGCGGAGGGGGCGGCGGCGGCTGTTTATTCGTCCCCGGCGGCGGTTCCGGCGGCGAGTCGCACCAGCGGTAGAAGCGAACGGCGTCGACGCGCTTGCAGAGACAAAATTGCTGGGGTGGATGCTACTGATGCCGATGTCGTCGGCGCGGCGGCCGCAGCTTCAGCGCGGAACAAGATGCTGGAAGAAGCGTCCCCGGGTGGTGCCGGTGCCGTCGCTGCTGCTGGCGGCGGTGGTAGCGGAGGCGGTGGTACGGGCGAGATAGACGACCCCGCCACGGGAGGAGGAGGGGGCGAGGGTGGGGGTCAGAAGGCGACGGCGACGGCGGGTTCCACCCCGTGCCGGAAGAGCGGACGGCGGCGCTTCGAGTCCGATCGAGCGAGGGACGCGAAGGAGGACGCCATCTACCTGAAGAAGCAGCGCTTCAACAGCTACGGTCCCGCGGACGCGACCGGAATTGGTGGTGTCAGCGGCGTTATTATCGGCGGCGGCGGTGGTACTGTCGGTGGTGTTCCCGGTGCCAGTAAAGTCGGCGGTGGTGATGATGGTGGTGGTGGTGGTGGTGGTGGTGGTGGTGGTGGTGGTGGTGGTGGCGGCGGCAGCAGCAGCGGTGGCAACGGCGTTCACGGCGATGGTGGCAGCGCAGATGCATCCTCGCTTTCGGCGTCGACGGCGGTGCTGATGGCGACGGGCTCCGCGGGCATCCGCGTGGTGGCGAGGACGATGGACCCTGCCCTCGTGGCGAAACCGTCGGACGTGTTCATATGCCGGTAAGAATTCGCGGTATGTACGTTTCCTGTTGGGTCTTTTTTTTCTTGGTCGGTACGGTTCGTCCCGATTAATGGCCGATCAGTCGGTCTGTCAGTCGGTAGGCTGGTTGGTTGGCTGGCACCTTCTAAGTGGGTTAATTGACGGTTGTTCGGTCTGTCGGTAGGGTTATACTGGGGTTAGGATGGCTGATTCACCGGTTGGTTGGTTGCGCGGTCGGTAGGTGTGTATGTCGATAGGTTGGTTGGTCGTTCAATGGGTCGATCTGTTTGTTGATAGCCCGCTAAATCGATTGGTAAGTGTAGGCTGGTAGGCAGGTCGGTCGGTCTGTTGATTGGGCAGTTGGTTGGTCGGTCTGCTGATTGAAGGTTAGGTTGTTGCGGCTGTCGGTAGTGTGATTGGTAGGTTGGTTGGTAGAGTTTGTTTTTGGCTGATTGATTGGTTGGTCGGTTTGGTTGGTTGATCGGGTTGGCCGGTTGGCGGATCGGTCGGTTGGCTGACGGCAGCGCGGCAAAATGGGCGTGCGGACGATGGGTAGCGATGTGAAAATCGTCCAACGGTACGAGTGCATGTATGCGACCTAATATGCTACAAGACCGGTCTGCTGAGGCGCGGTAAGGCCTCTTTTTCTCTTACGATACTTGCTTTATGTGTAGGTGGGCGTTCAGTCAAAAGGAGTCATACCGCGGTCTGTCAGGTGGATGGACCTACGCACGTCCGGGCATATTTCCGAACAATTCACAGCGGGAAAACATCTTACATCAACCACCGTATACTTCTTTTCTCACAGCAGCAATTGACCGCTATATATCAGCGCAGACAGGGAGCACAGCGGACCCGCAAACACACAGCACAACGCGGCGAGACAGCCGCCGCCGAGGCTGTGCGCACCCAGTGTCTCAGATGGGGCCGACCCCCCGCCGAGGCTGTGCGCACCCAGTGTCTCAGATGGGGCCGACCCCCTAGGCTGCACGCCTGCTGTGCTCCGCTGGTTTATCGTGTGCTCGCCGTAGTGTGATGCCTTCTGGTAGAAACTACGATCCCCGAACAAACTTTACACTTGGTTGGGTACTCAATAGTTCCTACTATTGCTGCTGTATGTGTTCTCGTATATACACCGGATGTACTCGTACAGCGCCGAAGATTTTTTGGAGATGTAGCGGGGGAACGGTACACAAGTGTTCGCCGAAGTGCAGGATGACCAGGGGTGATCGCGCACCGACTGGCGGGGTGGCGGGTAGTCCAACGGTGGCCAGTAGGGGGGGGGGGGGTGATCGGCCTACGAGTACTCGCGTAGTTGTTGCCTGTCCTGCTTTTCGTACGCAACGTTTTTTTTACTACATTCGTGTGTTGATTTTGTTTTTCGTTGTTCATCAAACGCCCCGACGCAACTCAAGCCGACGACAAGTCATACGCATCCTGCTGCGCGAGTTCTTAGCGACACCTAAACTTTCTTGACATACCTAGTATATATTTCTTTGTGCCCGTCCTTGCCTCGCCTTGCCTTACCTTGCCTTACCTTGTCTTACCTTGCCTTACCTTGTCTTACCTTGCCTTACCCCTGCTATCCCTCATTCACCCCGCGGCCTCTTTTTCTTTTTTTTTGTTTCCGTGTTTTTTGCGATCGACCCAGGTACAAAGACGGGTTCGAAGAGGCGCTAAGCTTGACGAAGCTGCGGCAGCTGGGAGCCTCCTTCAAATTTCCTCGCATCGGGCTCATTAATGGGGATGGGGACGGTGGCGGTGGCGGCGGCAGCGATGGTGGTGGGGATAGTGGTGGTGGTGGGGATAGTGGGGGTGGTGGTGGTCGTGGTGGTGGTGGCGGTGGTAGTAGTGGGGGTGGTGGGCTTTATGACGACAGGAAGTTCGCTCGGGCGAGGAAGCCCGGCGCGCAGCGAGTGCTGGGCGCCATGAGCATGTCAACGATGTGGACGCACCGGGTGAGTCGAGGGTCAGTCCGATTTCTCAAGTCGTCGCTTTCTGTCGGCGGATTTAGTGCGTCGATCGGTCGGCAGGTAGGTATTGTGGTCCGTGATTCGGTAGGTATTTTTCTTTTGATGAGTATCAGGCAGGTTTGGTCGGTCGCCCTCAAATTCGGCCGATTCGATGGGTTGGTACCTGGCAGGCTGTTCGGTCACTCGGTCGGTCGGTCGGTCGAAAATTCGGTTGATTGGTCGATGCCAAGCAGGTTTGTCGGTCGACCGGAAGTTGGTTCGGAAATTCGTTCGATTGGTTGATAGCGAGCAGGCTGGTCGGTTAACCGGTCGATATTTGGGTCGATAAAGTCTGATCGCTTGATGGATATCAGGCAGCGGTCGGCCGCACGGATTTCGGCCAGAAATTCGGTTGATAGATACGAGGAAAGTTGGTCGGCCGTTCTGTATTTCGGTCGGAAATTCGGTCGGCTGGTTGATACCAGCCAGGTTTGTCGCTTGGTCTGTCGGAAATTCAGTGAAAATTATGTCGGCTGATCGATATCAGCCAATTTGGTCGGTATTTCGTTCGGCCGAGTTGCTTGATACCGTATCGGGTGCCTGGTTAGTTGGTAAGTCGGTCGGCAAAGCGGTTCGACATTCGATGCGGAAGGTCAGTCGATCCATCGGTCCGCTGGTCCGTCGATTATTTTCCTGTGCGCCTGGAGCCCGTCTTGGAAAACGGTGGAGGGGAGCGCACGATTCAGAAACGATGAGTCGGCTCTTCTCCCCTTTCTTTGGTTTTTCTTCCTTTTTTTTCAGCCATAGACGAATAGTCTGCCCGTCGGTTCCTGTCTCACGTTCAGCCTTCAGCGCCCGAACGAACGCCTTCCATGGTGTGCCTCCTTCTCCTACATACCTGCCCCCCCCGCCCGCGCTCCTTTTGTTCCCCCCTTGTCCTAACCCCCCCCTTCCTCCCCGTACCACCCCCCCCCCACCACTATCTATAATATTAATAGTCTAACTTACGCTTTTGCTACCGCACAAACGACCCCCAAGAATGTCGCCATAACTTGAGGTGGCATCATTTAAACATAGCGTAACGTCGCGCTTACACGAACGATGCTCCTGCGTTTTGTTCTGTTTCCATTTTTGCAGGGGAGGGAGACGGTGATCGCAGCCAGCATCCATGACGACGTGGACTTCCTCGTGACGGAGATCGTCGGGTGAGTGCGGAACACGTATATTGAAAAAAAACACACACAACCACAGTCAGCTTTGAGATGGATGGGAGATAGATGGGAGATATCGTCGAAGCTGAAGCTCACCTTTGTAAGCTGTGTTTGATACATCTAACTTCGATGTACTTGAGTGTTTGGAAAAAATAAAGTTAAAGACGCCTCTGAGCCGCTGTGAGATCGAGAAGGACTTCCTTCCTTGAAACTCGTCTTTTTTTTTAAATGCTGCGTGTGATGTTTTATTTTGTACGTAGCACGCAGTGTCCGTGAAACACGCTAGCGATAACCCCCCCCCCCCCCCCCCCCCCTCCCTCCCTCGAACGAATCACCTTGACCCTTTTAGGACCGCAGCCCCGTTTTGGGGACAAACTAGTTGGAATTTGAGTGGTTTGTCCCCAAAACGGGACTGCGGTCCTAAATGGGTTATAACTAAATTTCCTCTCGACCGTGAGGAGAGCGCAAACGCCGAGGTGAGGCGTCTGCCTGTACGTAAGGCGTTCCGATGAGACCTTCCCAAGGCTGCCCTGTTCGTTGTTGTGTGTACCCTCCTTTGTGCGTTGGAGATAAACCGGCCCAGGAAAAATCAGCCTAGGGGGTGGGGGGGGGGGTGCTGTCTCGTCACCCGGGCGATACAGTACTGCTGTACCCTTAGCTTCTCAAGTTAACGTGCCCGCACCTGGTACTACTATATATACTGTAGTGCGTACTGCTACTACGACGTACGACTACGTACTATTACTAATATACCATGGTACTACTACGTTACTGCTACTAATATTAATGCTACGTAATACTACTAACTGTACGTACTATTAATAGTGTTGTACCTGGTATACAATAGTAGTAGTACTACAGTTGCCACTGTGTACTGCTACTACTGTAGTAGTGCTAGTACGTGCTACTACTACTACTACTACTACTACTACTACTACTACTAGATGAAGACCCAGGGCAGAGTGTGTTGATGTAGTCCCTCTTGGCCCCTTTGTTCGTGTGTACAGTATGTTATGACATTACACCACGCCGTACCATACCATACCATACCATACCATAGAACCACTTACTTAGATCTCACTCTCTGAGCGCGCTCGGTTGGTGCATCCCTGGCCTCTCAGAACCCCCACTTGGGAATCGCCTCCTTTTATTACTTGGCGGACCTTTCCAGCGGCCCTTTGTTTTCTTCATTTCTTTTGGCACTTTCGGTCCTTTTTCCCTTGTTTCCCCCTTCGTTTCGTGTGCGTGCGTGTACTCCGAGTACGGCACCGCGGGCGAGCGCGGCACCGTCGCGGGTGTCAGCGAGTGGTGGCGGGCATAGGGGGGGTTGCAAGGAGCGCGGTCGCCGTTTTCGTGGCTAGGTGTCGCGTGTGCCTCGAGACACGACGGAAGCATTAATGGGCTCTGTCAGGCCGCCTGATGTGGTTCCGGTTATATGCTATGTACGAGTATATTAAGGGTCGTTGTGATATGCAAAATATATTCCAAGCGGCGCTTATTTTTGCGACGAAACTAAAAATCAATAAGAGAGCGACGCATCCTGAGTACTAACTTTATCGAGCTGGCGAACGAGGGCCACGGTGAGCACCGGGCCTCGCGTGAGGCGGGCGACGGGGCTCACTGTGACAAGAGGGGGGAGAAAGCTTTACCCGGGCCGAATCGGTTGCGAGATGGTCGCGAGGGGGGCGGGCGGCGTACGAGGCTGAGAGAGAAGCTCTTCTGTTCGATTTTTTTTTTTTTCTTCTTTTCGACCGGGTGTAAGGTATTATAATCAGGCAGAAGATAATTACACGAGAGGGGACGAGGATTTTTTTCTTCCCGATTTTTTCGGTTTCATTTTCAGTGTTTTCACTGTGCTGCTGTGCCGTGCTGTGCTTTCTCTTTCGTACATCCGAGTACATAAATAGAGCGTACCAGATATCAAAAGAAGAAAAGAAGTACCCTACCTGGGGGTTGTACGTACGTACGTACGACATCCGCGACGCGAAGTGTATGTGGCTTCCGAGCAGTTTTCTCCTGAAGCATGGCGGCGGGACTCTTGGCATTATCAAGTCGCCAGTTTGCAACTACAATGACAAACAAAACTCTGTGTCTGTTTGGCGTAATTTGATGTACTTTTTCTTCCTGAGCGAGCGTAGCGGGCGGCGCAGGCCGCCCGCGAAGCGGCGCCTTGTATACCATACCATACTATACCATACCACATGCCGAACCCCATACCCATGCCCTACCATGCCATACCCATACCATACCGTACCTCACCACAGCATACAATACCGTATAATATCATGACATACCCCGCGCCGGCAGGCTGCTGATGCAGATGAAGACTCAGGGCAAAGAGGTGGGGTTGACGTTCTGGGAGTCGCCCGAGCGCAAGTGCCTCAATGAGTGCGGCCTACCCCTGCCCGCGGAACTGGAGGCCGCCATGGACCGCGATGCTGCTGCCGCTGCTGCTAGTGCTGCTGCTGCTGCTACTGGCGCTGCCGTTGCTGGCGATGGTGGTGCTGCTGCGGGTGCTACTGCTGGTGATAGTGCTGCTGCTGCTGGTGCTGCTGCTGGAAATGAGGGCTGCGGAGGCGGGAGTGGAGCGGGGGACGGAGTGGGGGGCGGGCGAGGAGGGTTAGGGGCGGCTGCTGGAAAGTCTGCGAAGAAGATCGGGAGCGGGAGCAAAGGGGAGAAGTTGCTCGTGCAGAAGCAGGAGGTAGGAGTGAGGGGGGGATGAGTGCATTATTGTGACTTGGGGTTTTCATGCTGTACGTAGCGTTTTTTCTAGTGTTTACCTGCGCGTGACGGAAGCGCCTGGGGTTTGATTTCGTTGGTCTGGGGTGCGGTTGGCTTTGAAACCTAGATTCATTCATTTGTTGATGGGTTAGTTGATTGATTGGCTGAATGTTTGGTGGGTTGGTTGGTTGATCAATTAATTGATTCGATCAATTGGTTGGCTAATTGGTCAGTTAAATGGTTGGTTGTGTGGTTATTAATGGTTGATTAATTCATCGATTCATTGGTTGACTGATTAATTCGTTGATTGAATGCTTGATTGCCGCGATGGTGTCCTGACATGCTCCTGTCGTTTCTCGCGTTTTGGTTAGTTGCCGAGTTATTTCTGCTCCCGGTGAAGACGGGTGATTTTGCGTTTTTCTTGTGGAGTTATCTCTGCTCTCTCTCTATATATATCTACCTACTTCCTCCCCTTTCGTCGGCTGTTGTGGTTGATGTGTTGTCGTTTAGTTTTGTTGGTGGTGTGGAAGCCCCGGCGTGAAGACAGGCAGCCAGCCGATGGACATAATATCACAACGAAACAGCCTGTGAGGTATCGATGCTTGTTTATTTTCTCTTCCGCTGTATCTCTCTCCCGCCCCCCCCCCCCCCCCCCTGCTCCGTTCCGAAAGGGATCCGTGGTCAATGGTCTAACAACTAAGGCGACCGACAAATGAGCACGCCCCCCCCCCCCCTCCCCCCCCCCCTTACGTCCGGGATGCGTGGTCAATGGTCAACAAAGACTAAAGACAAGCGACAAATGAGCACGCCCCCCCCCCCCCACATCCCTCACCCCCTCCCCTCCTCCGATTGCTTTCAAGATTGGAGATGCTGCCTGGAGCGACGCTCCCGGTGGATGGAAGGAGCAAAGGCACTGCCACTCGGGCCCGCTGGTGATCTGGAAATCCGGGTCCGCCAGGACGCGCGCGAAGTGAGTCTTATCTTCTTCTTCTGTTTTCGCGTTTGTCACGTTTTTCGCTTTGTTAGTTTAGACCTATGCCAATGGACACGCAAAGTTCAAAATATATATATATATATATATATATATATATATATATTGCCTTCAAAGAACGACCGAAAATTTTCTCGTACCGCCGCTGTGGGGGAAAAAAAGAGAAAAATGTTTGATTTTTTTTTTATCCCAACGGCTGCAGCCGGCGCAATTTGTTTTTTTCTGGTTGCAAATTGTCAACACGGCGATAGAAACCAGCTCGTGCGACGATCGACGCTCGATCTCGACATAGACTCAGCCCACGGCCAACCCGCTCGGTATCTGGCAAGACCAACGAATATAGATGACGGCCTCGAAGATATCGGGTGGGTCCATGGTCTAGGGGGCGAGAGCTTGCCGGCGACGTCCTACGGTATCCTCCCAAACCTTTTTTGCCATTTGAAACGGATGGAGAAGTTTTGTCTCCTGTTTTGTGGACACCAGCGGCCAATTGTTTATTTATCATACGCCTGGTCAGCTCCCGCCACATGACACCGGCCATGGTGTGAAGACGGTGACTCTAGGGTGGGTCGGAGCCCCTAACGGGCGCACTCTGTTCAGAATTCATGACGCAATCGTTGGTTTTGTTGATCGATGTCTGTCGAGGACTCGGAATCTCGCCGCCTCGAACCAGAGATCGGCCTGAGTTTTTCTCAAGCCGATGTTGGCCCAACATCGGCCCCAGATTTGTTTTTTTCGGGCTTTTTTCCAAAAGTTGGGAACTTTTTTTTTTTCTAAACGTGCCCATATAGGAAGCGTGTTCTGAAACATTTTGGAGGGTATGTTTGAATTTTAAAAGATTTTGTTGATACTTCGCTGTCCCATTGGCATAGGTCTTGGTTTTTTTGTTTATTTTTTCTTTTCTTCGTCTTTTCTCAATCTATCTTTTTTGTTGTTTCGCGTTGTAGGCCACTCTCTATGTCTTACGGAAACTTCGTTTCAACGGGATGTCGAATTTCCGAGACGAAAAATGGTTGTGGCGAGAAGGTGCGGCTTGAACCCACAGCAAAGCCGTTTCTTACAGGTTGCACACGGAAATCGGCGGGGCCGCATTTCATTGCTTGAAGGCATGTTTGTACTCGTACTCGTACACAGGGTTTTGTTTTTGTTTTGTTTTTTTGTCTTGTACTTCGCACGCACACTGACGCCCGGCTCTACGCACGTACCGTGGTCGTCTTGTTCGGGAGGGGGGGTGCGTATGAACCCTTTTAGGGCTGCAGTCCCGTTTTGGGGACAAACTACTTCTAATTTGACTGGATTGCCCCCTGAACGGGACTGCGCTTCTGAAAGGGTCAAGAGTGATCAGAAGCGACGATGGACGCATAACCCGGGTATCCCCCTATATGTTTCGACACTAGATTTTGGTTCTGTCTACAGCAGTAGTATCTTCCCCCGCTTTGTCTACCCGCCATGTTTGGTTCTGAGTTTCTATTATATATTCGCCCGCACTTCGCCCCGTAACTGCGAGTTACAGGCCAGGCTGCCACAGAGGGCACACAGGAGGTGGCGAAAAAAAAATCGCGCCGCGCGCCTCTCTGTCGCGCTTGCGTATCGCCCTGGGTCTCAAAATAGGACCCGCTGTGTGGACGTATAGTACGGTGGATAACAGTATTAATAATGTTTGCAGCCTAATTTTTTTTGTCCGTCGTCCGTTTTATGGAACTGGTACAGTAGAGGTGTATGCCGGATGATCGAAACCCGGGTACCGGGACGGGCCAACACCCCAGTGGGACGGGTTCGGGTTTTGACTTGCAACCCGCAGGTTTTTGAGGTGACCAAAATCCGGTCACTCGGCGGGTTTTTCGAGTAGGTACCCGGGTACCCGTGTGTGTGACGTGTCCCCCGTTTTTAGTAGGCCTCACAACATCTCTACAAACCTTGCAAATCGGCAGAAAACGGTAGTAGTGGTCACCGACTGATCAACGAGTTGTTTTTTCAAGGTAGCCATCTGCGCATTCTGGCTGGCTAATGGCGTATGCATATGTGTATTAGGCATGCTGCTCTCCAGCGGCCGAGGGTTCTTTCTTTCTCGCTCTGTCGGCTGCGAAGCAAGCAAGGGGGCCGTGGGTGCATTACGACGCATGTCTGGATCCCTGCCGAGCACCGTGGCTGTGCTCGGTGCATTGAACGTCGCTGAGTTGGCTAAAAAAAACAAGGGATTGCTTTCCGCCCCGCCGAGCCGAGTAGGCGACATGGAAAACCCCGCAAAAAATTAAACTAAGTTTTTTTTTTTTTTTTTGATAGCCCCGCCACCCTCGAACACTTTTTCAAGCCGTTTTTATATATGTGGCACCAAAGCTGTTCGCCCCGACTGAAAAAATAGCAACACACATTAATATCAACTTTCGGGACATTTTGTTTGCCCCATTTTGGCATGTAAAGTGCACATTTTGGCCCAGCAAGAACGCACAGCAGTTCTGCCGCAGGAGCAGCCACAGCTCTGCAGCAGGCGCGAATCATAGCTCCGCCATATGATACAAACCCCCAACCCGAGTACAACAAGCTTGTCGATGTAGTATGAAGTCACAGCCATCATCCTACGAACAACAGCGGCAATGTCTGTGGCGGCGGGGGGCATCCCGCACGCGCGACTCGACCGGCATGTCTGTAGGAACTGGAAATGATCGACCTCCGCAGTTTCCCGTCTATCGAGCACACGCAGCACTGCTGATTGTTGATTTAGTGACTGCTGACTGATATTATTGATGATTTAGTGACTGCTGACTGGTATGATTGTTGATTTAGTGACTGCTGACTGATATTATTGATGATTTAGTGACTGCTGACTGGTATGATTGTTGATTTAGTGACTGCTGACTGATATTATTAATGATTTAGTGACTGCTGACTGATATGATTGTTGACTGCTGGTTGTTGATTGTTAACTGCTGGCTTTTGATTAGTGACTGCTGGCTGTTCACGACTGATTGCTGACTGCTGGCTGTTGATATGTTGACCTCTGGCTGTTGATTGACTGCTGACCGGTGATTGGCTGATTTTTGTGGACTGCTGGCCTGTTGATTGGCGGATTGCTTGACAGAGCGAAGGGGGAGTTCCAGGAGCACTGCTGCGCGTCCTTGCTCGGGTCAACGCATGTTCCGCCTGGGGCGGAGGTAATGCTGCTGGACGGCTTCCTACACGGCACAGGGTGAGAAGGGGCATCAATGGGCATCAATGAGAATGAGCACGCGTCGCGTGCGCATATACGTGAGGGCGTTGTGCTACACATATTGAAGAGTGCAACGTTATATATGAATGCCTGTACGTCTACTTCGAAGTGTGCATTTAGGGCAGTGTACTCGTAGTTGTGTGTGTGTGTTTTTTTTTTGCATGTAGCATTCCCCGTCTGTTTTTTGGTCCGTTTTTAGGCGTGGGCCCACGGTAGGGTTAATGCACGTTTTTTTTTCGTGCCACTTTTTCTGTTCTGACTCACGGGGCGGTTCCTGGACTGAGGAAACTTCTCAATGTCATCATGTCACTGGGAACGCCTTTTTGTGTGTGTTTGCACAGCATTTTGTTCGAACTACACCTACGGTGTGCCCGAGCTCTAGTGTGTGTCACCATCGCTTCCGTCGAAAACGGTTTTTTATGGGAGAGACAAAAGAGGTCCAGCCCCAGAAAGAATGCTGGTGGGCGCTACTGTAGCCCTGCGCCGTAGCGTACGTGTTTTGTGTACTATTTTGTTGTTTGTGTTTTATGTAGGGTGTAGGGTGTAGTTGCTCTGGGTTTTTCGGTTTCGTGCTTTTGTGCTTTTTTGTGGGGAGGGGTTCTGGGTTGTGATTGGGCTTTTTGTTGTCGTTTCTTTTTTTACATGTGTGTTACCTACTCTTTGGTTATTTTGTTTACGCTAGCGTTGGGCCGGAAGAAGCGCGGCGGGTGGAACCCTTGCCTTGCCTTGCCTCGTCTTGCCTTGCCTTGCCTCACCTTGCCTTGTCTTGCCTTGCCTTGCCTTGCTTTTTTTGCTATCACCGAGACGACGCAACCCACCCAACTACGCAACCACCCACCCACCCCACCCCACGCCACTCCGCCCCACCCCGCTCGCCCAATCGTTCGTTCATTTATTTTTCGCGACCGGTTGCTGTAAATTGATGAATGAACAGGGTGCTCGAGAAGCACACTACCTTCCGCCCGTACAAGCGTCGAGAGTGCCCCCTGCTTGACGACGGAGCAGAAGAAGAAGCCGCGGGAAAAAGCAGTACGGCTATGCATGGTCCCAAGGCGCCGCAGCCTGGTTGCACGCGGCTGCAGTCCAGGAAGGTGATACTTATATGTGGAACCAGGATGGAGGCGGTGGGGGTGGAGGGTGGAGGGTGAGGGTGGTGAGGGGCAAGCCTGGCGGGCGGGCGGGGAGGGGAAGGGGAGGGGGGGGGGGGGGGGTCAGGAAGTAGTAGTAGAGGGTACGAAGGAGGCGTGAAGGGCGCGGGGGGCATCGCGTTGTAGCTTTGACCGACGCCAAGCCTTGCGTGTTTTTTTGGTCGAATCTTTTTTCGTTTCGTTTGTTTGGTGTATTTGTTTGTTTTGTGTGGTTAGATGGTTTTCCTTTGTTGGACTGCTAGTAGTGGCTCCCTTGTACGTACGCTGCAATAGGTACGCTACAATAGGTTGCTTCCTCGTGCCCTGCAATAGTTTTCTTGTTTGCTCGCTCGTTCGCTCGCTCGCTCGCTTGCCGGGTCGTTTGCTTACCTGCTTGTCTTCCTTCTTGCCTTCCTAACTCGCTCGCTTGTTCGAATGATCGTTTGTTCGTTCGTTCGTTCGTATGTTTGGTTCGTTCCCTTGTTCAGCGGCTAGCTTCCTTGTGCACGACAAGAGCTTGCTCCTTACGCACGTGCTGGCTTCACTGTCAATTCGTTATTTCGTTCGCTCGCCCGTTCGTTTGTCCAACGTTTTTCACGTCACGTTTCCTTCCCCCCCCCCCCCACGTTTTGTCGGATCCTTCGATGGCGTACAGGTCTTCCTCCAGGTGGGCAAGATCCCGAGGAAGGACCGAGCGGTCTATGTGTGCGCTTCCGGCCCGGCCGCGATAGTCTCCTCCCCCGCGACAGCCGCAATAGACGCCGCGGCGGAAGCAGCACCGTCGGCGGCGGCGGCGGTAGCGTCAGCGACAACGACAACGACGACGCAGGAAGTTAAGCGGACCGGTCCGCACGCGATCAAGGCCCTCGCGGATGGTGCTGATGCCAGCTCGAGTGCTGGTGCTACTACTGCTGCACCTGCGTTCGGTTCCGGTTCTGCACCTGCGTCAAGTCCCGCGGCACCTGCGTCTAGTCCTGCGGCACCTGCATCTGGTACTGCAGCTGCATCTACTATTAATAACAGCATATCTAGTGCTTCCGCCTCCGCTGCGTCCGGTTCTCGTGCTGCTGTGACGCCGTCGAAGGTGGGTATGGGGAGGGAGGCTTTAGGGGGGGGGGCGGGGGTTCCGGCGGTTGTTTTACACGCGGCCGCTTGTTGGTGCTTTTGTGTCATGACGGGTCGAGGGGGGGGGGGGGGTACTCATTTGGCATGCATGGCCGTAGCCGTACGACAATAGACGCTCGCATCCCTACAATGCCGGGACGGAGCATGTCGGGTTTTCACCGACCAGGCAGACATTGCTTGCACAAGCGCGAAGCGCCGTGAGGTGTCCGGCGAGTGGCATGAAGGATGAGCTGCATCCTACTAAGAACCGCTTTTGAGGCGGACTTGCATATGGATGACAGAGTCAATTAGTTTCTTTGATTTCTGGTGTAGCCATTTCCAGAGGCAGCAATGGGTTTCCTATGTAACTGCCTTTCCATATACACACTACGTAATACGATCATTCCCAATTGTGCGGAGTCAAGGTTCTCCCAGCACAAAAATGATCTAACTCTGGGGGGGGGGGGGGGAAGGCACCACACCACCATCACTGACAACACCAACACCCTCGATCGCGCTCGCGGAAACTCCCCCTCCACCGCTACATCGCTAACGCGTCCCCTACGCCCCCCCCCCTGCCATTTTTTTTGTATTGTATTGTTATTGTCTTCTTTTCTTTTCTTTTTTTCTTTTTTTTTTTGCGGGGGGAGGAGGAACAGAGCGGCTACCCCATAATCGGAACAGCGCCATGGTCGGCGCTCGACGGGTGGACCGCTGCCACCGCTGCCGCTGCCGGTGGCGACGGCAGCACCAACAAGAATAGCAACATCGCCGGGGGAGACCACAAGCCGCACTTCCGCGCGTGCATCGTCTGCCAGCGCTTGGGAGGCGCCACTCCTGTCGCCCCCGCCGCCTCTACCGTTGCCGCCGTCGACAATACCGGGGACACCAAAACTCCACCCCCTCCCTCCAAAAAATCCTTCGGTGCTGGTGGTGGTGGGGGTACTCATAAAGGCACGGTGAAGAAGGAGCTCGGGGAAGAGGAGGAAGAGGAGGAGGAGGAAGAGCCGCCGCTACCGCCCCTCCTCCTTTGCAGCACTTGTCCGGCGTCTTTCCACCTCTCTTGCCTGAGGCCGCGCCTGCGGGTGATGCCGACGGGGGGTGGGTGGAGCTGCGCTTACTGCTTCGCGACGGGGCGGGCGGTTGGGGAAGACCCGGACGGGGCTTGCGGGGCGGTGCGGCTGATGGAAAGCCTCCGGCAGGGGATGCAAGAATCCATTCGGGTACGTACGTACGTACGTACGATTTATGTTTTTCATTCATTCATTATTTTCTAATTCATTAGTTTAATTCATTCATTCATTCATTTGTTCGTTCATTCATGCATTCATTAATTCATCCATCCATGCATTCATGCATTCATCCATCGAACAATGATGAAGCTGAACAACCCCATCAACTGCAGGTATACCACGAACGTATATACTACTATTACGGGGGACCATATTAAATAGGACCTACGGCACACACAAAAACCTACCAGGTATATATTTCGCTATTTTTACTAACAAGATTTGGTCCTATTTACCATGGTCCCCTGTAATACTAGCAGTATTGTAGTAGCAGCAGCAGTAGTAGTAGTAGTAGTAGTAGTAGTAGTAGTAGCAGCAGCAGCAGCAGTAGTAGTAGTAGTAGTACGGGGAGCCATATTAAATAGGACCTACGGCACACACAAAACCCTATATATTTCGCTATTTTCACTACAGTAGTAACAATATTTGGTCCTGTTTACCATGCTCCCCCGTAATTCTGTAAAACGTGAGTCGCATCCCCGGTGACACTGGATAGCTTCCTCGGTTTAGGGGGGGCTCCTTCTATAGACCAAAGTGTTAGGACCCGTGTAGAAATTCAAACGCCAAGACCAAGCGGTTTTTGTATTTATGTCCCAGAGTGGTTTCTCTTTTTACCTTGTAGTTTTTGCCCTTAATGTTATCGGTATATATAGCCACCTTTTCAAAGAAACCCCCTTTACCTTTTTGCCAATAAATTAGACCCTTGTGGGGCAAACACTGCAGCCCCGTTTATGGGACAAAGTACTCAGAAGTAGAGTGGTTTCCTCCAAAAAAATGTGACCGCACTTTTTTTGCCCTAAAAGGGTCACCTAACCCTTTGCTCTACTGTACCATGGTATACATTACGGGGGACCATATTAGATAGGACATACGGTGTGCTCGAAAACCTACTGGTATATATTTACCTGTTTTTACTACAGTAACAATATTTGGTCCTGTTTACTATAGGCCCTCGTAATAGTAGAACTGCACTCCCGTTTTGGCGACAATTCACGTTTAATTACAGTAGAGTCAACTCTTCTGTTTCTGTGCACCGCATTTCTAGTTCTCCGCCTGCCCTCGGCACGTGCACTTTTTTGGCCCAAATTGTTTCTGGCTACCTTACGGGGCTCCTCAATTCAGGAACTACCCTATACCCAATGTCACAGGGAATACCGTTTTGCGTTTCACAATTTTGTTTGTTTTATACCCGGGCCATGCTGGGATTCTTTTTTTGTTCGTTTCGTTTGGGTTGACCTTTTTTTCCTTTTTTTACACGAAAGTCAAGGCCTTGCTTGGGTGGATTGGAGACGTAGGAGGTAGAGCTCTTCGAGTTGGTGTATAGGAGCCTAAAAAAAAGGGTGGGGGGGGGGGGGGTAGAGATCCTTCCATAGCGTGCGTCCCCCCCCCCCCCCCCTTTATATTACCCTGTTATTTTAACCCTTGGACGCTGCTCTTACCCTTAACGTTGCTGCTGCTGCTGCTGCCGCCGCCGCCGCTGGTGTTGTTATCAACGGGCGCAGGTAAACGCCATGCGGACGCTGCGCTACAATGCTATCGGGTGATGATGACGATGATGATGATGATGAGCGAGGCTAGGCTAGGCTAGGCTAGGCTACGTCTCGTAGCGAGGCTAGGCTAGGCTAGGCTAGGCTACGTCTCGTATGCGGTTGGATAGGACGAAGACCGACCGATCTGATATTTTCGAGCGAACAAACAAAACGAAGAAAAAAAAACGCGAAAAGGAACGCGGGACGCGACACCGCCAAGTAGTTGATAGTTTGCACGGTATGCGTGCAGTAGTTTACCAGGTCTACGGGAAGACCACGAAGTAGTTCATAGTTGGTATGGGTACCATGGTAGTGTGTGTGTAACCTCCCGCGAAACGGCGAAAGGTTGCATAGCACCGTCAGACCGTTACGTTTAGTCAGCAGCGCGTGACGAGAAGCGAGGCGAAGCGAAGCGGCACCGCCGACGCCGCTCGGTCGGTCTTGGTGAAGTAGATACAGGGGTGCCGTAGTGTTTTCGTTTGTGTTAGCAGCGCCAACCGAAACGAAGGCAAGTGAAGCGGCACCATGGACGCCGCTCGGTCGGTCTTGATGTATTACCCGTTGTGTAGTAGGTACACTAAACCGTTACGTTTAAGTTTGCCGCGCCAACCGAAACGAAGGCAAGTGAAGCGGCGCCATTGACGCCGCTCGATCGCCCTTTCATATACTATACCTTGTGTAGTGGGTGCATGTAGTACAGTAGGTTTCGGTGGGTAAACCGTTGCATTTATAGAGTTAGCACCGCTAAGCGAAACAAAGACAAGTGGAGCGGCGCCATTGACGCCACCCGGTCGGTCTTTGATATGATGATGTTTTGATGTTGTAGCAAGTACAGGTCGATCCGACCGTTCCAGCAAGAAGTAACGCCTAATACGCCCGAAGACAAGACAACTCGAAGTAAAGCATACCCTGGTATGTTGCATACCATCAGAGCTGTTTACAGGTCGGGTCGAACTTCGCGGGTCAGGTCAGGTCGGCTCGGGCCGGGTCGAGTACGGGTGGCCCGACCCGATCCGGGAGAGTTTTGAAAACCCCCCGACCCGACCCAACCCGACCCGACCCGACACGTGATATTTGGAAAACATGCTGACCCAACCCGCGGGCAGGATCATGACCCATGAGCCCTGGTTGGTTATCAGTCTGATCGAAAACATGGTACTTCTGTACGTTATATATTCGATCAGACCAATATACTAACATCAAGTGCAGTACGTACAGTAGCGATACTCTCCAGCGAAACGGCCACAAAGGTGCATATCGTCGCACGAATCGATCCGCTTCGTTAGATTAGCAGCGCGAAGCACCGGTGAAACACCGACCGATCTGTCCGGCATGATGATAGTGGATAGTACAGCAGTAGTGTTGGACATCGTGTACCGAAAGTTTCGATAACGTGTCGGAATACCGGCCTCACCGAACTTTCGACGCTCCTAGTCGTATTTTGAACTTGTTTTGCCATCCATCCCCGTACGTGTGTTCGCAACATACTGAACGAAAGTTTCTACCAGGTATGTTTTCATCGAATATCGAAACCGTACGTTTCGATTACGAGTACAGCAGTCAGTGGAGGGTCCCCCAGCAAGGCGAGGGTAGTGTGCCAGAGCAATATGACCGTCTATAGTGAGGGAAGCCTACCTTGTTCATTCCAGGTTATGAGTGCACTTCCCCAGTCACGGGCCAACCGGATCTGACCGCCTTTCATCGGGATACCGCCTTTTACTCAGGCCGCCTTCATTATGGGGGGACCCCTGCGTACTGTTGTTCGACGTACGAGTATAGGGTTTTAGTTTTTCGGTATGGCATCGAAGTCGATTCTTGCTCGTTTTCAAACACGATACGTGGCACCGACAGATTTTGAATGTGCAAGTATGGTGAGCTTGAGCTGTATTTTTACCAATCGGCCGGAGGATAAAAAAAAAAGGAAAAAAATACCAAGACAACACAAGACAAGCCAGACAGACAGATATTATTTTGGGGTAAACCAACTACTGATGATGTACGTCTGCTACGGATGTACGTCTGCACCTACTGCTGCTGCTGCTGCTGCTGCTGCTGCTGCTGCTGCTGCTGCTGCTATGCCTATTGCACCTACCGCTACGTATGTATACGTTGGCTACACGCATAAATTAAGGCTGCGCGGTTGTCTGTTCCCAAAACTCCAGAAGCGCCCGTCCGTCGGCCCCGCCCGATTCGTAAACAACGCGAGACACACCTTAGACAAACCTAACGCGGACCACCACTTCCCTGGTCGCGACACGCGTCTTAAGGTTGCACCGAGAGAACAGCACGGCAATTCATATCGTTGTCGTGTTCTACAGCAGTACGTAGCACCGACAGACACTATTCTAGGGTAATAGTGTCACCGCGGTATCGATTGGAGTGTACCTTTTATCTCTAGCGCCCATTTGTAGGCGTACACGTAGCCGTAAATGTTAGGGGGTGCATATAATATGCAGCTACTCGCATGTACTTCAGAGGCACGCGGGGGGGGGGGGGGGGGGGGGGGGGGGATCGACGAAATATTTGGTGAACCATTCAATATGTACAGCACATCTCGACCCCACCAAAGCAACGCAGGAACAGAAAACCGACTGGTGCCGGTCGATGTGTAGATCATTGCGAGGCTCATAACCTGGAAGGATGATGCATGTGTCGAGGCTCTGTTTCTCTGAAGAAAGATGGCAGTGTGGCACCGAAGTGTCTGTGAAGATCGCTTGTGAAGAAGAAAAGAGGTGGTTCGAAATTGGTGCGTATGTGGCCATTATGGAGAGAATGTTGATCTCAGAGATCAAGAGAAGAAAAGTGGAACGGAAACAAAAGGAGAGGAGGGGAGTGGAGTGATCGAGGTAGGGCTGACCTTCGCCTGATCATCCAGTACAATGCCCATGCTACTGGTCGACAAGCTAATGTGCTATAAGGGTTATTGTACTATAGCTGACAGTCCGTCCTACAGCAACATTCCTAATAATGGTGAGCCAATCTACTTGGGCACGTATAGTATTTGCCGTGTTCCTGTACTGGCTGACAGTCCGTCCTACAGCAATATTCCTAGTGGGGATACATTGTACCTGTATACCGTACTATTATTACGAGTAAGACAGATTAATAGCATTTACCCGAATATCCAAACAAATATACTCGTATACTCGTATCAGTGCGTATTGACTGCACATCACAATAAATACGTATGGATCTCAACGACCATACACGCTAGCACCGACCGCCTCCGGCAAAATCCTGGGAACGAATTTTAGTGCCGCACTGCTGTACTGTATGCGCAGTACCTACTATAAGATTTGACTCAAATTCCAAGTGTTTTGTCCCCACAATGAGAGTGCGGCCCTAGCAACGGGCTAGCGGGGAAATTTCGGTAGGGGGTGGGAGCTATCGACCAGTTTTTTCGTTTAGCCTCGGCTAATAAGCCGTACCAGTAAAGAACACTAAACACCATGTGCTGGCGCACGTACGCACATGGACTGCTTATAACCGAACCCATCCCATGTAGAACTGTGCGGTGTGTGGTCCCGTTTTGGGGGGCAAAACCACTAAAAAAATCCAAGCAGTTTGTCCCCGCCCCAAGCGGGACTGCATCAGTCCTATTAGTAAAAAGGGTGGATTGTTTCGGAAGGGTTTTACACCTCCGATTGATAGATCATGTACAGGTCAACCATTGAGTCCTGGACCTGCTTGATGATCTAGATATTTCAGGACGGCAGATAGATAATATATTCTTGATCTGTATGGTCTACAATCTACAACAGCAGCATGGGTGGGAGCGGCAGTAGCAGTAGTATAGCTTACAATATTGCCAGGTGGGAACGTTATAAACCTGCATGATCTACCTACAGCAGTAGGACATGTTTCCTAGGTTGTATCTGCACGACACAGATAGATCCTGCACAGCATATCTCATTATAACGGCAGGCTATATTATGTAAGATCCAGATGATCTATATGATATGTAGATGATCTAATCTGTAGATGATATGTCTGTAGATGATCTACCTGTAGATGGTCTATCTGTAGATGATATATCTGTAGATCCTGAGATGGTTTATCTTTAGATGATCCATCTAAGATGATCTATCTGTAGATGGAATATACTGTATATATATATGTATATATAGATGATTTCTATCTGTGCATGATATATCTGCCAGACGTATGGAAGAGGGTTGGTTTATTTAAATTTTCCCGAACTACTGCTGCTGTACGAGTAGCACTCTGGACGGAAAAATGGAAGGACCGTTTTGTTTTTATTGTTCGTTCCATTTCATACAAAACAACGAAACAGTTCCGACGGTCTACGGCAGACCGTCCCGGCATTGCATCATGGGGATGCGAGGGTCTACGGCCGGCCGTACACGACTATACGGCCATACCTGACATGTATGTTGAGGATACACCTCCCCCCCTCCCCCCAAGTAAGTGCACTTCTAAAGAATCGGCGACCGAAAACCCCGCTGAACATGCAAAGGCCCCGTCTTTATCGATTCGCTGTGTATTGAAACGAGGAAAAATATCATACCAGTTACTTCCAATAATACTCATTGAATATTTGCGCAATCGTCCCACATACGTCGTCTACATACACCCCATGTAGTTTGTGTGTGTGTGGTTTCCCAATTAAATGCTTATTACCGTGTATTTTTCGAACGAATACATCGGCGCGTTTTAGTTCAACGCTGCAAGCCTTGCGCCAACCCCCACGACCGTGGCGACATGCCGAAGTATTTGCCAGCGGGGTTGACGCAGTACGCGCTCAACAACTTCTCCAAGAAATCTCCCCCGTACCACGTCACCCAGGAAGACGTCTCGAGACCTCTTCGCCGACTCGAAATGGAAAAGACTACCGGACACCAATCGGTTCGAGGGCGAGGCGGCGTCATCGCAGTAATGTACGAGACGCGCTGGACAGGACTATCCCGTCCATCCTGGGAACGGGAAATGGACCTTCAGCTTTCTCGCCACGCCATTTTGTGCTACTGGGTCGGCACCCCGAACCAGCACCGCCAAACCAACCGCCTGTACCGCCGAACGAGAAACGGCGCGGCATAACGGGAGCTCTCTCGGAGTAACGGCGAGCGGTTTCTGGCACCCGGCCATGGCTGCGTCTCGCACGTCGACTGGTTCTGCCGATACTGCTACGAAAGGGCGAGGACGGTCTGTGGTGGCTCCGGAGAATCAGCGCGACTACGCCCACGGATGGAGTATATTTTGGTTCGATTTTTGGACGACCCGGGACCGATCAAGCTTCCTCTTTCTCCGGCGCGCTACACGACTTCGACGAGAGCTGTACGAGGCTCTTGGTGTCTACAAATTCACTCGGTTAGCGCGTTTGCACGGGGGGTCCAGCGTGACGTAGGCGAATCTCGAGGCGCCGCCGTGGATAGCTGACTTTCGCTTCTCGGCTGTTCTCGTTATTTTTTGCTTGACGTTTTCCTGGACTCTGGGGGGTGTTTTTGTTTTCAACTTATTGACGTTTTCCGAGTTTTCGGGTCGAGGTTTTGCTGACAATTGTGTTCCTGGGATTTTTGTTCGTTTGTTTGTTTTTTCTTGGGCTTGGTTGGGGATTGTTTTCGCGTATTTTGTCCTGCCTAACCCCCCCGCTCAGTGTCGGGGCTGGTCTGGGTAATCGGGCCACTCATTTGTGGCACAGGACGCGTTTCCCGAGTTGTAGGCTGGAGTTTTCGGTGTTTCTTGAAAAATTCCCTGTTATTTTTCTTCTCGTTTTTTACATTCCCTTTTCACTTTTCCTAGCAGGTTCCTCGCCCCCCCCGTCACGGGTGTCATGGCGATGGTTTTTCGTTGACGATTTCTTCCTGCCCCTTGAGGCTCAGTCTTCATCTCATTTTTTTTACGTACTTTGCCGGCTTCGTTGCCTTGCCGTTCAGATGTGCTGGCGTGTGTTTTGAGGACCCGTATCTTCGACTCATGTTCTAGTTCGTGGAATCGGGGTTTCCAAGAATTCCCTCTATTTCTACATATATATACGGCTCATTAGGGTGGGCTAGTGTTATGATACTGCTTTGTATGAGGTTGAAAGCCCAGTAATTACCTGGGATCTGGCACTGGGATCGTATTTGCAGCACTTGGAAGGCATATCTTAGGCGGAAAATCAGGGGTTTTCCAGAGAGTGGCACGAGCGTGGTCTCGTGCAAAAAAGGAATAAAGCTATTCTTCTGTAGTAATGGCAGCAGCAGCAGCAGCAGCAGCAGTAAGTAGTAGTAGTAGTAGTAGTAGTAGTAGTAGTAGTAGTAGTAGTAGTAGTAGTAGTAGTAGTAGTAGTAGTAGTAGTAGTAGTAGTAGCAGTAGTAGCAGTAGTAGCAGTAGTAGCAGTAGTAGCAGTAGTAGTAGTAGTAGCAGTAGTAGTAGTAGTAGTAGTAGTAGTAGTAGTAGTAGTAGTAGTAGTAGTAGTAGTAGTAGTAGTAGTAGTAGTAATAGTAGTAGTAGTAATAGTAGTAGTAGTAGTAGTAGTAGTAGTAGTAGTAGTAGTAGTAGTAGTAGTAGTAGTAGTAGTAGTGGTAGTAGTAGCAGTAGTAGCAGTAGTAGCAGTAGTAGCAGCAGTAGTAGTAGTAGTAGTAGTAGTAGTGGTAGTAGCAGTAGTAGTAGTAGTAGTAGTAGTAGTAGTAGTAGTAGTAGTAGTAGTAGTAGTAGTAGTAGTAGTAGTAGTAGTAGTAGTATTAATAGTAGTAGTAGAAGTAGCAGTAGTAGTAGTAGTAGTAGTAGTAGTAGTAGTAGGAGTAGGAGTAGTAGTAGTAGTTGTAGTAGTAGTAGTAGTAGTAGCAGTAGTAGCAGTAGTAGTTAGGGTTAGGGTTAGGGTTAGTAGTAGTAGTAGTAGTAGTAGTAGTAGTAGTAGTAGTAGTAGCAGTAGTAGTTAGGGTTAGGGTTAGGGTTAGTAGTAGTAGTAGTAGTAGTAGTAGTAGTAGTAGTAGTAGTAGTAGTAGTAGTGGTAGTAGTAGCGGTAGTAGCAGTAGTAGTAGTAGTATTAATGTCATTGTTAATTTAAAACATGGCCCCGCCCGCCCGCCCACCCGCCCACCCGTCCCAGTTCATCCCACCTATAGCATTCCACGCCGTCGCCTGTCAACGGTCACCTGTCGAGGCTACGTATAACCTATACCTGGCATACGTGATAGCCGTTTAGCGACAAAAAAAGGTAGACAAAACAAAAAGACGAAAGCCTCTCCTCATTCCTCATCCCTCATCTCAGGACAACGGCAGCAGCAGCGAACTACGTATTGGTTAAACGTGGTGAGGGCCAAAACGAAGCGTTCAAGCCGTCGTGTAGTGTCTTGGTGCTAGGGCTGTGAGCTGGCCGACTATTACGGGGGACCACATTAAATAGGACCTACGGTACACACCAAAGCCTATATATTTCGCTATTTTTACCAACAATATTTGGTCCTATATACTATGGACCCCCGCAATAGTTATGTATTAAGTCGCCGACCAGTTGTGTAATAAGCCGCCGACTAGGTGTGCAATAGGCCGGCGACCACTGCAGTTGTGTAATAAGCCGCTGGCTAGATATGTATCAAGCGGCCGACTAGTTAGTAGTTGGCTTAGATGTGTTATCCCCTTGTTATTATAGTTGGCTTAGATGTGTTACAATTAAAAAAAAAACGATACCACTTTTATGTTTTCAACCGTCTATGTAGAAGCACATCGTGCAACAGTCAGTACTTCGGGTGAGATCAAGCTGCGCTGGTGCCGTGCGACTCCTTTTTGCATTGTGAAGTAACTCGGACGCCGTGAGAGTCGTCACTTTCTCGTCGTCACTTTCTTGTCTTCCACTCTAAAGCCCCCCCCCCCCCACAGCTGGAAAGATGTGGAGAATGATGAAAAAGATGACGGAATGTGCGAGAAGTGCTGTGATGCTGGACGGGGAAATATCGAAGTATGTTGATATTTTACAAGGAGTTGCACAGGGATGTACGCTGTCACCCAACCTATTCAAGATACGTATTAACGATTAACGAGCTGATATTAACAGTTGAAGCAGTAAGGCAGGGAGCCACGGTAGGGGAAGATACAGTGTCGGGATTGGTGTTTGCTGATGATGACTTCGTGGGGATATCAGAAACACCCGAAGGATTGCAGAAACAAATATAGAGAAGGCGCTAGAATACACTACGAAATGGAGGGTGACGGCGAACGTCCAGAAATGCGCAGTAGTTGTTTGTAACGAAGATAAGGTGAACCCGATACATTTCAGTTGGAAGTGGGGAAAAGATTAATTGCCGATCGTAGACCAGTATACGTACCTTGGCGTACAGATCTCAAAAGACTGCTCTTGGGATACACATACAGCAAAAGTACTAGGAGAAGGTAAAGCACACATAGGCAAGATGGATGCGATCCTAATAGACTCGCACCTTGACACCGGGATTAACCCTTTTAGTACCGCACTCCCATAGGTGGGGACAAAGTACTCAAATTATAAGTGAATTGTCCCCAAAACGGGACTGGGGTCCTAAAGGGGTTAAGAGATGTATCCTGATGAATGTGATAGTACCAAAGCTCGAATATGCAGGAGAAGTGTGGGAAGGGAATGCGAAACTCGTAAAACAGTTGGAAACAGCACAGATGACAGCAGCTAAAAAAAAAACTACGATGCTCAAGTACGACTAGTAATACAGTATTAAGAGCAGAACTGGGAATGCACCCACTCAAGACAAACAGGGATATGAGAAAGTTGAAATGGCAATATAAAGTGAGGAACATGCCAAAAAAGAGGTTTCCAGCCATAGTTGATCGAGCTGTATGGGAGAGAGTAACAAAAGGGCGAGCTGAATAAGGTGGGATAGCGTAGTTGAGAAAGTATGGAAGGATACAGGGGGAAACCAAGAAGATGTGATGTTCGCCGGGAAGTTTGGGAAGTACAAGGCAGAAGTACAAGGCAGAAGTAGAAGAGAGGATAGAAAGAAGGGAAGGGCTAGCGCTACGAAACAAGGTGGGATCGGAAAAACGCCTAGAGATATACGGGAGATTGAGGGAAGGAATAGGAATGAAAACGTATCTGCACGGCCCAATGGACTTCGCGAAAACGCTGAAGCTGCGTTTTCGTGTAGGCGACCTGGGCCTGCCAGAAAGAAGAAAGAGGTATACCAATAGCCGGGAGGACGAGGAAATAGATGCACAGATGTGCCCGTGTGGCGAAGCAATAGAGAGTAGAACTCACATAGTAGGAGACTGTGAAATATACAAAGAGGATCGGAATGTGTTAGAAGAGGACATGAGGGAAATAGACGAATGTGACATGGAGGAGTTTGACACACTAGATAGCAGCGATAAAACGAGCGTTATCGTAGGAGATAGATGGTGGCCACAGGCGGCCAAACAGGAAGGGAATAAGATTAGCAAAACATTTCTATGTAATATATGGAAACAACGTAATGAGCGCCCAATTGTTGGAGATGTCTCTATTAGGAGTAGGAACGGTGCTCCGTCTAGAAAGGGATGCGTGGTCATCGGTCAAATGACTAAGGCGAGCAAGAAATGAGTACGTCCCCCCCCCCCCGGCTCACCCTTCATGCGACTCGCCAGACACCTCACGGCGCTTCGCGCTTGGTGCGAGCAATGTCTGCCAGGTGGGTGAATACCCGACATGCTCCGTCCCGGCATTGTAGGGATGCGAGAGGGTCTATGGTCATACGACTACGGCCATGCATGACATCGAATACATCTCTCCTATCGAGTACACCCTCCCCCCTTCCCCCCCCAAGAAAGGCAAGTCTCATGCGTGCGGTCATTCGCGGAGTTAGTAGTTGCGATGGTTAGCTGCGTAGGTGAAAAATAGTAAATAGGTGTGGGTGAGCGCTGCAACTTCATCCTGTATTTATCTCCGTTAGGGTTGACTACGAACTACTGGCAACAACTTTTATACCGTTTTTTGTTATTTTTTGGCTCAAGAATTTAGTAACTTTGAGTTTTGTTTGTTTGTTTGTTTTATTTCACAAATGTTGGGGGTTACGTACGTATTGAGTCTTTTGAGTTGTGTGTGTTTTTTGTTTCGTCTTTTGACTTGTGAGTTCGGAACTTACCCCGCACCGTGGTGACGGGGGGGGGGGGGGAGAGGGGGGGGGGGGCAAGAACATTCCGCCTGCCTAGGGTAACCATGCAGAGCCGGTGGTGCATGCGACACTATCCAAAGCGGTAGAGTTTGCAATGATTATCGCGATACAATCGTAACCAAAAAAAAAAAAAAAACAGTACAAATTGGTTGGAATTGCGTAAATCATGGAAGTTACAAGGTAACGCACGAAACAGCAATTCCTCGTTCTTGTATATTTTTCGCAACCACCTCGCGGGGGGAAGGGGGAAGGGGGGGGGGGGGGGGGGGGTCTTGTTTCTACTGGGCTACATGCGAGGGATCGAGAGGTTTTCTCCTTCCGTCGTGACTCAACATAGCCAGTGTAGGCAAGAGAAGAAAATCCCGACCCCACAATTTTTTGTAGCCATGAGGAATTGGAAAACCTCGACAAGCGTTCGACCCCTGAGATGTACCATGGTACCCAGTGGGAAGAAGAAGAAACCCTCCATCCCGAGTAGCCGGCAGGAAGAAGAAAGCCTCGATCACTCATTCTACTAATATTACGGAGGACCATGGTTAATAGGACCTATAGTATACATAAAAACCTATATGTTTAACCAATTGCACTAACAATATTTGGTCCTATTAACTATGGACCCCTGTAATAGTAGATATGCCGGCGTCCCCGGTGACTTGGTAATAGGTGGTCCGCGTGGGTTCAAGTCTCACGGAGTGCATGCTCGTAGGGGCTTTTTCTTGCATTTAAGAAAAAAGGATTATTAGCGGAAAGCGCGAGAGCGTGAGTGAGCTACTCTGGGCGAAAACCGACGAGCAGTGGGAATGCTGAACCCTATGCGCGACAACAAATAAAGGCACGTACCGGGGGGGGGGAGAAGGGTGGACACCTGTGACCACGGCTTGTCCAGAAGCTCGTTGAGGGTAAAACTTCCTACGATACCAGTACGAGTTATTAACAGCTGGAAAGTAAAAGTGATGATTAAAAAAAAAACAAAAGAGGATAGCCAGTAAGTAGGGCCTTGATCCCTCAAACTATACGTAGCCAGCAGAAGGAAAAAGAGGCATCGATATCGATCCCGTATGATAGGATAGCCCTCGACCCCTGGTACGTACCTGGTAAGTAATCAGTACAGGAAAAAAAAAACAGAAAACAAAAAAGGCTCGATCCCGCAAAGCCAGCAGGAGGTCCTAGGAGCGGAGTAAATACCGACCCCACACGTACGTGTAGCCAATATGTATCGGGGGTGGAGGGGGGGGGGGGGGGGGGTTGTACTCGATAAGGAGAGATTTACTCGATCTCATGCATGGCCGTAGTCGTATGACCATAGACCCTCTCGCATCCCTACAATGCCGGGACGGAGCATGTCGGGTTTTCACCTACCAGGCAGACATTGCTTCTTGCACCAAGCGTGAAGCGCCGTGAGGTGTCCGCCGAGTCGCATGAAGGGTGAGCAGCTGCATCCTACTAAGAACCGCTTGTGAGGCGGACTTGCGTATGGATGACAGCTTCAATGAGTTGATTTAATTTCCGGTGTAGAGGGGGGGGGGGGTACAAGCGATTCCTCATATACATATGTGCTATATATATGTGTGTGTCGCCACAGCAGGAAAAAGAGAGAGCTTCGATTCCCCATACCCGATACAGCCAGTAACAGGAAGAAGGAAAAGGGTCGGAGCTTTATTCGTCCTATTTTGCAGGCTGGCTCTGTGGGGTCGAGATGTTTCTTGTTCTCATTGCTGGCGACCGACAACAGTATGTCGGATGGAGGCGTTTTTTTCTTCCCGCTGTTGTGCGCGATTGAGGGGTCGAGGTTTTCCTGCACCCTGTGCTGACTGCATATGTATGTATGCATGTATGTATGTTTGTATGTATGTATGTATGTATGCATGTATGTATGTATGTATGTATGTATGATACACACGAGGGTTCGAGAGGTTTGACCTGGACACTTACTACTGCTGCCGCTGGAGAAAAAAAACATTGTATTACGGGGGACTATAATGAATAGAGCCTACCCGGTATGGTACCCAAAAAAAACTACCGGGTATATATGTACCTAGTTTTACTGTTGATAACCGTGTTGGGTATTTGGTCCCATTTACGATGGTCCCCCGTAAAATAGTACCTGGTACATGCGAGTGAAATAGTACACCTGGAAAAAAAAAGTAATAAAATGATACCATGAGAAGCTCTGACACCGTGTGCCCTCGCTCCTGTCTGACTATTCCACGTCGAAAGCCGAGCCACATAATAGCACCGCAGTCTAAAGTCAAATACTTCCGGTGGGGCGTACTTCTATTAATCAGAACCAAATGTGCTCGGTAGAAATACTGGAATATCTTGGTTTTTGTGTGTATGATGGGTCCTGATTACTATGCCCCCCCGTTATACAAATACTTAGTATTAAGAGTACGGGGCTCCCGCGTGTAACCCTTTCCTATGGTAGAGGACTGCAGTCAGTCCCGTTTCGGGGACAAAAATACTCAGATTTTTTACTGGTTTGCCCCCCCCCAAAACGGGACAGCAGTTTTTGCCCTAAAAGGATTTCTTGTTTTTACTTTTTCTTATTTTTTTTTAACATCACTTTTACTTTCCAGCTTAACTTCGTAGGAGTTTTTTTTTCACCCTCAGCGGTCTTCTTCTGGACAAAGCCGTGGTCACAGGTAGGTGTCGTCCCTTCTCCCCCCCCCCCCTCCCCCGTTTTAAACCCACGAAATTGGTCTTGTTAATATTTAGCAGGCGCGCGGACCGCCTACTAAGCCACCGGGGACACCGGTATCGTAGCGGCTGGTTGCCGTAAAATGCGTCCAGGCTGACGATGGTATACCCGTGTGGCTGGCTGGTTCCTCAGCAGCACAGCGGTTACTACGCCGAAGAAGCTACAATACCAGGGTTTGGGAGCTGCAGTCCCGTTTTGGGGACGAACTGCTTTAGAGTTTGAGTGGTCCGTCCCCAAAACGGGACTGCGGTAACTAAAAGGGTTAATTCACCCGCCTGTTTGGGACGAAACGAAGGGCAAGCGGTAAGCTTTGATGCTATCGAAACCATCTACGACCATCTACGAGCAGCGGGGGGGGGGGGCGCCCACCAGCACGGATATATATATGTAGATATATACATACTGCTGTGCGCGTAGGTGTATAGGCTCATACCCTTTGGCGATTACTCCCTAGCATTGTTGCATTGTCTATAGCACTTTTGTAATTCGGACACCGAGTGGATGTATCACCCCCCACAACCCTAACCCTAAGTTGGTTGCCGTGTAGCGATAATCATGGCCACTTCTGGTCCATCACAAGTTTCCCCCCCCCAGGTGTAGGCGACATATTTAGGTAACCCATTTAGAAAACCCTTTTTTAAGGTAATACATTTAGGTAACACATTTAGGTAACACATTTAGGCCACCCATTTTTAGGGTAACCTATTTTTAGGGTAACCCATTTAGGCCCCCCCATTTTTCAGGTAACCCATTTAGGTAACCCGTTTAGGTAACCCATTTAGGTAACCCGTTTAGGTAACCCGTTTAGGTACCCCGTTTAGGTAACCCATTTAGGTAACCCATCTTTAAGGTAACCCATTTAGGCAACCAATTTAGGAAACCCATTTAGGTAGCTCATTTAGGTAACCCGTTCAGGAAACCCATTTAGGCAACCAATTTAGGAAACCCATTTAGGTAACCCATTTAGGCAACCCATTTAGGTAATCCATTTAGGCAACCAATTTAGGAAACCCATTTAGGTAACTCATTTAGGTACCCCATTTACAGTAGGTACCTCATCTAGGAAACCCATCTATTAAGTAGGTCTTCAGAACTGCACTCCCAGTGTGTGGGTACAAAACACTCGAAACTAAGAGTCAAATTTATTGCAGCATGTACATGTATACACACACACATGTGCATCGATGTTTGATACAGGGTTAAAAGAGGTGTAGAGAACGCAACCTTTCCCCCGATGACAAAAACAGCTCGACCAGCCTGGCCTGGCCGAGTATTGAAATCGTCGTTCCTTGCTGTGAGTTAGGTTTCGCGCACTACTATTACGGGGGGCCATAGTTAATAGGACCTATGGTATACATAAAAACCTATATGTTTAACCATTTTTACTAACAATATTTGGTCCTGTTAACTATGGTCCCCCGTAATAGTACGGGGGGGCCGTAATAGATAGGACCCAAATATTGTTAGGAAAAGTAGGGAAATATAGAGGTTTTTGTTTGTACCGTAGACCCTGCTTATTATTGTCCCCGGTAATACCACTACTACTACTGTTGTTTGCCCTTTGGTGACTTCTATTACGGGGGACCGTAGAAAATAGGACCACATATTGTGAGTACAAATATGTGAATATATAGTTGTTTGTGTGTAACGCAGGTCCTATTAACTATGGTTCCCCGTAATAGTTGTTGTTGTTGTTGTTGGTTTCGTTGTTGTTGTTGTTGTTGTTGTTGTTGTTGTTGTTGTTGTTGTTGTTGTTGTTGTTGTTGTTGTTGTTGTTGTTGTTGTTGTTGTTGTTGATGATGTTGGTTTCGTTGTCTGTTGGTGTGATGTTGGTGTTGTTCCCTGTCGTTGTTGTCCCCTGTCGGTGTTGGTGTTGTTGGTGATGATGCTGTCGCCGTAAATACACTGTTGCTATTGTTGCCATCGTTGTCGGAGCTGTGCCGTCCGGCCCACGAGACAAGACACGGGGCTCCCAAAGGTCAAACGGTTCATCCCGACTCTCCTTATGACACAAGCTTGCCAGCTACATATTACGGGGGACCATAGTAAATAGGACCAAATACTTCCAGAAAGAAAAAGGGAAATATAGTGGTTTTTGTGTCCACCGTAGGTCCTATTTAATATGGCCTCCCGTAATAGTAGGAACATATGCCGACCGAACATACCCGCCGGGGGACGGGGGGGGGGGGGCGGGGGGGGGGTGTACGCGATAGGAGAGATGTACTCGACCTCATGCATGGCCGTAGTCGTGTGACCATAGACCCTCGCATCCCTACAATGCCGGGACGAAGCGCGCCAGGTTTTCACCGACCAGGCAGACATTGCTTGCATCAAGCGCGAAGCGCCGTGAGGTGTCTGGCCAGTCGCATGAGTAGTATGCTGGATCCTACTAAGAACCGCTTGTGAGGCGGACTTGCACATGGATGACAGCTTCAATGAGTTGATATAATTTCCGGTGTAGGCATTTCCAGAGACAGCAATGGGATTACTATGTAACTGCCTCTTGGGGGCCTTACCTTGAACACCACGTGATACGATCATTCCCACTTGATTGTGCGGAGCAAAGGTTGTTCACCTCGCACAAACGGTCTAGCTCGACAACCAGCTGTGACCGACCGCCAAAAAAAACAAACAAAAAAAAAACGGCACCCTGGTTGTCTAGCTCACGTAGTGACCGGCACGTTTTACAGTGTCGTTGCCAACCGACGCCAACCCAACCTACATAAAATAGGGGGGGGGGGGCGGGTCACCAACACTACAGTAATTATATGCTACCACTATGGACGGAAACATAAGGACCGTCCAGACATCTACAATGAATACCAAGCGTTCCTTGTATTAACAGAGTGGTACAGTTCGTACACCCTTTTCGGTATCCAGGAATGGCGACCAGACCACTCCTACTTCTAGAGCTATCGGATGTCACGTCTAAGGCGAGGGGAAGGTACTCTCGTCTGAGCTATGGGGGTATGAAATATCGACCGACTGCCCAGCCCAGGGTAATCCTTACAACACTCCTCCCCCCTCACTCTGAACGGCGGGATATCTGGGGCGTCGGTATGCCGCATACGGCCGTACGCTGATGACCTACCCGCTTCGCTTCAATACATGGGGAGCCAGGGAGGTACACAGTGTTCGTTCAGGGGCGCACGCGCAAGCGCTTCTACAAAATAATCGTTGGAAGCGTGAGATTCGAATCCCCGTGTCCTGCCGACGACACCGAATGTGAAGGTGTTGCCTACTGAGCTGCAGGGGTAAAATACCGATCGATTGCCCAGCCCAGGGTAATTGATCCCTGTGGCACTAACAAATTTACTCGGCAGGTACCGTAAGCCGACCACTAACAACCAGAGTCAACCCCCTTTTAGGGCTGCGGTCCCGTTAGTGGGGACATACCAGTCAAATTCCGAGTAGTTTGCCCCCGAAAGGGGACTGCGTTCTTGAAAGGATTGACCGACTTGATTCAGGCGTGGCGAAGCGGGAATAATCAGCCCTTTTCCCTGCGAAGGGGGGGAGAGGGGGGGGGAGCGCGGGGAGGGGGGGGGGGGGGGGGGGGGGGAGGGGAGGCGCCCGAGGAAAGAAAAAATGTATCGCGCATTCAACACTGCTTCCTGGGTACACAAGTGCTTTGCGGAAACCGAAATAAGTCGGAAAGTCGGCACCGCCTGAAAACGGGTCTCCGGGGCGGAAATGTAAGTAACGTTTAGTCATTATATGAACACGAAGTGGTCTTTATATTTACGCCCGGAGTGAAGACTATTTTTTATTGATAGTCAGTCTACCTTAGTTGGGGACCTACTGTAAGTCTGTTTATATTATATGTATTATATGTATTATATGTATATATGTATATATGTTTCGTGTTTCGGTACAGTGTTATCAGCGGCCGCCGCGTACGTACCGGACAGCGCGCTAGCCGACGAGAGAAGAAAACGCTGAAATCTACTTCTCGCGATAAAAAGGGAGGCTCGTACGCACCTTGGTATGTACCTGGTGCTCGCCATCATGCATGGCCGTAATCGAATGATCACAGGGGGGCGGGGGGAGGGGGGGGGTGTACTCGATAAGGAGAGATGTACTCGATCTCATGCACGGCCGTAGTCGCATGACCATAGACCCTCGCACCCCGGCAATGCCGGGACGGAGCATGTCGGGTTTTCACCGACCAGGCAGACATTGCTTGTACCAAGCGCGAAGCGCCGTGAGGTGTCTGGCGAGTCGCATGAAGGGTGAGCAGCTGCATCCTACTAAGAACCGGTTGTGAGGCGGACTTGCAAATGGATGACAGCTTCAATGAGTTGATTTAATCTCCGGTATAGGAATTTCCAGAGACAGCCATGGGAGTACTATGTAACTGCCTCTTGGGTGCCTTACCACAAACACTACGGTACGTGATGCGATCATTCCCACTTGTGCGGAGTAAAGGTTGTTCACCTCGCACAAACGATCTAACTCGACAACCAGCAGTGACCGACCGCCAAAAAAAAACCCGATACCCTGGTTGTCTAGCTCTCACGTAGTGAGCGGCACGTTTTACAGTGTCGTTGCCAGCCGACGCCAACCCAACCTATATAATAGCGGGTGAGGGGGGGGGGGGGGGATACTCCTTTGTTGCTTGCCTTGGGCTTTTGACCATTGACCTCCCTTTCGAGACGGAGAGGAGCGGGGGCGGGGGCGGGGGCGGGGGCGGGGGCGGGGGGGGGGGGGGGGGGGTTGCCTGCTATGTGAACCGAGGTCTGAGTTACAACAAGGAGAGATTATAGGAGATGGGATGGAGAACAAACAAAAACAAGAAACGCAGACCAAAAAACGAACAAACGAACGAAGAAACAAACAAACAAACAAACGAACGAAGAAACAAGCAAACAAACGAACGAAGAAACAAACAAACAAACAAACAAACAAGCACAGTGACAGCGCGTGCAAGCAGAACGAGCGACAAACAGCATGTTGCTGCGCTTGTTACATACAGACGCACCAGGTCTTGCTTGCGATTTGGCTGGAAACTCTAGCGGGGGGCAACTTTGACTCTCGTCTTTCTTACTTGACGAAACCCCGCAGCAGCAGCCCGGAGTGCTTCCTTCTCTCTCTCTCTCTCTCTCTCTCTCTCTCTCTTTCTCTCGTGGGGCCGATAGTTGCTGCAATCGTTGTTTTGTTTTTCAGTCTCCCCATTTGTTGCTCCTTATTCCCTCTGGAGCCGGAGGGGGGGATGGAGGGGAGGAGAGGACGGGTAGAGGGATGGGTGCTTTTTTTACTGTGGGTTCGGAAAGCGGGGTGGGAAGGGTGATGAGCGATCATACGCTGACGCTACTCAGCAGTTTCCTCTGTGGGCTGGTTGGGGTCAAAGGCGGACTGGACGCCACACGCGCCCGATTGTTTCAATGGTTATATTTCTTCGTCCGCGAGAACAGAATTTATTTTGTTCACATTTTGTTTTTCGCTGCCTCAAACCTCCCCCTCTTCCCAACCCCCTCTCGCCTCACACAACAAAACAATTCATTAAATAGTTATGACTATATACTTTTATTTACCGGTATATGTATGTACGTGTATATATACGTATATATATCCGGCGAAACAAAGTTTGAAAAAAAGCACCGCCCTTTTGGCGACAAACTACCACACCACAAAAATAGGACTCCCCCCCCCCCCCCCCCCCGCCGGAGCAATCAGGACAACAGCTAGCTCTAGTATTGTAGCAGTAGTAGTAGTAGTAGTAGTAGTAGTAGTAGTAGTAGCAGGAGTAGGAGTAGGAGTAGGAGTAGGAGTAGTAGTAGTAGTAGTAGTAGTAGTAGTAGTAGTAGTCGTAGTAGTCGTAGTAGTAGTAGTAGTAGTAGTAGTAGTTGTTGTTGTCGACTGTCGACTGAGATAAATATACGAGCCTAAATAAAGCACGCTGAAGCGAGAGTGCAAAAACAGCAGGAGGAAGAGGAGGAGGAAGAAGGCGAGAGGTGCGGCAAGATGTACCCATCAGTGTCATCAGCGGATATATAAGGACCGTTCACACATCAATATATAGACCAAGTCGTCCTTCCATTTACGTCCAGCGTGGCATCTGCTATGAACGGAAAAAAACAAGGACCGTTGCCGTGGTGTAAATATTTCTTTTCCCGCTAAATCCGCTCGGAAAAATGGCAAAGAAAAAAAAAATGGGGACGATGGCAACGACTCGAACACAGTTTCGGCTCTTCTGGCTGCTATTTTTCCGTCGCGACGAAACGGTCCGGAAAGGAAAGCCGTTTTTTGTGGTACACCGATATCGAGTGTAGCAGCGTTACATACACCCACCCTTTCCCTACGTACGTACAAGTGAAAAAAAAAAAAAAATGTCAGGCTTGTCCCAAAAGAGGCGGCCGAAAACAGACAATGGAAGAGGATACCAGGTATCGAATAACCCCGATGGAAATGGCGGCAACCATTTTAAATATGAAAACGAAAAAAAACAAAAACAAAAAAAAACGCCTGCTCTCTCTCGACAGGGGTACGTACTGTGGAGGGAGCTACCCCACATCGTTCGCTTCTACAATCGTTTCGCGGTACAGGCCCATAGTCTAGTAGGCCTCGAGGTTTGTTTTCAACGGGTCAATCAAGTGTGCGCATGTTTTTCGGAAAGACGTTTTTTTTTTTTTTTGGTGACACCCAGAGCCCCCCTTTTCTAGCGAGGCGCCTCAGAAAACAACCTGAAGGTGCACGCCCTCCCGCCGCACCATGACGTCGTAATAGGATAACCTCGATGGGGTTTCAGAGCGGGGAGGGGGGGGGGGGGGGGTGAGGGGTCGTGCTCATTTGTTCATTTGTTGCTTGCCTTAGTCATTTGACCATTGACCACGCATCCCTTGCGAGACGGAGCAGCACCGTTCCTACCCCCTTCAAGAGACACCCTCAACATTTGGGCGACTCATCATGTTGATGCCATACCGGTACATTACATGCATTTTTTTTTTTACTCTTATTATCCCCTTCCTGTTCTGTCGCCTGTGGCCACCATCTATTTCCTAGGAGGCTTCAGAGGGAGGGGAGGGGGGGGGTGTACTCGATAGGAGAGATGTACTCGACCTCATGCATGGCCGTGGTCGTAATTGGGGGTGGGGGGGGTCATACCATAGCTGCCGCGAACGCCGAGAGCGGTGGTGCGGTCTATGATGAGAAAATCTCGACGAGATACATGCTCCGAAGTTACAGTCACCACCATTTTGTTTGTCTTGTCTCGTCTTGTCTTGTCTTGTGTTCGCTTGTGTGTGTGTCCGCCTGGGTTAGGAGAAACAAGGCCGCCTTATTGGGAGGAAGTCGCCTTATTCATCCCAGGTCAAGGGTGCGATACTCAGACCGCCCTGTGGAGGGGGGGGGGGTACCCCTACTACTACTACTACTACTATTCTACTACAAGTAGATATGGGGGGGGGTGCATCCTGGTGCCCCCAGTGCAGCACAGCATGCTACCGGTGGTGCAGATAACTTGGGACGCAGCGGACGAGGCCTCGAACAACACACCTAACCCCGGGAGTCGCCTTCAGAGTGAAGGGCTTCAAAGCGAAGAGGTTGTTGACCGCAACCAACCTCTTATTTCCAGCCCAGCACGTCAGGACGAGATTTTGTGGCTAGACTATATATAGTACAGGAGCTTTAACCCTTTTAGGACCCCAGTCCCGTTTTGGGGGCAAATCACTTGGAATTAGACTGGTTTGTTCCCAAATCGGGACTGTGGTACTAGAGGGGTTAACACGAGTACCTCACCTGAAACACTGACTGGCTGACTCGGAGAAGAAAAAAAACAACACGGCGAAAGTTTTGCAACCCGATGGATGGCATTTTGTATTACAGATAAAGGTAGGCACGTATACAACGAATGAATACCACACTAATAATAAGTGGTAGTTCCGTTTATACACCCCCATACACCACACTATTACGGGGGGCGGTAGTTAATAGGACCTATGGTATACATAAAAAACCTACCAGGTATATAGTTGACCATTTTTACTAACAATATTTGTGTATTATTAACTATGGTCCCCCGTAATAGATGGATCGTTTTAATACGAACACTTCATAAAAACGGCAGTGATGTTTCGGGGTGGTAATAGTGTAGATCATTGCGAGGCTCATAACCTGAAAGAATCTTGCGCGTGTCGAGGCTCTGCCTCTGTGCAGAGAGATGGCGTAGGTGACACCGAAGCGTCTGTGAAGATCACTTGGAAAGAATAAGAAGAAAAGAGGCATGGTTCGAATTTGGCGCGTACGTACGTGGCCAATATGGAAATAAATGTTGACCTCAGAGATCAAGAGAAGACAAGAGAAGGAGAGGAGAGGAGAGGAGAGGAGAGGAGAGGAGTCGAGTGGAGTGATCTTCGCCTGACCAGCCAGTACAATGCCCATGCTACTGGCCGATAAGCTATAATTTACTGTAAGGGCTATTTTACTACCAGGGTATCTGACAGCAGTACATCCTATAGCAACATTCCTTATGGTAAGCTAATCTGTTTCGCTGTTGTACTGGCTGACAGGCAGTATACGTCCAATAGCAACATTCCTAGTGGCAAGATAATCTGCTCAGTTGTTGTGCTGGCTGACAGTCTGTCCTATGGCAATATTCCTAATGGTAAGGTAATCTACTTTAGCTGTTGTACTGGCTGACAGTCCGTCCTATAGCAACATTCCTAATGGTACGCTATTAATAATCTACTTAGCTGTTGTGCTGGCTGACAGTCCGTCCTATAGCAACATTCCTGCAATGATCTCTACTAATACTCGTAGTGACGTCCAGGCAACGTTCTCAGCATCGTCCCCCATGGCGATGAATTGGATAAGCAATATACCGCGGTACTATGTACGTACAGGTAAGACGGGCTCGTAATCTATCCGCATATTTCACTTTCCCGAATATCTAGACTGAGGTACTCGTATACTCGTATCAGTGCGTATTGACTGCACATCAATATACATACGTATACGGATATTAACGTCCATACGCCAACACTATTTCCCCTCGGTTAACCCTTTTAGGACTACAGTCTCGTTTCGAGGATAATTGGGGACAAACTACTTGGAATTTGACTGGCTTGTCCCCAAAACGGCACTGCGGTTCTAAAAGGGTTAAGGACCACCACACCGGCAGCCAGAAAACGTTTTTTGGCAAAACACTGTTGATATATATATATATTAATAGTGCCATATCGTAACAGCACGCGTCTTGAAAAATATCACACCGCTCTGACCGAAATTTTAAGAACTGTTGGATGTTAATATTCATGAATGGACGCTCCTTATATTCCCGCCCAGAGTTAAATAATATTAGCTTTCCAGCGGTACTCGTATTGCGGGAAAGAAATGGTGACGTACCTGTATGTACGGAGGTGTGTGTGTATCTTTCACGTTATACCGTTCTTTCTATTAGGGGGGACCATAGTAAATAGGACCTACGATATACACAAAAACCTGTATGTTTGACTAGTTTCACCATTAGTATTTGGTCCTATTTACTATGGACCCCCGCAATACATACCACTCTGACCGTAAATGTAGTCACGGTTTGATAATGACCCCAGAATCCAAATATGGCTTATATTTTCGGTCAGAGTGGTACCTGGTACCCATCGACATCCTGCACGGCCAGTGTCCGTGTCGATTCTTCAATCCTAGAGAGATGCAAGCCCTGTGGTCACAAAACTACAACACGGAGATACCACCACTGCACATTGTTATGCAGCGAGCAGAGTAGACAGTGCGATGCTGTTATGAGGCTTAGATTGGGTAGGCGATTGGTTAACCTTTTAGCTTTAACCCAACGGACTACGACCTTAACGAATGCCGACGACGGCAGAACATGGGTCGTTGGCTCGTGAGTTCGAATCTCACGTCCACCATGAAATCGTTTTTAAAAGAAAAGTGAGTTTCCTCATGTCAAGAATCTGAAAAATGCCTCTGGATCCCCAGAAATTGGTCACGCGTCGACCCGCATATATATTCGGTCCGTTCCAGGGGGGGAGAGTGTTATGAGGCTTAGATTGGGTAGGCGATTGGATAACCTTTTACCTTCAGCCCGACGGATCAATGCCATGTCATCGTACCGGATACGACAGGCACCACATACGCATTCTATGAAACAGACAGAGAGGGACAGTAGAGACGGCTGACAAGGTCGCCCTTTCTTTGCTGGCATCACAAACGGGCTGTAAGTATTGCAAATAAACACAGATGTGGTGTAAATAACCCAAACAATACATCCCCTGGTACACCCCTATTTTCAGCGCTACTACTCTTCTCGCTAGTTTCTTTTTTTTCGAACGGGTAGTATTATTGTCTGTCGTGGTGTGCGGGGGAGGGGGGGGGGGGGGGGGCGTACTCATTTGTTGCTGTCCTTAGTCATTTGACCATTGACCACGCATCCCTTTCGAGATGGAGTGTGAGAGCGGGGGGGGGGGGTGTACTCGATAGGAGAGATGTACTCGATCTCATGCATGGCCGTAGTCGTATGACCATAGACTCTCGCATCCCTACAATGCCGGGACGGAGCATGTCGGGTTTTCACCGACCAGGCAGACATTGCTTGCACCAAGCGCGAAGGCGAGTCGAATGAAGGGTTGGGCTGCATCCTACTAAGAACAGCTTGTGAGGCGGACTCGCATATAGATGACAGCTTCAATGAGTTGATATAATTTCCGGTGTAGGCATTTCCAGAGACAGCAATGGGAGTACTGCTATGTAACTGCCTCTTCGGTACCTTACCTTGAACACTACGTGATACGATCAATTCCCATTTGTGCGGAGTAAAGGTTGTTCACCTCGCACAAACGATCTAACTCGACAACCAGCAGTGGGCGACTGCCACAAAAAAAAAAACAAAAAAAAACGGTACCCTGGTTGTCTAGCTCACGTAGTGAGCGGCATGTTTTACAGTGTCGTTGCCAACCGACGCCAACCCAACCTATATAAAATATGCGTTGCTTTCCTTTGTCATTTGACCATTGACGACGCATCCCTTTCGAGACGGAGTGTGAGAGCGTATTCACTGCCATGCATGATGGCCGTAGTCGCATGACCATAGACCCTTCGCATCCGACCAATGACGCGACGGAGCAGCACAGCACGTCGGGTTTTCACCGACCAGACTTGGGATGTTTGCTTGCAACTAGCGGGCGAAGCGAGACTTGTGATTATTTTTTTTGTCCGGCGAGTCGCCTGAAAAGGGTGACCTGGCTGCATCCGACCAAGTACCGCTTGGATCCCGGGACCTTGCGCGTGCTTTCTTGCGTGTATATATGACAGATTCGGATAAGGCGGGCGGGGGGAGAATACGCTGACGGGGGGTGGGGATACTCGATATCATGCATTGGCCGTAGGTCGTACGAACAGGGCGGGGGGGGGGGTTACTCATTATCATGCATGGCCGTAGTCGTATAACCGTAGACCCTCGCATCTCCGCAATGCCGGGACGGAGCACCCCGGGTATTCACCGACCAGGCAGACATTGCTTGCACAACGGGGAAGGATAGATACGGGGTGCGTGGGTAGCCGGTATTTCTCGGGGAAGACTCACCCCCCTTGGGCGATTTTTCGGGGTCGAGTTTCTCCACATCAAGGGGGTCACACTCAACAGCAACAACAACAGCGATGAAAAATAATGTAGCGTTGGGAAGACCTCGTCGAAACCCTCACGTACCTATTAATAGTATGAAATCAACGCGTCCCTCCTTGGAGTTCTGCACTACGGAGAAAAACAGTTTGGAAAATTCGTCCAAGGGGGTGTGTTGTCGTATCACCCCTGTGATACGGCAGTCGTATTTTATCACCCGTATGATACGGTGTGTTATCTTATCACCCGTGTGATACGGTGTTGTCTTATCACCCGTGTGATACAACAGTGGTATTTTATCACCCGTGTGATACGGTGTTATATTATCACCCGTGTGATACCGTGTGTTATCTTATCACCCGTGTGATACGGTGTTATCTAATCACCCGTGTGGTACGGTTTCATCTTATATCACCCGTGTGGTACCGTGTTTTATCTTATCACCCATTTGATACGGTGTTATCCTATCACCCGTGTGATATGGTCTAGTCTTATCACCCGTGTGATTTCGTGTTATCTTATCACACGCGTGATACAGCATAAATCAGGGCATGTCATGGGTCGGCCCATCGATTGCTGGTATGATGGGCCGTGGCCCGGTCCAGCCCATCAATTTTTCAGAGCATGGGCCGAGGCCCGGTCCGGCCCATCAAATTTTCAGAGCATGGGCCGCGGCATAGCCCGGCCCATCACTTTTTCAGAGGATGGGCCGCGGCCCAGTGCAGCCCATCACATTTTCAAAGCTGCACGGCCTGGCCCGCCCCGGCCCATGATATTGGTAGGGGGCTCGGGTCGGTCCGCCATTTTCGTGGACCAGCCCGTGCATTTGACGGACCGGAACACGGGCCGGCCCATGTGCTGTCCCGTACTATTAACATAAAATGCACGCATAAGGGTCGTCGAGGAGTTTTTCCCCAGTTTTTTTTTAGTATTTTCCCGAAACGTCGGTATTTTCCTATAATAATAGGAAAAAACCAAGAAATACCGAAATTTCGAGAAAATACTGGAAAAAACGAAAGAGCAGTCCTCGTTAAGATTACCCTAAGGGCTGCCGTGCTTTTGTATTTTGTATTTTGTATTTGTTTTCCGTTTGGTGTCGCGTTCTGGCTTCCTTGGGCCAGCTGTTTCCGGCCCATGAGGTATATATACCCATTATCCACACAATTCTGCACCGCGAACAGCCGGGTCCAATGGCTCCTGTCCCGGCTGGTTGCCCACCACCAAAATTCCTTCTTCTGCTCTGATGCCTGCAGCAGCAGCAGCAGCACCTACCTGCTTCTACTACAACCTGCCTGCTGCTGGAATGCCAGCTAGCTGCCGTAAACTACACCTACCTGCTATCGATCTTCAGTAGAGCTGTAAGCCGAAGAGAGTAAAAACAACGCCAGAGATCTTTTGGAGGGCGCTTCCCATCCAGGCTACCTGGTTCGACCACGACAAACACGAAGAAGGTGAACGTCGCTGCATCTCTCTGGTCAGAAGAGGCCCCCTGTCTGGGCCTACTTCGCGAAGGTGTCACCAGTGGTTTCCGTCCGGGCCGGACCACGGTAGGAGCGGAGCGTCCAAAGCCGCCTTCGCCGCAGAGGCGACAAGGAGTATCCTCTATACGCCCACAGCGGGACCAAGGCTCGGACCAGGTATTTGCGCAAGGGCCAGCAGGCGGAGTCGAAGCTGGTTTCTGGACGTGAGGAGCAGATGAGCACAGGCGAAGAGTCAGCGCACAGAGGAGCTCGTCGAGACATCAGGTAGTAGGTCACAACTCTCATGGCCTGCGGCCCGGGCCGGCCCGCGAAAGCAGGTGGGCCGCCTGATGGGCAGGGTGGAGCGGCCCATGAAGAGCCCATAACTTATGGGCCACGGTCCGGCCATGCCCATCAAATTTCGAGACGGTGGGCCGCGGCCCGGCCCAGCCCATGAAACTTCTTGGATGCTGGGCGCGGCGCGGCCCGGCCCAACCCATCACATTTTCAAATTCTCACGGCCCGGCCCGGCCCGCCCATCACATATTAAAAAAATGAGCTCCGCCCGGCCCGGTCCATCACAATTTTCAGATGGGTCCGGCCCGGTCCGGCCGGACCATCGGCCCATGGCAAGCCCTGGTAAAAATAGACATCCATGCACTACGAGTAGCTGGCTGCTTTCGTCTCATCTGGCTGGAGCCAAGGCATATCAAGGCTATCGCTCGCACTATCAATAGCAGAGGAAGGGGGGAAATGTGTCGGACAGCAAGGTGCTGGGTGCATAAGGGCGGCGGGAGTACGCTGGATGACAAACGGACGGCGACTACAGCCATTCAGTCTCGACGGATTACAAAGTCGCTCTCGTCGACACGTGTTTCTCGGTGGGCTCGATTAAGCGTGGAATTTCATTCGTACACCTTCCAAAGTCCTAATCTTGGGAGCAGATATCGCCACAGCCTGAAATGTATCCTCCTGCGGCGAACACAGACAGACGGCTCGTACGAAATGCCACTGTAACGCCGACCTCCTCGTAGAGAGACCTGAAGCAAAATCACAACTTGGTCGCAGTAAACATCCGGCTGTTGGGACGATTTCCCCCGCTGTAACCGCCACTAGAGACGGAGAGACGAAGCGCAGGCGGGCGATTGACCTCCAACAAAATGATGGTGAACTCCGAAAACTCCAGGTAGCCTTCATCGAGAGGTTTCACATCTATTCACACGGATGCTCACCTCGTTTTCTATTTTTATCTCAGGTATGGAATAGGTTTCAGTTGCCATTGTTGCAGCAGTGGCAAAGGTTTGTAAAATATATTCTTGTCTTATTTTCTCTCTTTTTTTTTCCTTCCTCGGAGGCAATGCTCCACTACACAGTTAGCTTAGTGGAGCCTATCCTGCGATCACGGACTGCATTGTGGGGATGAGTTAATGTGAGAACAACAACAACAACAACAACAACAACAACAACAACAACACCGGATGCTTGATGGAATGGCAACGACATTCACTGGAGCGATGGTGTCGACAGCTGCTAACATGGCGCCACGCACAAAGCGCGGTCAGGGCCCGACGGGGGGCGGGGGTGTACTCGATATCATGCATGGCCGTAGTCGTATGACCATAAAGCCTTCGCATCCCTACAATGTCAGGACGGAGCACGTCGGGTTTTCACCGACCAAGTAGACGTTGCTCGCACCAAGCACGAAGCACCATGAGGTCTTCGGCGAGTCGCATGAAGGGTGAGCTACATCCTACTAACAATCGCTCGTGAGGCGGACTTGCATTTGGACGACAGCCTAAATGAAATCACATATATTTAGTGTGGCCAGGGGTGTGCTATTAATAGCGAGAAAACGAAGGCGGGCATGGGAGGAGAGGGAGGCGAGGGAAGCCGCCGGAGAGCCGTGTGCTGCGCTCGCGGGTCAGATCAGACCCAGGCCACAGCAACCTCAGGCACGACCCTGAAAAGAGCTGGGAAAACGCCCCTTAAGTGACGCGAGGGTCGAGGCTGTGCAGAGTCTCTTCGAGGAATTCGTCAGTCAATTTGAGGTGCGCTTCAAAGAGAGCGATCAAGCTGATTTCTACAAGCACCTCAACGGGATGGGTATCGAGGGGAAGGTATCGTATCGTGCAGCTCTCGATACATAAAGAATGAAGAGAGCGGACTGTTTCGTGACGTGGGGTTCATTCGCAATCGCTGGGTACTGCAGTGGTTTTCAGCAATTCCCCTCCATACCAGATCTCCGGGAGCTCGACCCGAAACATCCTCGAAGATCTCATGGTGTGCCACCCGTGCGCACCTCTCGATGGTTTGCCCTTCGATCTTCGAGGTGGCCGAAACCATCGAGAGCATGCCAAACCGGAGGGTGTTTGGACCCGACGAGCTTCCGGCTGACCTGCTCAAACCCATCGCAGATGAAGATCGCAACGGCAACCGCTGTGCCCTGGGACAGTTATGCACGATCATGGTGCTGCACAAGAAGAAGGACCGGACGCGGAGTGCGGCAACTATCGAGGCCTCTCGCTCGTGGCACATGCTGGCATTACAGCAGGTTCTCCTCAGGGGCGAAAACTGCGGACGGGCGGAAATCCTACCTGAGCAGAAGTGCGGCTCCAGACCGCAACGGGTCGACGGTGTCGATATGATCTCCGTGGTCCGAAGACTTGACCTACTGGGACGAAAAAAGAGCACCCCTCGTTACATGTGTTTCGTCGAACCCATCAATGCATACGATTCCGCCGCGATCGGACTCTCGTGCTGTGGACCGTACTCGCTCGGTTCGGCGTACTGCTGTGCCACCAAAAATTGCTCGCGGTTATTCGCCACTTCCTCGGTTGGGACGTGAGCGCGCATCCGGACGGATAATGATGATGATGATGGCGAATGGTCGGACTGGTTCGGCGTGGAACAGGGCCTACGTACGGCAATGGTGCGTGCTCACGCCATTGCTGTTCAACCATTGTGTTTGCTGGCGTACTGCGTGTGGGCGGTGGAGCGGTTTAGTGTCAATGCAGACGTGGCGTTGGGGCGGTGCATTGTCAACGCAGATGTGGTGAAGGCTATGATGTGCACCAAGGTGAAGGGTGAGAGGTTGGGGGAGGGGGGGGGGGGGGGGGGGGTGTACTCGGCAGCATGCATGGCCGTAGTCGTATGACCATGGACCATCGCATCCCCACATTTGCCGGGACGGAGCACGTCGGGTGCTCATCGACCAGGCAGACGTTGCTTGCACCAAGCGCGAAGCGCCGTGAGGTGCCCGGCGAGTCGCATGAAGGGCGAGATGAACCTCAGGAGACTGTGGCGGAGCCGGGATTGGTTTGGAGAACGCTGTATGCAGACGACGCCGGCTTCGATCGTTTTTTAGATCGAGGAACAGTCTCGCGAAGATGACGGCAGAGATCGTTGCAGTGTGCGTTCAGGTTGAGATTGGCAGGTTTGGGAGCCAAGAGGGAGACTACGTGCCTGCTGACAGGAGGTATGGATAGGGTCACTTTCGGTTCTGAGGCAGCCGCCCAGGTGTTCAAGCAAAGCCGCGAAGTTTGAACACCTCGGGGCAACCGTGAGCGAGAAAGCCGACCTTACTGTCCAGATCAACCGGCACGTGCTGCGGAGCAACCCTACGTCTCAGGTGGTGAGCCTGCCACCGTACGAGCAGTCCACCGCACCGCTCCGGCTCAAAGGTACGGACCCTCAAAGCCGAGGTAACAAAAGCCATGCTGTACGGGTGTGTCACACGCGGCCTCACCGTTGGCCCGTCTCACCATACTGCGCACGACCGATCACCGATTGCTCCTCCGCTGCCCTCGATAAAAGAGGATACCTCGCGGCGGTTACCACGCACTATCCTACGCACGTGCGCGTGCCACGACTTTCTGTGAGAACGCCCAGAAGACGGTGCGAAAACAGAGGACGCTGTTCGCGGAGTTTGTGGTCGTATGGACACAACGAGAGGCCCATCCAAAATCGAGTTTTTTTTTTTGTTTGGGGAGGTAGGTGGGGAGAAAGGGTTCCTTGGGAGGGAAATGACGGGACTGGATGGGCCGCCTCGAACACGATACCTCGTTGTTTAACCTGACCACCGAAGCGAAACACTGGCAACGATGCTGGCAGAACGGAGAAATCGGGCCAGTGAGTCAGACGAACCAGGCATCGAGGAAGGCAGCGACAGAGCCGTGCATGAAGCGCTGGCTCGTAATGGGGAAGGAGCAAGTAGCAGAGACACTAACGCTTGAGGTACAAACCGCGCAGCAACTTAGGATGTCGTTGAACCCCCGGGCCCGGGGGGCCGGGGGGGGGGGGAAGAGGAGCCACGTTGGAAGAGGCGTAGCGACAGCAGCTAGGCCGGCTGAGAAAGTGAAGGCACCCGCCGTAAGGTGACGTCGGCAAAAATTGCTAGTTGAGACGCCCAGTGCGACTACTGCCTACCGTGTTACTATCTCTGTTCCCCGGTTGTTGTGTTCCCCTATCCCCTGCCAAGTCGACGGCACCTCCCCCTCTCCGTGCCCTGCCACTCTGCGTCGGCTGCGCCACACCGTTTTCCTATCTTGGTTTGTTTTTGCGACCTTTTGGCTTTGCTTCTTTTTTTGTTTTTTGCTTTTTGTTTTTTTTACCCCCCTTTCGTCTCAGTTTTTTTTGTCGTCTCTTGTGTGACAGTCGTGCTTGGCCCACCAGCTGGACAAGGGACTGCTCGTTTTTCTTTTTGTTGGCTATTTGTCCCTGCCTTCTTCTTGTCTGTTTTTGTTTCGTCCCTACCTTGGTCCATCAGCTGGGCATACCACAAGATAGGACGGCTCACACCAGCAAACAGCAACCTTGTCCCCTCGGGACTCGGCCTGCGCCCTGAGCGCCTGCTTCCTTTGTTTCATTTCCATGTTTCCATTTGTTTAGTTATTTCATTTTCCTGTAGTATTCTGTCTCTCTACCGTGGATCACTTAATAATGTAAGTATTGGATTGGATGAGGCCTCCTGTGCGCCGGCCTTGTGGTCCCGCCCATACTTCGTTACGCCTCCTTTCAGATTGCCTTTGTAGTTGACCGCTGGTCTGGGGCAGAATAGTCTCACCCAAACTTCTATCGCCTGAACTCAGTCCTTACCCGCACCCGCCGCAAAGCAAAGTCCTTTCTGCACTCCGGCGACAACGGTAGTTCGCTAGCTTCGCGTAGCTCTGGCCACGTTTCTTCTTGCTACCCGGTACTTGTCCACTCGAGGTAGCCCCGATGTAGTACCTTGCAACTGACTCTGTTTTCCAGCCACCAATTTTCATGATCTCGTCCACAGCCGTCCCGGCCAGGGATTTGCTGAGCGAGCCTCCCACTCGAAAGGAGTGCATCGTGAAGTGGTTCGGCAGGTCTGCCATTCGCAGATAGCTTTGCAGGTTCGCCGTCACACGGGCCGCGGAGAGAGAGAGAGATGGCCCCGGCCACCTTCTGCCGTAGCAACGGGGAAGAGGTGCCCGGTGCTTAAGTCCCCCACCCAATCCGCTGTGCGGCCTCTGTTTTTCAGTTTTTTTTTTTTTTTTTTCTTCGATATTTTCTACTTTTCTTTTTTCCGGATGATGACGTCATCACATTAGGGCCGGTCTTAACGAGGGCAAAAAAAAACGAAACAAAACGAACTAAAAAGTGCAGAACTAAAAAGCACGTGGGTTTTATTGGTCAAATTGAAAAAATTAGTATTACGGGGGGCCATAGTTAACAGGACCAAATATTGTTAGTAAAAATGGTTAAACATATAGGTTTTTATGTATACCATAGGTCCTGTTAACTATGGTCCCCCGTAATAGTAAAGAGATCCCGATACCTCCGTTTTCTGACTTAAAAAAGCGAAATGGGTGCCTAATAAACGAAATATGGGATACCCAGGGTCGGAGAGAAACATAGGAGGAGCTCGAAGCGTTGGGATGAAGTTCCGATATACCTGGCAGTTTCTACGACCGGTTGGCAAGCACACGATGGCCGAGGCAGTGCATGTGGCTGCCACGCGGCTTGTCTGCTGACGAAGCGAGCACATATGGGTGGGGAATCACCATGGGGTTGCCCTCGCAAGAAACCGGGGGATCAGGAAGTGGCTGTGGCGATATATTTTCCAACATGATGAGTCCCACTCAACATTCAAACGTCTGCCATCGAACAGCGATGACCGATGCACAACTTCTAGAGCACTCCGGAGGGAGCAGGTTGGACCACGAGAACCACCTGCTGTGGAGGGTGCCTCGCGTGTGCGAGTTGTGTCTATCCACCGCCGCTGTCGAGCGCTATCGCCGGGAATGACGTGCTGTGGCGGTTGAGTCATCCCGAACAATTGCACAGCGTAAAAAATCGACTCGGCTTCTTCTTTTTTGTTTCGTTTTTTTTTTCGTTATTATTAGGACTCAACCTGCTGTTTTTTCCGAAAAGTCAAAGTCTGTTCGTTTTATTTCGGCTTTTTTTTATTGTTTTTTTTCGCCCTCGTCAAGACCGACCCTTACTTAGCTCGAGTCCCTGAAATTCTACCTGCGGCCACAAAACAGGCTGTAACAAAAAAGGCATATCGAAGGGGGGAAAACAAGCAAGCACGAAATAGTGCGCACGGCAGTATAATCATACGAAGTAGACCAGTCCGTAAGGGAAACGTTACGAACGAGCTGTGGTATACCATCCCGTATTGCTTGCGACCAAATAACAGCAGGAAGGTGTTCACGGTATTATAGTACAGTGCGTATTATATGTACACTCGAGAAAAAAAAAAGAAAAAAAAAGAGAGAACGAAAAAAATGGCGAAGAGAATAAAAAACAAGACAGGAAGAAAGAAAGAAAGAAAGAAAGAAAGAAAGAAAGAAAGGAAGAAAGAAAGAAAGAAAGAAAGAAAGAAAGAAAGAAAGAAAGAAGTCCTATGATATGCCCACAGCTGATGGACCAACGTAAAAACGTCTGAAGAAGACCAGACGAAATCCAGGAAGACAAGAAGAGGGCAGAGGGAAAGACCTAACAACAAGCAATAAACGAGCAGTCCTATGTCCAGCTGGTGGGTCGAGCACTACACATCATACACAAAGTGGACAGAGACAGACGGACCAAAGGGGGGCTAAAAAAACGTCAACAAAATCAGAAAAAAAAGGGAAAAAAAACAGCGAAGGGTTAACAAATATACCAATATTGAACGAAATACGGTGACGCAGCGACACAGAATGGCAGGGTACGGGGGGGGGGGGGCGGGGGGGGGGGGGGGGGTACTCGATAGGAGAGATGTACTCGATCTCATGCATAGCCGTATAGGGGGGGGGGGGGGTTACCATCGAAATGCAGGGAATAGGGCAACACAAAAAAGCAAAACAAACAACAACAGCTGCTGCTGCAGCAGCAGCAACAACAACAACAATAACAACAACGACCACAACAGCAACAACGGAGATAGATGATATCACAGTATTAGGCAGAAGTCACAAGGTCACAGCGCCACCTTCACTGCGGCCATCGGGTGCTGTCACGTGCTGCTGACGGACGGCGGGAGCTTTCACTTTCTTAGCCGGCCTATAATAGCTGCTGTCACTACGCCTCCTTCAACGCGGCTCCTCTTCCTTCCCCCCCTCCCGGCCTTGGGCCCGACGGCGTCCTCAAGCGCTCGTCGTTTTGCTGCTCTCTCCTTCTCTCCTTGACGACCGAGCGCTCCATGTGCTTGCTGCTTATAGCTTTGCCGCTCCCTCGACACGCCCGGTGAACTTGCCCGATTTCTTCGCTGCCAGCATCCGCCTTCTTCTCTCTGGTGGGCCAAGTCAAACACCGACAGGTCGCGTTCGGGACATCCCATTCAGTCCTGCTTGCTGTGCCCTTCTATTACGGGCGAACATAGTTAATAGGACCTATGGTGTAGGTAAAAAGCTATATATTTGACCATTTTTACTAACAATATTTGGTCCTGTTAACTATGGCCCCCCTAATAGGCAAACCCTTTCGCTCCCCACAGTGCCCCAAGCATCACCTCGTTCGGGTAGTATTTCGTCGCCCCTACGAGCGACGAACCCCGCAAAAGAAGTATCCTCCGTTTTCGCACCGGGTCTTCTCGATGTTCTCACAGCAAGCCTTGGCCAGTGCGTCTGCGTATGAAAGCACGCGGTAGCCGTCGCGGGTTTTCTCTTCCATCCGACCACAATCTCGGCGGTGAGCTGTCCGCGGTACGGTGGGATGGGTCGCGGTGGGTCTCCACGAGGCCCACCCCGTATAGTATGGCCTCCATTGCCTCGGCTTTGAAACCTCCGCACCTTGACCCGGAGCGGTGCGGTGGGCTGGTCGTACAGTGGCAAAACCAAATAAATGCCGTCTGAAAGCGCTGTAGGTTGGGCCAGCAGCCCGCGCCGGTTGATCGCGGCAGTAAGGCCGGCCTTCTCGCAACACAGTTAGTGGTCGCCCCAAGGTTCATAAACTTGGCGGGCTTGTTCGCACAAACCTGGGCGGCTGTATCAGTTGCTAGAGTGACCTTTTCCACACGTCGTCTCGAGTCAGGAGAGGCACGTATGCATGCTCTCCCTCTTGCGAAGGATCACGACGAACACACACACCACACGAAAAGAAGAAGAAGAAGAAGAAGAAAAAAAAACACACACACACACACGACCAACGTAAGAAGAGTGATAGGAACGAGGGAGCGACCGCGCGGTTGGCTGTTCTAAGGACTACCCTGGCGGGCGGGGTAATCGATCGACCTTTTGCCCCTATACAGCTCGGTAGGTAACACCTTCCCGTGGCTGTGTGCACACAAGATCGGAATATCTGCTGTATATATATATATATATAGATCACGATCTATCTGCTGTATGCAGATGATCTACATCATCAGTTCCCAGACCTGTCGCCATGAATGAGCTGAGCTGAGAAGATGCTGCACGCGCAGCGCAGCACAGCACCCGTATTCCGTTCGTGAGAAAGGGCGCTGACTTCTCGCACCAGGAGGGAGGGGTGTGCACTCGACTTTCATCCAAAACGGGAAACAAGGTTTTGCTAAAACCGGGAATCGCAGGATGTTCTCGGAAAAAGAGCTGGTCCCGAGAGAGAGAGAGAGAGAGAGAGACCCTTCCGCAAAAACTACACCTCCTGTGACATATAGGACACCCCGCCTGGTACACCTGGCTGGTACCTGGTAGTTCGACTCTATACTCCTTTTTAGAGTGTATTGTTCAGTGGGCAAACTGCCTATGATTAAAAGTGGATTGCTCCCCAAAACGAGACTGCAGTCAGTCTCAACAGTCCTAAAAAGGGTTGAAGGCAGTAAGCACGTACGTACCCTCTGCACGAACTCGACGCTTTTTTGCGGTGTGTCACAGTATCAACCGTACAAACCCAATCCCGCGAAACGTGCGCTATCATCAACATCACCATATATATATATAGATGACATGCGTGCAAGTTGTGTATGGCTCTGACCCGGAGATATGAGCTAATATGTGCTGTATCATAGATCACGCATGGCACAGAAGGAGCGCGTATGTATGTATGTGTATCTGCCCTGAATGACACTCTACTTATTACGATACTGCGTGTATAGATCACAATACCCTCGAAAGATCTGCTGATGATGATTACGAAGTGAGCATCTATCGGATACGATCTCTGTCTGACGTGTGGAACGGTGCGTGGAACGATGCGTGAAACGGTGCACGGCGAGGTATGTATGTCGTCACCGATCGCGCCTTCGTTCGTACTATAGTGGTCGGTTATTTTAGGACCCCAGTCCCGTTTTTTTGGGGACAACTTACTTATTATTATGGTACTTTATCCCAACATAATATTATATGGGAGTGCGATACTAAAAGGGTAAAATTGGTGTTGATGTTGTTGTTTGTTGCTGTATGTTGTTGTATGTTGTTGTGTTCATGGATGTATTGTTGTCGTTGTAGTTTGCTTGTCATAGATTGCTATTTCGGGGGACAACATTAAACAGGACCAAAATATTAATATAGTGAGTAAAAATATCGAAATATATATACCCTGGTATATAGTTTTTTTGGGTACCGTAGAGGTCCTATTTAGCACCTGGTACGGTCCCTCGAAGTGAACATAGTGCGTTTGTTTGCCATCCTACAATGTGTAGCAGCAAGACGATGAGCTTCAACGTTGATCAGGTTCAAAACAAGCACTCCCCGATAATAGGAGATAAACAACAAAAGGGACACCTCATGTTGTATTCACATTAATAATAAATAGTACCAGGTAGTTTTTAGTAGTATTACTAGTATTCATATTGATACCAGTCAGTGGTAGCTTTTTGTTGTTGTATTGATATTACGTGAGGCCATACTAAATAGGACCAAATATTGTTGATAAAAATGGCGAAAAATATACCAGGTAGTTTTTTTGTGTGCACCGTAGGTCCTGTTTAATATAGTCCTCCGTGATAATAATAGTACTATTTGTTGTTGTGCTTTAATAATATTAATATTAATATAGTAGTTTTGTTGTTGTTGTTGTTGTTGTTGTTGTTGTTGTTGTTGAGGACGGTCTGTCATCAACATTATTATTGTTTTTACGTTTCCATCCGACAATCAATGTATTTGCAGCATGACTGAGCGTCGACATTGAACACTCGTAAACATTTCCAGAAAGAAGAACTAAGCCAAGCAAAAAGCGAAACAAAAACATAGAAGGAAACCTATCCATGCGCAAAGTTGTCATTGCTATAATAATGCTGCTGTGTTGTTGTTGTTGCTGCTGCTGCTGCTGCAGTGCTGTTGTTGTGGGTGACGATGATGATTGTGCTGCAGCATGCTGCTGCTGTGATGATGATGATGATGATGATGATGATCCGGTCGACTCTTGGAACACAAGCAGTAGTAGTGTAGACAGCAGTAGTACTGTAGATAGATAGTAAATTATAATGATGTTCGAAGCATATTCGGAATAAGGTATGTATGTGTGTGTTGTTTAAACCGTTCTTAGTATACCCGCCGGCATCCGGCACACCCAGTGTCCGTACCGGTGGCTTCGGCCCTTCCTTACGAAATATTGTGGTCACAAGAAAAAAAACACGACACAGCAGAGATACTATTTTCTGTACGTTGCAATTCAGTACGCAGAGTAGACAATAATTAATGCAAGTCCACGTTCATCGCTCATACAAGCAGTACGAGGCCGTATATCATAACCAACCCGGAAAATATCCATTTTTCGATTTCGAAGTGTTTCGCCGTGGGTTTTGCCGAGCCGGTTGTTTGTGTCGTGTGCTGCAAAGCGCAAAGCATGAAATAGTACTTCGCTCGTAGTTTGCACGTAGTTGTTCATGGCAGTAACAATAGTTGCTTCGCACAGAAGTATTCCTGGTATACCTGGTATCATACACTTAAAAAAAGGGAATACTACCTGGTATCACGGCAACGACGGCATCAACCCTCAATCGTCCATTAAATTTTGATTTGCTGTTGCAACGACAACCAACATACATATGTATGTACATGCGCATAATATATCATGCGCTATTACGGGGGACCATAGTTAATAGAACCTATGGTATACATAAAAACGTATATATTTCATTATTTTTACTAACAATATTTGGTCCTATTAACTATGATCTCCCGTAATAGGCGTGCCGATAAAATGCACGCATGCATGATGCGCAGTCTGCCACCAACCAACAACAACAGCTGCGTACTACTACTACTGCTGCTGCTGTTGTAGCTGCTGCACAAGAAGCAGAGCCGCCGGATGTTCCGTGATACTTCGGTTGGTATCGTAGTAAATAGTAAAATGTTTTTATGGTGGTTTGTCGGGTGTATATATATATTATAATATATATAACTCGAACTTGTATATTGTTATGTTTTCCCGTTAATTACCGCAGACAGGCTCGGCAGTATGATATCACATTCTGCGTCTTGTTCTTGTTTTTTAGCGCACAGACCCACTATGATATCATATTCACGACGAGCGACTGGGTGGGTGGTTTTGAGCTCTACGACCGACGCTAACATTATTAATTGATCGCGATGGGGGAGGCTGGACGGTCTAAGCTACGATGACCGCGCAGAGAAGTACTGCCGCACCGTTCGTAACGTACAACACAACAAGCAATAAACCACAGCAGCAGCAGCAGCAGCAGCAGCAGCAGCAGCAGCAGCAGCAGTAAGCAACGACATCGAGAGCAATCATACAATAATAATGGTATATAGACGGTCCACACATTTATTTTCGGGCATGTAATGTGTAGCGAGCGGAAGATTTTGACTGCGATACTTCTTCTCGTGACGAGAGAACCCCGCCGAAACCACTCCAGCAGGCCAGGTCATTCGAGACCCTCACAAACAGCGTGGGTTGCAACGTCTCGACACTCGACACACACACCCATTGCGAGGATCCACCGCTGTATACCTCTCTCCCCATAATATTGGTCTGTTGTGCCGATTAAAAAGGGGGATTATTATATTATCGGAGTTTTTCCCCCGTGATCGTGTACACGTTTTTTTCGAGCTTTTTTTTTAATCTTCCACATTTTCCTGTATCCCCCCCCCCCCCCAAATATATATTATGCGAAAGAAAGTAACAAATACGATGTGTTTGCTTCTTCTGGAGATATGCCTCCGTATCTTGATACGTATACATACCTGGTACATATTTATACCTCCAATTATTTCCCCTCATCAAGCAAACTCTGGAAATCCAGGAAAAAAGCGAGGTCCCACTACAATCTGGGAGGATGGATCTTTAGGTTGGTAGGCTGTTCAAGTATTTTGGTTCCTGTCGGGATCAAGGTACGGGCGAAGACCCCAAAACCCACAATCCCTGACTCTAACCCCAACCCTAACCCTAACCCTGACCCAGACCCCAAACCGCAACCAAAACGGGCCAAAACTGCCCATAAACGCGGGGCTGCGCCGCGATTGCATCGAGCCAGGAAATTTCTCGATTGCAGACGACGATTGATTCCGAAGCGCAGACCGCGCTACGCTATTTTCAAGTCAAAAACATCCCTGAAGGTCCCTTCTCCCAGATTGCTAAACCTACTCCGATAAAATGAGCCTATACGTATACCATGGTATGTACTATTACTTCGTATAATATTATCAGGGATGTCGGCAAATCTTTTACCGATTTTTTGTTTTTGTTTTGTTGTTGTTGTTGTTGTTAAATTTGCTGGCCACAAGCAAGGTTTACCTTCAAATGCGAGCGTACGCACATGACCGCCTATGATGGGGTGTTTACAGCAGTTAGTTAGTTTTCGTCCTCGTACTTAGCTGTTGTTGTGTTCTTGTTCAACTGTTCTTCTTCTGTGTGGGTTCTTCTTTGGTTTGCATGCGTTCAATATGTACATAAATAATGTTGGTGTTTGTTGCTGACTGTTGATGGTTGATTGGCTTGATGTGGCTGGTGGTGGTGAGATGATACCAGAGAAAAAAAAAGCAAGTGCCCGAACCTGTGCTGTGAATATATAGTGTGGTAGAAGTACTACTGACTGTAATCGCTGGCATCGGCTGCGTAATCAATGATGCCGTTGCTGTTGTAGTTTTGCTGTGTGTTGGTGGGTCGTGGCTGCTGTTACCTCGCTTGAATCTATATAAAAAAAAAATCCCGGTTGTTGTTATTGTTTTGACCATCTTCGGCGCCTTTTTATTGTGTGTCGTGGTTGCTGCGTTTTCCGTGTTTTTTTTCTTCTTCTTTCTCCATTTTGATCAACGGTTCATTCATTTGCTCATCGTCAACTACTATTACGGGGGACCATAGTTAACAGGACCTATGGTATACATAAAAACCTATATGTTTAACCATTTTTACTAACAATATTTGGTCCTGTTAACTATGGCCCCCCGTAATATGATATGTACCTGGTATGCACTGGTACCATTCTTTGGCCGTCAGCATAGTGTAGTAACCATCTAGACTCCCATGTATGTGAAACTAAATCGGGGTTGTTGTAACCCACGGCAAGAGAGATGCATACCAACCAGCAGCAGTAGTAGTAACATACAGCTATACAGCCAGTAGTAGCAGTAGTTTTACACACCATTTTGATCCTATACACATGGCCCTGTTGTCCGGAAATGTAATAACCGTTCGATATTCATATTTAAGTGGCCAAACTGTCCCTATGTTTGCGTCCGTCTATCGATATTTTCAATTCAAAAGTTTCCTTTTTGTAAATATCTCAGGACAGAGTGGAGCAGTACACAGCAGTAAAAACACCGCCTGTTTTTTTTTTTTCTTTTCCCACGGCGGTCTGTGCACCGAGCCATACATAGCAGTCGTCGTGGAGCAGTAGACCACGAGGATGTTACCACTCACTGCTGTGCCCGTTTGGACTCCGGAAGCTGACTGACACAACACGGTGACGAATCGCCCCGAAGTCGCTCACCGCAAGTATCGCGAGAGGTCATCACACCCCCTAAAACGTTTCAAAAAGAGACGCATGCCTCGGAAGGGTCGTAGCTGCCTAACTCTTCTGGCGGTCGGCACTACTGTAACAGCAGGGGAGCTGCAGTCGCTACAGCAGCATGATAGCTCAGTAAGTACCCCAACCGTGCAACAACTAACTGGTCTTGACAAAAAAAGCTAACAAGTGCAACCCCACGACTATCGAACCCTTAGCCTAGGAAGGTACACCGCGACAAAAAGTGCGTCGTACCAGGCGAGCATTAGCGCGCGTTCCGGCGACTTCTGGGCTGAACCCTTTCAGAACCGCAGTCAGTCCCGTTTTGGGGGCAAACCACTCAAACAACAAGTAGTGTGTCCCCAAAACGGGACTGCGGTCCTAAAAGCCCGGCCACTCGAGAAATACATTCGAGCAAGAAGCGCTTTCCTCGATCGCAGCAGCCGAATTTTTTATTCGAAAGAAGGCTCGATTGCTTCCGCAAACGGGAGGGAGGGAGGGAGGGAGGGAGGGAGGGAGGGAGGGAGGGAGGGAGGGAGGGAGGGGGAAGACATGTGCTACTGCTGTGCGCAGATCATGCAGATCATGCAGATCACGCGGGTCCCGCCCAGCAAGACGAATGAGCCACACAATGCAAGATCGGGGATATATTATTGATCTGCCTTGAAGGAGTGGTTAGATCATTAAGTGGGAATCGATGGTCTGTAGATGATCTGTAGATGATCTGTAGATGATCTGTCGATGATCTGTCCGTGATCTGTCGATGATCTGTCCGTGATCTGTCGATGATCTGCCAATGATCTGCCGATGATCTGTCGATGATCTATTCGGGGTGTGGAACCTTTGTTGTGACACACCAATCCTCGAACAATCTCGAGCACGCGAGGCTATTCTACACCAGGTACTCGGATTTTTTTTGGTGTGTTAACACCGCTCGCCGCTGAGAACGATTTATTTCTCCCCCCCCCCCCCCTACAAAACGCCTCACCAGCGTCTCTTCCAAAAAGTAAGCCCTGTAGCTATCTTCTTGTTGGGCTGTTTGATATTCGTGGCGGGTTTCCACCGCTGCAACTACTCCGACTGTTATCTTACGTATGAGTTGGTTATCGGTGCCCCCCCCCATTTTTTTGTTTGTTTGCTAGATCCAATACGTGGGTGTTTGACGTTGTGCAACACAGCTACCGCACTATCAACGCTGGGAGGCTTGATTCTGCTTTCTGCTTTCACGCAAGCGTCGGATGGCGAACGCAATAACAAATTCACTTGAACAAAAAAAAAAAAAAAACTGTGAGCGCGATGTCAAATCACTCACGAACAGCTACAACAAAAGGACGCACAACCCAGAGAAGGAAGGGGGGGACACACACACATAAACACATACATGCATGGCAATAAGGAAACCCCCATTAACAATGCTGCTGTTGCTGTTCCGTGATTGTATTGCTGTCCCCACGGCACAACTGCGACGAACAAACGACCCCGCGCGCGAAAGCAGGCAAGCACTTATCCGTCCGCGTTATACCTATGGGGCCAAACACCGTAATGTCGACGCGACCTCGTAGGCAGGGTATGTCAATGTGTTTCTGCCATTGGGGGTATCGGTCGTCCCGATGGGACCCCGGCCAGTCGGCTGGGGGGGGGGGGGGGGGGGGGGCTTGACTATCGGATACCATTTAGCGCTTCGACAGGGGACGAGATTCAGCGGGCGGTGCCGTGGGTCTCGTACCACGCCAGCGGAGCGCCCCCCCGCCCCCTGCCCCCGCCCCTTCCGCCGCGACGTCGAAGAGAATAACAACAACATGACAATCCGAAGGATATACAACAGCAAAATCTTTCCGTTACGTGGAACGAGTTCGGTCTACTTTTTTTTCGCGGGAGCCTCTTCACCGCTTGGGGGCAAAAATACGAGCTTTTTGAGAGTCGGCCGACGGGCACAGGGGGGGGCTGCGTTGGCGGTGGCTCGCATCCTTTTTGCTTGTGTACGGTGTGTAAAAGGGTGTCGCGTCAGACCAACCGTGCGCGAACCGGTTGGCTATTCTTGGGGCATGGTTGACACGCGACACTACCAGAGTGTTATTTTATGTCCAACGAGGACCATACATAGTAAATAGGACCAATTATTGTTACCAAAAATAGTTAAATATATACCGGTAGGTTTTTTGTGTCTAACGTAGGTCCTATTTACTCAAGGTCCCCCTGTAATAGTGCGGCCACAAGGCTCAGATCCTTTTTGGTTTTGCGACACACCAGGCCGTAAACCCTTTTAGGGCCGCAGTCCCGTTTTGGGGACAAACCAGTCAACTTTCAGGTAGTTTGTCCCCAAAACGGGACTGACTGCGACACACCAGGCTGTTCATTGCCTCTCTGTTCCAAAATAATTTAATGTACGGACTCATTCCGTCGAATATTAACTAGTAGTACTATTACGGAGGACCATATTGAATAGGACCTACGATACACACATACACCTACATACTTCGCTATTTTCATTAACAATATCTGGTCCTATTTACAATTACGGGGGACCATAGTAAATAGGACCTACGGTACACACAAACACCTATATATTTCGCTATTTTCACTAATTATATTTGGTCCTACTTACTATGGTTCCCCGTAGCAAATGTATTTTTTATGAAAGGGACAAAGAGTGGTGCCTCGTGCCGTTTGCGAGGGTTTTAAAGTGTATAGCAGTAGTACTACGGGGGACCATAGTAAATAGGACCAAATATTGTTTAAGTAAAAATAGGGAAACATATATATAGGTTTTTGTGTATACCGTAGGTCCTATTTACTATGGCCCCCCGTAATAGTGCTCGCCGCTTGGCACGATTTTCTTGGGGGAAAAAAGAATGTCTTGCTATTACGGGGAACCATGGCAAATAGGACCAAACACTATCAGAAAAAATAGATTCATACATAGGTTTTTGAGCGCAACTTTGGTCCTATTTACTATGATGGCCCCCCGTAATAGCGTCTCCTCCGACAAAAGCGAACCCTACTCCTACCGGATGTTGTTGTTATACCAGGTAGTTTTTTTTTTAATTCGTGTTGGGGGTCATACCGCTGCAACTACTACTGCTGCTGATTAGATGTGGCTGCTGCCGTCGTCTTTTCGTATGAGTGAGTTATCAGTGCACATTTTTTTAGGACCTTTTAACAATCTGGGAGGATGGATCTTTAGGTTGGTAGGCTGTTGGGGTGTTTTGGTTCCTGTTTGGGATCAAGGTACGGGCGAAGACCCAACCCAACCCCTGACTCTAACCCTAACCCTAACCCTAACCCTGACCCCAAACGGGCCAAAACTCGCCGAAATCTCTCAGTTGCGGAAGACGATTCCGAAGTGCAGACCACGCTACACATTTTTCAAGTCAAAAACATCCCTAAAGATCCCTTCTCCCAGATTGCTAAACCTACTCCATTTTTTTTTTTAATATATTTTTTGCATTGAAATAAAAATTCGTAGATTTTTTTGCTACATTTTTTTATATATTTTTACATTGAAATAAAAATTCGTAGATTTTTTTGCTATTGATTGTGCAGCACAACAATATCAAGGTTGAAGCTCGCTCATCGTGCTGACCAAAGATGTCGGGAGACATGCCAAGCAAAGGCAAAACATGCGCCGCCGAGGGTGTATAGGGCCGAAGTGCTCCACACTAAAACCTAGTAGTTTGGTGTCCGTCACGGCATATCAAGGCAAAGCTGCTGTCTGTTAACCCCTTTAGAACTCCAGTCCCGTTTTGGGGACATACCACTGAAATTCCAAGTAATTTGTCCCCAATCAATTGCCCCCAAAACGAGACTGCAGTCCTAAAAGGGTTAAGGGTTGAAAAGCCTGTCTCCCAACATCTTTGGTGCTGACTGACCGCACGTTGTCGTGTGGAAAACGCAGTAACAATGACAAAAAAAAAAAAAAACTTGTGTGAGCGCGATATCGATCGCTCACGAGCAGCTACAACAAGAGGGCGCCAAAACCCGGAGGGGGGGGAAAAGCACACACACACGCACACATGATAAAAGAAGGAAACACCCTCCACTGGCTACGGCGTATTATACTGCTGTTGTTGCTGCTTCGTGAATGCATTGCTGTCCCACGACACAGCAGCTGCGACGAACAAACGGCCCCGCGCGAAAGCAAGCATGCGCGCGCTCACGTCGCATCGTGGGACCATGAGCTAAGCGAGTACCAGGTATGTACTATGTCCGGTCGATCGATCGCGCGGCACAGCATAATATATATATATATATATATATATATATATATATAGCAGCGGCACAAAGTTTCGAGGGGGGGGGGAGGGTAATTGCAGAATACCAGAAAGCAATAAGAGGCAATATTCGCAGCAGCAGCAGCAGCAGCAGCAGCAGCAGTAGCGGCAGCAGTAGCAGAAGCAGCAGTAGCAGCAGCAGTAACAGCAGCAGCAGTATCGATCGGTCAAACGAGCAAGAAAAAGCCCGGGTTTGGTAGGTGGGTTGCTCCGTGTGGGGTGCATGGTAGGGGGGAAAAGCGTCCGAGGTGCAACGGGGGGAGGACATATCACATATCATATCACGTAATATCACGTAATATCATATCATATCATATCATATCATATCATATCATATCATTTCATATCATCTCATATCATATCATATTATATCATATCATATCATATCATATCAAGTTACCAGGTACATGATACGATATAACATCACGTTATTATCGCATCGTCACCCAGTAGCAGTGTATGCCGCTCTATGGCGCGCAAAGTAGCAGGGATGCGTCCGAAGTGCAACGGGGAAAGGGAGATATCATATATCGTTCAACTTAACATCAAAGCATATCATACCTGGTATATTTTATTATACGACGCAATATCGTATTATATCCTATCATATCATATCATATCGTATAATATCCTATCCTATCCTATCATATCATATCATATCATATCATATCATATCATATCATATCATATCATATCATATCATATCGTACCATAATACATTACGATGTACCATCGTATATCTCGCTGGCGCTCCCTCACCTCGCTTCCCCTCCGCTTCCTTCCAGTTTTTGTATTCGCCTCTTCCTTGCTCAACCGGCAGCTCCCGTAGATGTCCATCCCAATCAGGGTGGCTGGGAAACCGAGGTGGGGGTACTTGAAGGCCCTTGCGGGTGAGGCGGGAGGGGGGGGGGGGGGGGGAGGGTCAAACGGGCGGGGGGGGGGGGGGGGGGGGGGACGAGGGCGGCGCCAGTGCTAGTGTATGTGTAGACGTAGCGTTGCAAATAAATGTTGATTAATAAAACATACCTGGTATAGCAACATGTGCCAGGTGCGTGGTTTTATCTAATCATCATTCAAGTCATTCAGGTGTTAATAGGTGATACAGTAGATAGATGCAGACACTACATGCGGTGGCAGCAAAGTAATAACGCACCTGTTAGTCCGTGATTGTGTTATCGTCGATGCTGTGACGCCCCCCCCCCCCCCCCCCCCCCCCCCCGCCCCGCCGCCCATGATATCGAGTACACTCCCCCCACCCCCCCCCCCCTATTTTAACTATTTTGAGCGATAGAATGGGAACAGTGACAAAGAAGGAAGATGAAGATAAGCGAAGGGCAAGCAGAGTTTAGGCGAAACCGCCAGCTGCGTAGACCGTGTGTACACATTATGTGAGATAATCCAATGCAGAAAAGGCGCGGGGCTGATAACGGGCCGTTTCTTTCTATTTTATTATTAATAATAGATGCACAGAAGGCCTGCGACACACGGGCGGAGAAACGAATTGTGGAAAAGAGCTGTGGGAAACAGTGATCACAAAAGGGGAAGATGTGGAGAATGATTACAAATATATACTTCGGGGATGTGCGAGAAAAGTGCTGCGATGCTGGACGGGAAAATATCGGAGGACGTTGATATTTTTACAAGGAGATGTGAGGAAGGCGTGCTCGGCAAAAAGGCATGGGTCACAGAGATATATGTTTATAACCTTATTCATTCAAGGCATGTATTTACGACCTGATAGTATCGGCCGAAGCAGCAAAGCAGGGAGTCGCGGCGGGGGGAGATACGGTGGCGTCGGGATTGACGTTCGCGGATGAAATGACTCCGCGGGGATACCAGAAACACCCGAAGAACTTCAGAAAGAACTAGAGAAGGCGCTATTACGGGGGACCATAGTTAATAGGACCAAGTATTGTTGGTAAAAATTGTTAAATATATAGGTTTTTATGCATACCATAGGTCCTATTAACTATGGTCCCCCGTAATAGAATACACAAGGAAGATGGAGGGTGAAGGGCGAACAGAAAACTAAATGCACGGCAGTAGTTGTGTGTAATGAAGATAAGGTTGGAGAGGAGACGAATTACCGGTCGTAGACGAATTGCCGATCTTGGCGTAGAGATCTCAAAAGATTGCTCCTGGGATACACCCACAGCAAACGTAATAGGAAAGGCGTCGACAGAACACGTAGGCAAGATGGATGCGCGATCCTAACAGGCTCGCACCTTGGCACCAGGATTGAGGGATGTATCCTGATGAATGTGATTGTGCCAAAAGCCAGAATATTATATGCAGGAGAAGTATGGGCGGGAACGTGCAGTTCATAAATCAGTTGGATAGGTAGGTACAGACGATATCATCAGCTGAACAAATCCTTAAGATGCTCGAGTACGGCTAGTAATACAGTGTTAAGATGAAGAACCGGGAATGTGCCAACATAATAAGGCGAGATACGTGAGAAAGTTGAGATGACAATATGAAGCAGAGAACACCCCAAAGAAGAGGTTGACAGCCATGACTGATAGAGCTGTATGGGAGAAAGTAATAAAAGGGCGAGCTGGAATAAGGTGGGATAGCGCTGTATGGGAGAACGTATGGAAGGACGTAGGAGGAAACCAAGAAGAAGCGATGTCCGCAGAGAAGTTCGGGAGGTACAAGACAAAAGCAGAAGAGAGGATAGAGATAGGCGAAAAGGGTCGCGCTTAGAAACAAGGTGAAATCGTAGAAGCATACAGAGATACGCGCGGGGTGAAGCGAAGGGATAGGAACGAAAACGTACCTTGCACGGCCCGATGGACTCCGCAAAAACGCTAAAACTGCGCTTTCGTGTAGGTGGCCTGGACCCGCCAGGAGTAAGAAAGAGGTGTATACCAGTGGCCGGGAGGAGGAGAAAGTAGATGCACAGATGTGCCCGTGTGGCAAAGTAGTAGAGAGTAGAACTCACATAGTAGGATAATGTGAAATGCACAAGGAGGAACGGGGTGTGATAGAAGAAGAGATGGAGGGGAACAGACGACTGCGACATGGAGGAGTATCGTACACTATTAGCATATAGAAGCGAGAAAACGGTCGCTATCCCAGGAGATAGATGGTGGCCACAGGCGGCGAAGCAGGAAGGGGGATAAATTTAGCGAAAAACAATGTATGTCCTACACGGAAACAACGTAATGAGCACCCAAATGTTGCAGGGGTGTTTCTATCAGGAGCAGGAACGGCGCTCCGTCTCGAAAGGGATGCGTGGTCAATGGTAAAATAACTAAGGCAAGCAACAAATGAGCACGCCCCCCTCCCCCCGTACGAGTACTGCCACGCATGACAATGAGCACCCCCCCTCCGTGCCGGCATCATAAACAAGGACGCGAGGGTCTGTGGTCATACGACTTCGGCCATGCATGATATCGATTATAAGGGGACCTTGCCAAGGGGCGCGCGAGCAGAAGCAAGGATAGTGTACTACGTAACTATAAATCATTGTTGATGTCGCCGTAGCGAGTGCGAGGTAGGGCGCCTCGCATCGCCTTCCCGGACCTCTACAAGGTCGTTTCATAACAACAACAACAACAACAACAACCACGAAAAAAAAAAAAAACACAATCTCATCCGGGGAGACACAACTACAAATATCTCGGAGATCTCCCTATTATACATGAACCGCAGCTGCACGAATCACACCAATCAGCCGATCAAAGCGCATCAGACATTTGGGCGACTACGAGCAACTGCTGCTGCTGCTGTGTCCTACAGCTTCTCCAGCCGCGGCACGCTTGCCATGGTCGTGGCGTTAAGGGCTTACTGCTGTTGCTGGCGTCAAATCATCACCCAGCGCATAAGTGCTCCTGTTGTGGCACTGTAAGCACTAGTGCCATCAATCCAAACACAGAAATTACCGGGGGGGGACATACTAAATAGGACCTGCGGTATAGACAAGAAAAAAAAAACTATTTATTTGTTCATTTTTACTACTAACAATATTTGGTCCTATTTACTATTCCCCCCGCGAAGGACGAAACAGCTCCCTCCCTGCTGAAAAAACACCAAAAACACATATCCAAAACCCAAAAACTCGAAATTAAAAACGCAAAAATTATTTGATTTTTTTTTTTTTTTTTTAAACGTGCTGTCTGTGCTGGCGTAAAACTTCAACAATCTCCCCCAGCACTCGACCGCCGTAACTAGGGGCTTCTGTCCGCGATGATTGAACGGTAATCGGTTCGGCGAGATAGGTGGGCACGAGAACGCCGCAATAATTTCAAAACCTACTACAGAATCACACGCACAAACCGCCTCCCGGCTGCGTACACATCGCTCTCCATAATATTCACAAAAAAAAGCTCAAATCCAAAATATCATACTCCCTCCAAGACAGGATAATACCACCCGAATCTGCAGTGATCAGTACGGCTTACCAGAGCCACGTCTTCCTTATGAACCAACCACTGAGAATACCCATCGCGTGCCACCCAAAAAAAATAGAGCAGCAATCAACCTTGCGTAGGCACGCGCAAGGGCAGTGGTTCAAACACGTCATAGCTCCTCCCTACGTACGTACGTGGTCGTAATTTATGAAGCAACATCAGCAAACAACACTATCAACCAGAGACTACATGACGGGGAGGGGGAGGGTGTACTCGATAGGAGATATGTACTCGATCTCACGCATGGCCTTAGTCGTATGACCATACATAACGCGCGGGGGGGGCGGGGGGGGGGGGCGGGGCGGGGGGGGGGGGGGGGGCTCCAAAACAATCAGTTACTTCCAACTAGATCGTCCAACGAAATCAACCAAACTTCCAACGGAAAAATAGGCTGAGCCGGAACAAGCAACAGCAACAAAAAGAAGTATTATCCAGAAGAGTGTTTGCTTCGCGGCGGGCCGAGGGGGGCGGTGGGGCGGGTATTCAATCCAGTCACGATACTACGTAAAAAATCAAAACAAGAATTCATGGGTCTCGACTCCAAGCACGTAGTACGTATGTGTGTGTGCATCATCTTCCCCCCCCCGGCCTTGCTGCGAATCTGAAACAGATGCCTTTGCCGCGACCTTCGGTCTCCGATCTGATCTTCGGCCGCGGCTGAGGTCATCGTGTCCGCCTGGGTGATAGCAGTGTCGCCCATCGAAGGATTGGACTCGACGAACGCATGGGAGAGAATTGTAGAATTGCAGATACGGCAGGCGTCGAGAGCACCAATACACTTTTTTCGGCTGGCCGAATATAACAATCGCAAGTGTCTCTGTCTTGATTCTCGAGTGCATCAGAGCATAGGAGCATGTCAAATATTACTACCCTCGTATATGTACTGCTGCCCTTCCTTCCTCCCTCTACTCGAATCAGCCTTCAAGCGCTTGCTTACAGTCAGCGTATACCCACTCTAAAAAATCAGTATAAAAAATCAAGAAATTGTGTTCGTACAAATGTCTGATGAATTTTGTTTGGCTGATGATTGGTGTGATTCATGTATTACGGAGGGCCAGGGTAAATAGGACCTATGGTATACATAAAACCTACCTGGTATGTATTTACTAGTTTTACTAAGAATATTTGGTCCTATTTACTATGGTCCCCCGAAATATTACGGGGGACGATAGTAAATAGGACTAAATGTTGTTAGTAAATATAGTAAAACGTGCAAGTTTTTGTGTGTACCATAGGTTCTATTTACTATGGTCCACCGTAATAGCTGTAACTTCATCTATAGATCTCGGAGATAGTTCTGTCTCTGCAGATGGGATGCATACTTCTTTTTTTTTTGAACGACTTCTGAGGGTCCGAGAAGGCGATGCGAGGCGCCCCGCCCCGCACTTATGGTAACTTTCTTCGGCGACAACAACATTAATTGACAACCCGTGCACTTTTTCTTCTTCTTTCGCTCCCGCGCCTCATGGCAAAAGGTCGAGCGGAGCACCACCCGGCGCACGAACGAGTTGTCCCCTTACGAAAACTCGTGCGCCGGGTGGTGCGCCGATCGACCTTGCCACGAGGCGCGGGAGCAGAGGTAGATATAGTCTACGAAATATCAACTACTTGTTGTTGTTTTCGATGTCGCCGAAGTAAATGCGAGATAGGGCGCCTCGCATCGCCTTCCCGGACCCCTACAAGGTCGTTCACAACACGCGACACAAAAAAACAAGAAAACATCCGGGGAGACATAACTACAACTATCTCCGAGATCTCCCTAGATGAATTGCAGCTGCATGGATCACACATCTATCAGCCGATCAAAATACACCAAACATACCTTTGCGCGACTAAGAGCAAGTGCTATGCCCTACAGAGTATCCCCCCCCCCCCCCCCCCCCGGCTTCCCCACGGCGTCGACGATACCCTACGTTGTGGTGTTTGTTGTAGTAGCATCTAAGCACACCACCCCCCGCCCCCTCCCGCTCCCTCCCTCCCTCCGCCTCCCCCCACTCTCGTCCCCCCCCCCCCCCCCCCCCCGCCCTCTCCACGATGCCAACTATACCTAGGTTGTGATTTTTGCCGTAGCAACATCAAATACCAACCTCCCCCCCCAATCACATGGATCGGGTATCGCGTAGGGCCTCTCTTGGAATGGGCAAGAAATTACCGACGACTTACCGAAGAAGATATGAGGCAATTTAATGTATAACGGACAAGCAACTACCGACCGACCTTGCCAGGAAATATCCTTGGAACGGGCAAACAACGAACGGGCAAAAAACCGCCGGCGACCTGCCGCAGATGTTTGGAAATGGAGCAACAAAAACTACCGCCGACCTGTCAAACATCTTTGGAAATGGAGCAACAAAAACTGCAAATGTCAACGATCTGTGGAATGGACAACCGACGACTACTGTGTCAAAGATCCTTGCAATGGGCAAGTGACTACAGACGACGATCGCTCCTTGGAACAGGCTACTAGCAAAGACCAACGACTCTTTGAAGATCCTTGGAATAGACAAGTAACTATCGACGACCTGCCAGAGGTCCTCGGAATGGAAAACTAAACTACCGACGAACCTGACAAAAAAAACTTTGGAATGGACAACTACATCAACTACCGACGACCTGCCAAAACAATCGAACGGGCACCAGAAACTGCCGACGAGGTGTCAAAGGTCCTTGGAAGATCATAGGCCAGTAAGTACCGACGACCTGCCAAAGACCCATGGAAATGGACCAGGAAACTGCCGACGACCTGCCAAAGATCATCGGAATGGACAAGAGTAACTAACGACGACCTGTCAAAATATCCTCGCGATAGACAAGTAACCACCGACGACCTCTCAAAAGATTCTCGAAAGGGACGAAGAAACTACCGACGACCCGCCGAAGATCCTCGGAATGCGAGGGCAAATGGACCCCTCCTGTCCGCGTTCAATGAAGCCGTGCTTGATGCTGCGCGAAACCTGGCGCGTACTCCCCCCCTACCGGGTACTATCCGCACGCTACTGCATGTCTAACTGCCTGGTGCATACCAAGGTGCCCGGGGGGAGGACCTCCTCCTCCTCCCCCCCCCTCTCCCCTCCCTTTTCCCGGTTCAAGCTCAACAAACCGCCTCTGCGCCATGCTCGTTCCTTCGGCGAACAAACAGTGTCACCCCGGTTTTCGTCGAGGACTACAACAAGAGTGCCCATCGACACACAGCACATCCAGCGCAACTATTACGGGGGGACCGTTGTTAATAGGACCGAATATCGTTCGTAAAAATGGTCAAATATGTAGGTTTTTATGTATGCCATAGGTCCTATTAACTATGGTCCCCCGTAATAAATGCCACCCGAGGCTTCGTACAGAACTGCAGCAGTACCCGGCGGGAGTGCTCATCGACACCCATCACACCCAGTGCAATCGAAACGCCACCCAGGCTTCGTAGAGAGCTACAGTAGTACCACGGACGTTTTTTTTTTTACTGTATGTCTCCAATGACTTCCAGCACACCCAGCGTAAATGAATGCCGCCCAGGCTTCGTTGAGAGCTACACAGCGGTTCTACATGCCCATCGAACTCCAGCACACCCTGTGGTACTACAGTGCGTATCAGTGTAACAATACATGTATACCAAGTTTCCTGTGAAAAGGAAGGACCCCCCCCGCCCCCGGGTTTAACTCAAACAAATTGCCGCTACTACTACGGGGGACCATATTAAATAGGACCTACGGCCTACACAAAAACCTACATATTTGGATATTTTTGCTACCAATATTTGGTCCTGTTTAATACGCCCCCCCCGTAAGATTATATGGTCATACGACTACGGCCATGCATGAGATCGAGTATATCTCGCCTATCGAGTACACCCCCCCCCCCCCCCCCCCCGTAAGATCAATACTGATACCTGAGATATCCCTTTCCATTGTTTTTATTTATTTGTTTTTTTATTATTTGTGTACCGCGAAGCAGGCGAGCCAGACAGAACGTGTTGGGGGTGTAGAGATAATCAAGCACCTCTCTACGGCCGAACGAACACGAGAACGAAAACAGCCCGGATTGAAGGGACAAGGGCTGTTTGGTGACATACATACATCTTTCAGCACTTATTTTTCTATCTCTCTCTCCCTCTCTCCCTCTCTCTCTCTCTCTCTCTCTCTCTCTCTCTCTCTCTCTCTCTCTCTCTTTCTCTCTCTCTCTCTCTACCCCTTCCCATTTATTTTTTTCTCTGCGCCCTTCTTCTATCCCTCCCTCCCCCCTATGTGTAGTCGTAGCTCAGATCCGGGGTCAACATAGATAGCAGGCTCCCCTCCCCCCGTCCCTACTACGGTTCTCGCCTTGGGAGGCATTTTTCTATCGCGAGAGAAGGGCTCGGTCCTTTTCCCCCTCGTCGAGTCGCTATGAGCAGTAGTGCGCCCCCTACGACAGCTAGCCCGCCATGGAACCTCCGGATAGCAACCACAAAAACACCGATACTTCGAAGCAATATTCAAGCACGTAGTGTGATCAAACCATCTACGAGCAGCGTGATGGGGGTGGGGGGGGGGGTGGGGGGGGGGGGGTTCTCGAAGTACGGGAACGATATGAACGCGTTGCGCACCCTTTTTGCCAAACGAAAATCCTTGCACCGGAACTCGGACGGACACTACTCAGGATCATCCCCCCTCCCCCCCTCCCCCCCCCCCGCTCCTTCCCATCCACGCAGATGCCGTTGCTGAAGTCGCTACTTTGTTGTACCGTCGAAGACCCCCCCCGGGTCGAGGGAGAGGGTGTAGTTAGGTTAAGCAGCCGCCCCAACAAGGCATATATAATATAGTTTCCTTCCTCGTTGTCGAAAACAAGCACCTGGTGCGTATGCGTTTGGGAAAGCTCGAGAGTCGTTCGTCAGGAACGCATTCTTCCCATGCTGCATATAAGCATGCACTGGGGGGGGGGGGGCGGGGGGGGGAGGGGGGGGGTACTCGTTTGTTGCTTGGCTTAGTCATTTGACCGTTGACCGCGCATCCCTTTCGAGACGGTGCACCGTTCCTGCTCCTAATAGAGACACCTCCAACAGATGGGCATTCATTGCGTTTTTTCCATATATTACTAGTGTGGGGGGGGGGAGATGACATTGCGGAGGGGGACACAGTAGTAACCAAGACCCATCAAATGCATAAAAAGCATGTATGTATACATGCATACTCCAATATTTTTACCAAAAGCATATTTTTGTCCTGAATAATATTACGGGGGACCATTGTTAATAGGGCCAAATTTTGTTGGTAAAAAAGTAGCGAAATACAGAGGTTTTTGTGTCCATCGTAGGTCCTATTAACTATGGTCCCCCGAAATATGTCCCCGCCATACTGCTAGTTGCTTCGCACGCCGTACGAACACATGTGTAAAAACAACATAACACGCGAAGACAACAACACTTTTAAGACTGCACTCCCGCCTGTCGCACAAATTACTTAAAATTTGACTGGTTCGTCCCCGAAAGGGGAGTGCAGTCCAAAAAAGGAGTCAACCTAAAATCGGAATTTCCTTTTATGTTCTCTTCTTTTTTATTTTCTCTTTCTCCGCCGTGAACGGGAAGAGTGAAAGAACGCCGCCGAGTGACGCGTCTTATCATGGAATGACAACCTCGATGAGATCGGGTCGGACCCACTCATTCGGCTCGCGGATCCGTCACTTGAATAACTTCCGGCCCCGCCCCCCCCCCACCCCCCCCCCCCCCCCCCCGCCAAATTCGTTAGCATGCACCCCCGTGGATATGGAGAAAATCGGCTCCGATTTTTTTCCCCCCCAGGGTGTTTGTGCTATATATATATACTTCGCATCACCCTTGTCAAAAACGCTACGACTCTGACTGGGAACTTAAGACACGCTTGATCTCCATTTCAGAGCCCAAACTTATCTTGAAAATATTATCGTCGGTCATATATCAGGTCTAGTGGTACTGAAGAAGGGCGTGGCGAGGGGAGGGGAGGGGCCGCGGAGGTCAATGCTGACACAGGATATTTTATTGGGTGGTCGTAGGCCCCAACGCCCACGCGTTTGTTCGTTCCACGTGGGAGGAAGCGCTACTGCTGCGCACCCTGTTGGCACATTTAACCCCTTTTAGTACCGCAGTCCCGTTTTGGGGACAATTGGGGGACAAAACACTTGGAATTAGGGTGGTTTGCCCCAAAATCGGGACTGGAGTTCTAAAGGGGGTTTTAACAAAGTCACGCAGCTCAGGCCTTTTAGGAGCGGTTTTTGTCCGCCCGAACGGCGGGACTGCAGTCTGACCGAAACGTTTATTATAGTACCGCAGTCCCATTTTGGGGACGAACTATTTAAAATTTGAGTGGTTTGTCCCCCAGAACGTTACCGCGGTTCAAAAGAGGGCTTGAGTAACCGTCCCGACAAGGTTAGACTGGACTCGCGGCGAGTCACGTGGCTTGAGTAGCCCCCCCCCTCCGGCGCTACTTACAGCAAGTCGTCGTGGCTTGAATAAGCAGCCTAATACGAAGGTATCTGTAGTCCCTTCCTGACACTATCGTTCAGTGACGCACACTAAGTCAGTAGCTCTACGGGTACTGAGTAGTTTCTTCCTAACGAATACAAGCGGTGAGAAATGTAAGCGATATTTCTCTCTTTGCGCCGACTTTCTCCATGGATCGTGAAGGACCTCGTGTTAGACCTACGCCAATCAATGGAAACGCAAAAGCTTCCAAAAAAAAAAAACGAATTCCGAGGACGCCCGGCAGATTTTTTCGGGTACAGCTTTGCTGTGAGCGCGATTCTTCTAACCAAAAGTTCCAAACTCTCTTGGGAAACCCCGAAAAAAAAAAAAATTGGGGCCGATGTTGGGCCAAGATCGGCTTCAGAAAAACTCAGGCGGATGCTTGGTCCGAAGCGGCGACATTCCGAGTCCTCTGACGGACATCGGTCGACGAAACCACCGACCGCGTCATGGATTCTGAACGGAGAGCGCTCGTTAGGGGCTCCGACCCGCTCTAGGGTCACCGTTCTCGCACAGTGGTCGGTGATATACGGCGGGCCAGGCGTGTGATAATAAAACATCTGGCCGCTGGTGCGCACAGAACAGATGCCATTTTTCTTCAGTCTGTTTCGAATGGCAAAACATAGTTTTTTTTTTGGGGGGGGGGGTTGGGAGAAGAGCGTAGGACGCCGCCCGGCAAGCTCTCGCCGCCTAGACCATGGATCCGCCTGATATCTCCGAGGCCGCCATCCACAACTCGTTGACCTCGACGGACACCAAGCGGGTTGGCCGCGGGCTGAGTCTACATGTATGTCGAGATCGAAGGTCTACCGTCACAAAAAGCTGGTTTTTATCCGCGTGTTTCACAATTCGCAACGAGGAAAAAAACAAACAAAACAAAAAATGCACTGCCTGTAGCCGCTTAAAAAAACAAAAAAACAAAAAAAAAACTTTTTTTTTTCTTTGATCCCGTTTTTTTTTTCCACCACACAGACAGCGGAAAAAAGCTTAAAACTCTCGTGTTCCCATTATCGTAGTTTTTTTTTTTTTCTTCAGGTCGTCACAATTATTTACGACAATAGTCTTGCCTCGCGATATCCAAAGATCTTAAAAACAGGTCGTCATCGTCATCGTCGTCGTCGTCGTCGTCATCGTCAAAAGACAGGACTACTATTAATACTAATACCATTACGGGGGGACCATAGTAAATAGGACCAAATATTGTTAGTAAAAATGTTTAAATATATAGTTTTTTAAGTATACCATAGGTTCCATTAACTACGGTCCCCCGTAATATTACGGGGGGACCATAGTAAACAGGACCAAATATTGTGAGTAAAAACAGGTAAATACATAGGTTTTTGTGCGAACAATAGGTCCTACCCGTATTTACTATTCATACGGTCCTCCGTAATACTTACTGCCCACGGGGAGGAAGTGACATTGCGACAAGCGTGCAACGGACAATACCCGCGGAAGCCATGCCGATGTTGAGCCATTCCCGTTCGGAACCACCGAGCTATTCGCCCAAACCAATGACGGATTCTGGTTCTACCAGCCGCCCACAGCAGCACAAGCGGCGCGTGGTGAGCTCTCCCAGCAGTGGTAGATGCGGGCGCACGGAGGATCGTGTTGCGCCCCCGCCCGCGCCGTACTCGCACGGCCGACTCCTTCGCACTACAGCTGCTGTAACTACTCGGGGACAAAACCAATCTTGTACCATCCCCCCCCCCCCCCCCCCCGCCTCGCCAAAAGAAAGACACGCGGTGGCCGCGTTCCTTGTAAAAATCACCTTTTTGTTGTCATGTTTTCCTTTCGAAAGTGCTTGCTCAAAAGAGGGGTTTTGCGCGAAATACCACCCACCTAAAAGGACAGCAGCAGGTAGTAGTAGTAGGTTGAATGTATGCCTTGGGCGAAACCGACGAGGAGCGAATAGGGTACCCCAATATATTCGGCTTGTCCCCAAAAGTGATTAATTTACCGTTTGGATAGTTTAATGTTAGATCACGAATGTCGACGTACTGACTGCTGTGTCCTCCAGGACGCGAAGAAGGAAAGCCGAAGAAGGAAGGGAGGAAGGAAGGAAGGGAGGGAGGGAGGAAGGAAGGAAGGAAGGAAGGAAGGAAGGAAGGAAGGAAGGAAGGAAGGAAGGAAGGAAGGAAGGAAGGAAGGAAGGAAGGAAGGAAGGAAGGCCGTACGTCGCTACGAAAAACACGCGAAATACGCTGATCTAGCTACAGGAGTGAATATCGATCGATTACGCAGCCCAAGGTAATCCTTACCAGGGTATAACACTCTCCCCCCGCCTCTGAACGGCGGGATCTTTGGGCCGTCGGTACCGTATACATACGTCCGTACGCTGACCTACCCGCTTCGTTTCAATACCTGGGGAACCAGGGAGAGACACGCCTTTAGGGACGCAACGCACAAGCGTTTCTAGATGAAAGAAACGTTCGAAGTAAGACTCGGAGCCGTGTCCTGCCGACGACGCCAGATGAGAGAAGGCGTCACCTACTGAGCTATAGGGGTAAAAAATCGATCGATTACCCAGCCCAGGGTAATGCTTATCATAACATTAGACCCTCGCACCCCTCCAATGCCGGGGCTATACAGCGTGGACGCCTACAACTGTAGCAGAGGCTGAAACAAAACGTGGAGCCAATCGACGAACGGCCCACAGCGTGGGACCCTGAAAGACTATTATTACGGGGGACCATAGTTAATAGGACCAAATATTGTTAGTAAAAATATCTGAATATATAGGTTTTTATCTACACCATAGGTCCTATTAAGTATGGTCCCCCGTAATAGTAGTTGATAAGCACACTGCATCGTAAAACGCGGCGAGATCGTGACCGTGCTACAGCAGTAGGACTGTCCGTGACGGTTTTGGGACGAAAACTTTGCACCAAAGACGCTATTTCGTACCACTATTACGGGGGACCATAGTAAATAGGACCAAATATTGTCAGTGAAAATAGGTACATATACAGTTTTTTTGTGTGTACCATAAGTCCTATTTACTAATGTCCCCCGTAATACGAGTATGCACCAAACTAAAACTACCGTTTTTTTTTTTTTCGATCATGACTTTCACTTTCCAGCTTAACTCTTTTAGCACCGCAGTCCCGTTCTGAGGACAATCTACCTAAATTTAGAGGGGATTGGCCCCTAAACGGGACTGCAGCCCTAAAAGGGTTAACTCGTACCAGTAGGATTTGTTTTACCCCTAGCGGTCTTCTTCTGGACAAGCCGTGGTCACAGGTGTCGTCCCTCTTCCCCCCCCGGTACGTGCCTTCATTTCTTGTCGCGCATGAGGTCCACTCAGCATTCCCACCGCTCGTCGATTTTCATCGAATGTAGCTAAACTTCACGCTCTCGCGCTTTGCGCTTGTCATTTTGTAAGCAAGAAAAAAGTCCTCACGGGTACGTATATGCACTCGGTGACACTTGAACCCACGAAATTGATCTTAGTAGGTGCGCGGACCGCCTACTAAGCCACCGGGGACGCCGGCATGTAAATTATTCAATTCACTAGTATCTTGAATTTCGGGACATATCGGTATACTGGTAACATATACGGCAGCACCAGGTACCATGCATACATATGTACCAGGTATACATACAGCACATGGAACCAGAAAGAGGACACATTGTTTTCCTCTTCTGTGGGGTAACGTTCCACTCCGGAGTTGTTGGAGCCTGCTGTCCGGTGCAAAGATGTCGGGAGACGTGTCAAGTGAGGCAAAGGACACGTGCGCTGTCAAGGGTGCACGCAGGGCCGACTGTTCCATACTAAAACCTAGTGCTTTGAGGTCGGACAAGGCACGTCAAGGCAAGGGCGCTGTCTGTCAATGGGTGAAATGTGCTGTCTCCTGACGTACTTGGTCCTCTGCGGCCACGGGGCTGCCTTTGCCGGCGTTGAGTCGACCCTTTTAGGACCGTAGTCCCGTTTTGGGGACAGACTACTTGAAATTTGACCGGTTTGTCCCCCAAACGGGACTGCTGTTCTGAAAGGGTTAACGCCCCTTTCGGGCGCTTGAAGGGGAAACTTGAAAGCGGCTGATGCAGGCACACACAGAGCGGTAGGTCGCCACACTTGCTGCGTGTTAGGGGCAATGCTATATGCATGCGTAGTACACGTTCATGTCTGAGTTTCAATGCCGAGGAGAGTCGTGTGGCACTGGCCCTTCACGGCGTGGTCCTATTCTACTCCTCCACCCCTCCGTGCTGCTCTACGCTGACGAAGCTGTTCTCTCATCAATTTTACCAAACATTGTTTTCTTTGCTATTCTCGGGGGTCCCAGTCCCTGAGAGGCATACCGCCTTAACCCCTATAGAACCGCAGTCCCACTTTGGGGACAAACCACTCAAATCCTAAGTAGTTTGCCCCCAAATCGGGACTGCGGTCCGAAGAGGGACGAGTTTCAGCCCCCCGCTTTTCCTCCAAAAAAAAGACACTGGAGAGCGCACACAAAAAAGCGAAAAAATGATGGTGGCTTTGGAAATATTTCGTCGAGAAAGGTTGCATCTATATATGACGCATCATCGCTGGTCGTATTCAGTGCGTTTTCGAGAAACCCATCAGCTTGGAAAATCGTCCGAGAGGTGTGTTAATCTTATCACCCTAGTGTGATATTACGGTACACTCAAAAAATCTATATGTTTCACCATTTTTACTCACACTATTTGGTCCTGTTTACTATGGCCCCCCGTAATAGTGGTACACGGTACTTGCGAGAACAACAACGCAACCCCCTGGGACCTGGGACGGATTTCACAGCCGATTTCCTCCGGGGCATCGGGGGGGCGGAGGGGTGTACTCGATAGGAGAGATGTACTCTCGATATCGCGCATGACCATAGTCGTATATGACCATAGGCCCTCGCATCTCCACAACGCCGGGACGGAGCTTGTCGGGTTTTCACCGACCAGGCAGACATTGCTTGCTTGCACCAAGCGCGAAGCGCCGCGGGGTAGGCGCCCGGCGAGTCGCCCGAAGGGTGAGCTAGCTGCATCCTAGTAAGAACCGCTTGTTGTGAGGCGGACTTGCGTATGGATGACAGCTTCAACGTGTTGGCTTTCATATGGATGAAGCATCGGGGAGGGTTGATTTATAGATAACGACAATGAATGGTCGGCTGTGGGAAGATCTCGTCGAGATCTCTCCTTCAAAGATAGACGCATCGCACGGCGGGTGGGCACGGTATTCTACGCGCTCACCGCTGCATCGATAAAGCCACAGCTTCAAAAATCCACCCGCCGTGGGGGCTGGCTGTGCTATCTTGCGCGTTGTACGGGCGCGCCAGGGCCTCTTCTGGGTCTTTCCATGCAGTCCTATTATTAGGGGTATAGGGCAAGTCAAGGCGTCAGTCACACCACGGTCTCCCAGCAAACCTTCTGACCAGATAGCGGGTATTCACTGGACTCAGGCCGGAAATACAAGGAAACCTTGGTCTTCCTGTTAATGTATTAACCCATTTAGAACTGCAGTCCCATTCCGGGGACAAACTACTCAAAGTTCAAGTAGTTTGTCCCCGAAGCGGAATTGCGGTCGTAAAAGGGCTCATTATTTCTTCGCCCAGAGAGTGCTACTACTACTGCTACTGCTGGAAGAAAGTATACCAAGTACGTACATACGTACGTACGTACCAGGTAGTGTAGAAAAAGGGAAGACAAATAAATATATGCCAGGTATGGAGGAAAAAAAAGAGAGCCTGCGAGGAGATCGTTTTTTTTTTCGATTCCTCTCGAAAGTCATATTTTTTGTGGCAAGCTTGGTGTGACACCAAAAGAGAGGCACTTCGACAGAATGTTCTATGATATGTTCTTGTGTGTGGAAGAAGAGCGGTCTACCAAATATGACAGCTATTATTGATGTTGTCAGCATGCCATGATATGACGATTGGTACCGCCGTCTTCCCCCGCCCGGAATAACGAATCACAACAACAATGTAATGAGTGCGTTCATTGGCCAGACGTGCGAGAGAGCGTGTGGTAGTTCCGAGAGACAAATCAATCACGGACAGAACCAATGGCAGGTGCGACTATACAGCAGTTTTATTTTATTTTTTTATTATTAATTGATTTAATTTAATTTATTTATTTATTTTGCCCTCGCACTTAACCCTTCAGAACCGCTGTCCCGTTTTAGGGACACACCACTCAAATTTCAAGTAGTTTGTCCCCAAAACGGGACTGCGGTTTAGAAAGGGGTCAATGCCTTCTTTGCCCTTATTCTTATTTTCTCTCTCCTTCTTACTGCTGATAGTCATAACTCAGACCCGGGGTCACAAAGCAGTATCAATGGGATCTTCTATCCCTCCTCCCGACTACGCTTTTCTGCTTGCGGTTTCTTTCTTGCCTTGCATTTTCTTTTATCGCCAGAAGACCTTAGCCCATATTCTCGTCCCCTCGTCGACTCGCATCCATACCATATAATACCTACTGCGCCTGCCTATATACCCACGCTACGTACGACGTACTACTATCCACAGGCGCTCTCAGCAGCAGTTTTCATCCCGTGCTGTAAGGATTACCTTGGGCTGGGTAATTGATCGGTCTTTTACCCCTATAGCTCAGTAGGTAACACCTTCACATTTATTATTTGCCTTTTTATTTATTTTTTCGCAAATAATCTAAAAAAAGTTCGACCCACCACACGTGTCCACCACACGTGCGTGTTGGGGCATTCGAACTCCACAGCATCAACTATTACCGGGGACCATAGTAAATAGGACTTATTATGGTACAAACAAAAACCTAATTTTTAATGTTGTCATATTGTTACCATAAATATTTGGTCCTACTCCGTATTTACTATGGCCCCCCTTCATATATATTATCTCTTATTGGCAACATTCGAGGGCACGGCTACTGCTGTACACTACCAGGTATTATATCAATAGCCCACCCCGGCCAACAATAGTGTAATGTGAATGTGTTACCTACTGAGCTATATATAGTGGTACACGACCGATCGATTACCCAGCCCAAGGTAATCCTTACCAGGGTGTAACACTCTCCCCCTCCTCTAAACGGCGGGATCTTTGGGGGCGTCGGTACCGCATACATACGTCCGTACGCTGACCTACCCGCTTCGTTTCGTTACCTGGGGATCCAGGGAGATCTGTTTTTTCAGGTGTGCACGCGCAAGCGTTTCTGTAAAAGAAACAATTGAAGTGGGGTTCGAACCCGTGGCCTGGACGACGTCAAATAAATAAATGTGAAGGGGTAAAAGATCGATCAATTACCCAGCCCAAGGTCGCCCCGGTGGTTCAAGCGGTTAACCTCGAATTCTACTTGTTTGAGTCCTGGGTTCGAGCCCCAGGAGGGTCGGACTTTGACTTTATTTGCAAAAAAAAAAAAAAAAAAGGGATTCAATTGTTGAGAGCGCCTTGCAGCGTGGGTAGGCACAATTCGATGCGAGTCGACGAGGGAAGAAAAGGCTGAAATCTTCTCGCGATAAAAAATGAAGGCACGTACCGTAGCGGGAAGGGGGGAGAAAAGTCTGCTATGTGACCCCGGATCTGAGTTACGAGTTGGAAGGAGAGAGAGAAGAAGATGTGCGAAGATAATGAATGGGATGAGGAGGAAAAAAAAAGGTAATAACTTGTAACAGGAACCATTAATATCAACCCTTGAAGGACCCCAGCCCCGTTTTGGGGGCAAAATACCCGTAATTTGAGTGCTTTGTCCCCGCATGTGGGGGGTGCGGTGCTAGAAAGCCCTCTTGGGAAGTCAGAGGGAGGAAAAAAGGGAAAAATGACGGCAATAAAAAAAGGTGGCGATACCGGCAACGAACGGCCACTTCTGACTGACTGACTGCGTCATTGATTGCGTTATGATATCAATATATTATCCCTAAATTATAACGAACGATTTCTGTACTACATGTGAATCAAACCGACCCTTACATTGAGGGACATATTTGGTACAAACTATTGGAGTCGCATGCACGACACGGGAGGAGCAATCATCATGGTGGAGGCGTTCTGTGATATACAGCAGGTTCGCCCTACCTACAGTTAAGCACCTATCTATGTCACCCCACAAGGCATAATGCGGGATTCAAACGGAACAAACGTATATATAATGTATATATACTTACAGTAGTATATGAATACGACTGATTGTGATGCTTGGTTGGGATGTTTGTGTGGGGCGCGCACCTTCAACAGTTACAGGTATCCCCACGGGCTGCGGTACTACTACTACTACTACTACTATTACGGGGGACCATAGTTAATAGGACCACATATTGTTTGTAAGAATGGGCAAATATATAGGTTTTTATGTATACCATAGGTCCTATTAACTATGGTCCCCCGTAATACTACTACTACTACTGCTGTGCTGTGTACCTCTCCTTTAATTGACGCCCGCTATAAGGACGCTGTGCAGTGGCTCAGAAAGTTGAGTTTCCCAAATAAATGTGACACCTCTATACGTATACCGCCGCGCCGTAGAACGCCTCGTCGGTGGCCCGGCACGCGCCATGTATGTGCAGCTGCATCCTGCACACAACTTTCTCTGTTCAGGACGAGTGGCGATAATTTTAACCTTGCACGTGGACCCTATAAGCCTAACCCTATCCCTTTGGGGCCTTTGGGGGGGCTAGAAGTCGGCAGGGGCAGTCACGTGGCTCCGCCGCGTGTTTCGGTGGCGTTTTCACAAAAAACATCCGGGCGGCCGAAAGACCCGCCTTGACCAATAAGACCCGCACCCTGCACAAAGTTTTGTACAGAATGCAGCCGCACATAGCTCGAGTCCGGTGGTCCCCTGCTTACTACCCGCCGTGCTGATGCTGACAAATTCACCAACCATTGTTTTGGTCGCTGCCTCGGAGTGAGTCCCGACGGTGAGTTATGGCACTGCTTTGCATAAAAGGTTGAAAGCCGGGTAATTAATTACCAGGTACGTAATTACCTGGGTTCAGGCACTGGGAACGTATTTATTTGTGGTACTTGGAAGGCGTATCTTAGGTGGAAAACCAGTGTTTTTCAGAGACACACGAGCTTCGACTCAGTCTCCCCGTGCACGAAAGGAATAAAGCTGTGCTCTTCTTGTATCTGTATGCAAACTACACACGCGAGTACCAACGAGTACCGGCTTAATTTGCAAGAAAAACTGTCCAGGGAAAAACAAAAGTCTCAAGCTGATTATCACTACGAGCATTAACCCCTTTAGAACCGTAGTCCCGTTTGGGGACAAAACTACTTGAAATTTGACTGGTTTGTCCCCAGAACGGGACTGCGGTTCTAAAAGGATTTTAACCATTAATACTCGAGAGTATAAAATGTCGCCGACATATTATAGAGTTGGTATTAATAGTTGGCTCGTGGGTATATATTATTGCAGTTATATACACAGCACTACCTATATATACATACGTAATGCCTGGTAGTATTTTTCCGAATTCTGCGTCTCATCATTCGACTGGCGCGTTGTCGCAATAAAAATAGTAGCTCGAAACGTAAGTTCGAAGCGCCCGGACCAGCCTTTCTTATTTTCAATACCTGACGCACGTGAAAAAAAAAAGAGGTCGTAATGGAAAACAAACCGGAGCGCTGATGACATATGTGATGCATCACAGGACCACATCTTTAACGAGGTTTTCTTCTTTCGGGAAAGTTATGAGTGATCCATGTTGAAGATCATGCTGCACATTGTCAGATGGCAAGAGGAATAATAATAAAAACATTTTTATACCAGGTATTCTCCAATTTTGAATCACACTTGGTTTTAGAGACCCTCCTTTGTGGGGGGGGGGGGTGTACTCGACAAGACATATACATACATGACATATATATGTACTTGATCTCATGCATGGCCGTAGTCGGATGACCATAGACCCTCGCATCCCTACAATGCCGGGACGGAGCATATCGGGTTTTAACCGACCAGGCAGACATTGATTGCTTGCACCAAGCGCGAAGCGCCGTGAGGTCTTGAGCGAGTCGCATGAAGGGTGAGCTGCATCCTAGACCTACTAAGAACCGCTTTTGAGGCGGACTTGCATGTGGATGGCAGTTAGCTTCAATGAGTTGTTATGATTTCCGGTGTAGGCATTTCCAGAGACAGCGATGAGAGTACTATGTAACTGCATCTTTCTTGGGTGCCTCACCATAAGAGGGGGGGGGGGGGGGGGGGTCGCTATACCCAAGTAAAATCCAAGATTGGAAAAATAGCTATTACGGGGGACCATAGTTAACAGGACCTATGGTATACATAAAAACCTATATGTTTAACCATTTTTACTAACAATATTTGGTCCTGTTAACTATGGCCCCCCGTAATATTAATAAATACATACCTGGTAAATAATACCAGGGTAAGAAATACCAGGTAAGTAAGTGTAATCTCAGCCCTCCGGTTTGTTTTTCATTTTGGCTTTTTTTCATGTCGGGTGTCGAAATGACTCTGTTCTGGGTTCTGGGCGCCCCTGGCCGGCATGTAACGCATACATACGTACGTACGTACCTGGTACGAGTTATTGTCAACAAAGTCAGTTGATTTTGCGTTTGGTTTACTTCGCCACACCCGACTATCAACAATGCTACAGCAGTAATATTAACGCTACTACTTTTTACGTATGTATGGTTAATTAAAACTCTATAATCCTGGTACCCGTGGATTCCAGGGAATAAGGCATGCCTTTCACTCACAGACCTACCAGCAGTGTTGTGAACCGAAAACCGAAACTCGTTTTTTTCGGTCGGTTTATATTCGGTTTTCCAACCGAAAACCGACTTGTATTCGTCGGGTTTTCCGTTGGAAAAAGAAACCGAAACCGGAAAACCGACTCGGTTTTCTCGGTCGGTTTTTCCCCCTCTGTCCCCTACCCCAATAAAGAGCCTTCATATCTATATGGAAACCCCTTTAGAATTTGTGGATACATGTGCGCCACACGCGACACGCGACACGCGACACAGCCAGCACACAGCCCATAGCCAGCACGCCGCTCACATCTCGCAACAGCAAAGAAAGCAGTACGTATGGCAGCACGGCACACAGAAGCACAGCAGTGGCAGCAGGCAGCAGCTGTCGCACACGGCACAGGGCACTGTGCGCCGCGAGACTGCGAGGGATCAATCATGTCGAATGCAGACGGCAGTGCTGGCTTCTTCGTTTGCTGCACGGCTGTCGCACTGCAACAGTCAGTCGCCCTCTGCCTACAATAATGCTTTAATGTTTTTTCGTCTTCACAGCCCCCCCTTGAGCAAGGTAGATTTCCTCATGGCTCATCGCGTTAGCTGTATGCTGCAAGTTATGTCTTCACAATCCTACAAAAAGGCTTTTATTGCAGCAACTATCTGCTGTATCTATCTGTAATTATTTTTCGCTGCAAAATACTGACACGTCTGATGACCGGCCCCGTCTGACGTACCATTATGATAGCTTATGTCGGCCTGTACCGTCTGGCGCAGCAGACGCAGGTACTACTGCATGAGGACCATTTGACTCCATACGATCATATGTCACATGATGCCAACACATGCACATCGACCCCTGCGAAACACTGACCATTTCATTGGGTTTGACGAGAAACCAACCGAGAAACCGACCGAGAAATCTTCGGGTTCGGTTTCGGTTTTGTTCGGTTTAAACCGACCGAAACCGACCGACGTTTTGGGGAAAAACCGAAAAACCGACCGAGCCACTTTTCACTTTCGGTTCACAACACTGCCTACCAGTATACCCATTAATAGCTTTCGTATCTTAATCTCTGACAACTGTAGAGTGCAGCAGCAGCAGTAGCAGCAGTATAGTGGCAAAAAAACGGTCATCATCATGAATGTGCTTTTTTTGCTTTATGTAGTAGCCGCCCATGTACCGCAGCTGCTATTATAACTGCCGTGTATCCGTGAATATATATATATATATATATATATATATATATATATATATATATATATGTACGAGAGAACGTGACTAACGAGATGCTGAAACCATTAAATTTTACTTGATTGACTTCGATCAGCTCAAAACTGAAGGACTGCTGTCTGTTCCTTTGGGTTGTGCTGCGCTCACAAGGCACACACTACTATTACGGGGGCCACAGTTAATAGGACCAAATATTGTTAGTAAAAATGGTTAAATATATAGGTTTTTATGTACACCATAGGTCCTGTTAACTAGGGTCCCCCGTAGTAATAATACTATGATGTCGAAGTAGTGGGGTGGCGGGGAGGAGGAGGAGAGGCTTTCGAGGTCAAGAAGCTTCAGCCTTCTCGCACCCGGGACGACCCCTGCTTGGCTGGCGACGCCGGATATGAGCTACAATATAAACTTATAGGTGACTTGGCGAGTAGTAATTAACGTCTGGTGTGTGTTGCTCCCATACCCGTCGATATCCAGCACACACGCAGTGCCCGCTTGACATAGTAGGAGGGGGAGGGAAAAAGAGCGAATGAATATAGTATCCATCTGTGGGGGGGGAAAAAGAAAGAGACAAGAAAAAAAACAGAGCGAAGAAAAAAGGGCTGACATCAGGATCTTCCATTATTCTAGTGACAATAAAAAATGAAGGCACGAACGATAGTAGTAGTGGGGAGGGAGTATAGGAGGAGAGCGGAAGGGGGGAGGAGAGCCTGCTACGTGACCCCGGATCTGATGAGTCACGGCTGGGAAGGAGAGAAAAACAGAGGCCATAAGGGCGAAGACAATAATTAGTGGAAAGGAAAAAAAAAAGAAAAAATCACGACGACGAGCATTATTACTATAAGAAGGGCCGTTCTTAACCCTTTTTTTAGAACCGCAGTCCCGATTAGGGGACAAACTACTTGAAATTTGAATGGTTTGTCCCCAAAAACGGAACTGCGGTTCTAAAGGGGTTAACCCTTTTAATACCGCACACTCCCATACGTGGGGACAAAGTTCTTATGTTGTAAGTAAATTGTCCCCAAAACGGGACTGGGGCCCTAAAAAAGGAGTTGCCTCCCCCCCCGGAATTTCCGGGTTTGTGACACTATTTTCCCAGAATTTTCACATTTTTATGTGTGACAGTTTTTTTTTTCGCATTTTTTATTTTCTTGATTTTCCTGCTTTTTTTTCTCCAAATCTACATAAATAATTCACGAATACATTTTGACAGCAGCAGCAGTGTCAAGCGGCGAGACCCTGATCAGTCAGGCAGGCGATAGCGCCTGGCAGGTATGATGATGAGGCGACGCTCGCTACGAATCATAACCCCTTGCAAAACAGGGGCGAGGGGATACCAAAACAAATGAAGAACACCCCTCTCTGTATCTTGATCTATAATCAATTCACAAAATTTCACAAATAGAAATCTGGAAACTCTGGAAATTAAGGCTTTCCGGTAACAACAACGGCCCCAAGCCGACTATTAATAAAGGGTGTTTTTCAAATATATTTATTAAATAAACAAGACTCACATTTCGAGCAAAACCAACAACGCGCCAGTCAGGTAAAACCGATACGCAGAACGTCGGAAATTACCGGACGCAACTATTATTCATAACACTGCTGTTTGTATATAGGATACGAGTAATAATACCTGCTGCAGTTATTAATAGTAGACAAATATTACCAGGTAATAGTAGTACGTAACTATTTTCATGATTATTTCTCTTGCCATTAATAGTCGGCAACTTATTATTTATTTTCAGCAGATTATACAGGCCAGCCAAGCCACATACCGATATACTGAAACCCTTTTGCGACAGCAGTTTGGGGGAGAAACAACTCAAATTTCAAGTAGTTTGTCCCAAGAACGGGACTATACAGCATGCAGCATGCAGTCCTGAACATGTGAAAAGGCTAACAAAGTGATCGTGAGTTGTCATATATATGTGTGTCGTCACTATTTCCCTCTCCAGTCTCGAAGACGCAACAAGCACTAAAAAATGATACTGTTAATATTAATATTAATACGAGTACTAATATTATGACCAGTACATATTCCTCGTACAGGTCCCTGGTATACATCAAAACTGCAGTTAGTTGGCTGTGTTGCTGTACTTTAGGCTGTGTTGCTGTACTTTTGGGTGTGTTGCTGTACTTTAGGCTGTGTTGCTGAACTTTTTAGGCGGCTGCTTCATGCCTGCACCCTCCACGCATCTGAAGACAGGCTATGTACCGAGTGGATGTGTGTGTTATTCACATTAAACCGTGTTCTTTCTACCCGTCGACATCCAGCACAACCAGTGTCCACGCCGATTCTTCAATCCTAGAAGAGATACAAGTTCTGTGGTGACAAAGCTATACGCCACAGAGATAATACGTTGCCACGTACCAGGTACCTGGTATGCAGTAAGCACAGCAGTGGGCAATGCAATGCCATGTCACCATACTATTAATAAATACGACAGGCATGACATACACATTCTATGAAATAGAGAAACGAAAGGAAACAATCAAAGAGAAAACAAAAACAAATGAGACAAATCGAAAGAGAAAAGGAAGGAAAATGAAGGCAAAAACTAGGAGAAACAATCTGGCGTGCCCCCCCCCCCGCAGGCGAGGTGGCCAACGCTTGAAAACGAACGAGCTGGAAAAAAAAAACAAAAAAACACCACTAACGGCTTGTAAACAGAGGAAGACAAAGAACCGAGGGAAAACTAACGAAGGGAAAATAACAGGCAGACCAAAGCCCCAAGCACCCTCCAGGTGGCGGCAGCAGTTTGTGGTACGAGTAGTATAGCCAGGTTCTCCCTGCGGATCCGCCTGGTACCTTGCTACCTAGACTGTCGTCTGCGCCCTGCGTTCGTCAACTATGCCCAGCCCCTTGGCGGCAGACAATACGAAACGAGCAGAGCAGGTTCGTCATCCAACCACGCTACACGACTCCTTCAATACGGCTTATCAATCAAAAAGAGCAAGAGAAAGAAATAAAATGAAAATCACGGAGAGTCAGCGCAAGAATAAAAAAAAAAGAAAAAAAAAAGAGAAGACAAGGGAAGGCCACGTTCGAGCTATTAATAGCTGCACCAGTTGGTGGTACTATTTATAGTAGTATGGTCATGTTCTACTTCCTAGTCGGCCTGGTGCCTTGCCGCCCTGTCTGCCTACCCTTCCTACTTTCGTCTACCGCAGTTTCCCTTCCACTCCTCCTGTTCCCACGATATCATGCATAGGAGATGACAGCGACGGTAAGCAGTGTCATGTATGTATGTACCTGGGCAGCACGGAGTGTAGCACGACCTATTCAAGGAAATGGTTGCTGTCAGGAGAATGGTTGAAGTGCCCTGTGCACGAGACAAACGGGCGAGCGCTACGTAACCATTCGTCGGTTGGGCCCGATTGGCTCAGGGGTAAGCGTGTGTCAACTTTTTTTTCGATTAAATTGGTACCAGGTACGACTGTAGTACCGGTTCCGGTAAGCTAGCCAGGAGGTACGTGAATCTTCATATAACGCCGGTAAGATGCTACCCGTGTGTCATTCATATTATTACGGGGGACCATAGTTAACAGGACCAAATATTGTTCGTAAAAATGGTTAAACATGTAGGCTTTTAATGTGTACCATAGGTCCTATTAACTATGGTCCCCCGTAATAATAGTTTTCTACCGTTCTACCGTTTTTTGTGCCCGTCGACATCCAGCACTGCTGCTGCAGCACACCCGGTGTGCGTGTGTGTTAAACCCAGTGCAGAGCTTCCGCGCCGATTCTTCATTCTCGTATATATATATTACTCCGGTATATATACTCGTACCATTTTCTCGAACGACATGGAAAACCTCTGCTACTGGTCTACAGAAGTAGTATATATATATATGTTTTTCCCCCCATCCCATCCATTATCTTCGCACACCTTCTCCTCTCTCTCCTTCCAACTCGTAACTCAGGTCCGGGGTCACATAGCAGACTCTTCTACCCCCTTCCCGCTACGGTGTCATGGCTTCATTTTTATCGCGAGAAGATTTCCGCCTTTTCTTCCCTCGTCGACTCGCATCGAATTGTGCCTGCCCACACGCTGCAAGGCGCTCTCAACAATTGAATCCTTTTTTTATTTTTGCAAATAAAGTCAAGGTCCGACCCACCTGGGGCTCGAACCCAGGACTCAAACAAGTAGAATTCGAGGTTATCCACTTGAACCACCGGGGCGATGTCACTATCTCACTCATAGATGCCAGGAGACATGTCAAGCAAGGCAAAACATTCGCTGTCAAAGGGTGTGGGGCCGACTGCTCAACACTAAAAATCAGTAGTTTGGTGTCAGTCAAGGCGTGTCAAGGTTAAGTTGCTGTCTGTCTAGGGGGTGAAAGAGCTGTCTTCTGACATATTTGGTCTCAGTTACGTACAAATGCGTGCGTCTGTGTCCTTGCCGGTTCAGTCTTGTATCAGCACTCTCATGCTCTGTTGTTTCAAGGCATTGGATAGGCCACGTTCTACCAATTCGTAGCCCAATGGACTACATACAGTAAGATCTTCACACTGCTGTACTGGTAGTTCTTAGTCTTTTATACAAGTAATGGTGGTTTTCTTCGGGTTTTTTTCTTCCAGCTGGTTCTTTTGTTCAAGTGACTGCTACATCCCCTGCGTGGGGGGAAACGAGACTTTGTTCCTTTTATGTACTCGTATCTTTTCTTTTTCTCTTCCGATTTGTCTTTGTTTTGTTTTTACTTATTAATAGTTTCCTTTCGTTTTTATATTTCGTAGAATGCGTATGTCGTGCCTGTCGTATCCAGTATGATGACATGGCATTGCATCGCTCACTGCTCTGCTTACTGCATACCAGGTACCAGGTACGTGGCAACGTAGTATCTCTGCTGTGGCCTACCTTTGTGACCGCAGAACTTGTACCATGTATCTCTTCTACTAATAGGATTGAAGAATCGGCACGGACACTGGTTGTGCTAGTGTGCTGGATGTCGACGGGTAAAAAGAACGGTTTAATGTGAAGAACACACACAGCTGTATTGTGTGTGTGAACCATTTTCTCGAACGACGTGTGTGTGTGTGTGTTCTTCACATTAAACCGTTCTTTCTACCCGTCGACATCCAGCACAACCAGTGTCCGTGCCGATTCTTCCATCCTAGAAGAGATACAAGTTCTGTGGTCACAAAGCTACGCCACAGAGATACTACGTTGCCACGTGTGCAGTGTGAACTGCAGTGGGCAATGCAAAGCCATGTCATCATACTAGATACGACAGGCACGACATACGCAATCTATGAAATAGTGAAACGAAAAGAAACAATCAAAGAGAAAACAAAACAAGGTAGACAAGTCGAAAAAGAAAAAGAAGAAAAATGAAAGCAAAATCTAAGAGAAACAATCTGTCGTGCCCCCCCCCCCGCAGGCGAGGTGGCCTACACTTGAAAAAGAACGAGCTGGAAAAAAGAAGAAATAACAAAAGACACCACTGCTTGTGAACAGAGTAAGACAAAGAACCAAGGAGAAAGTAACAAGGAAAAATAACAAAGGGGAAATAACAGGCAGACCAAAGCCCAAAGCACCTTCTAGGTGGCGGCAGCAGCTTGTGGTACGAGTAGTATAGCCAGGTTCTCCCTGCTAATCCGCCTGGTACCTTGCTACCCAGACTGCCGTCTCCGCCCTGCGTTCGTCAACTATGCCCAGCCCCTTGGCGTCAGACAATACGAGCCGAGCAGAGCAGGTTCGTCTTCCAACCACGCCACACGGCTCCTTGAGTACGTACGGCTTATCAATCAGAAAAGGAAGAGGAAGAGAAAAAATGAAATGAAAATCACGGAGAGTCAGCGCAAGAGAGAAAAAAAAAAAAAAAAAAAAAAAAAAACTAAAAGAGAAGACAAGGGAAGACCACGTTCGAGCCAGCTGCACCAGTTGGTAGCACTAGTAGTATGGTCATATTCTACTTCCTAGTCGACTTGGTGCCTTGCTACCCTGTCTGCCATCTCCTTCCTACTTTCGTCTACCGCCGTTTCCCTTCTACCCCTCCTGTTCCCCCCCCTCTCCGCATTCACTCGGTCGGGCTTTATGCCACTTCTCCTGTTGCCCCCTCCCCCCCCGTTCCTTTGGGCACCATCCACGGCGGATGCGCGGCGCTGTCTACTCATCTCAGCCTCAGCCTCGTGCCACCTCACCATGAACCGTTCGGCTGCTTCAAGGATCCCCCGGTACCACTTCCCCGCCTTTTTGGCTGCTGTGGACCACAACGCGGTCTCAACTCCAAACACCAAGGGGGCAACTTCCGTTGACCCTTCGGTGGCTCGGAACTCCCTAAGGTCTTCGACTATGCATCTATGCCAAGTCTTACACTGTCCGCCTGGTCTCGGGTTCTCCCCACCAGCTATCGTCCCGAGCATTACCCGATTGGGTAATCGCTCCTTGCTTTGCCGTGCCACGCCCCCCGCAAAGAAGAGCCGCCGTTTGCGAATGGTCGTTTCGATGCTCTCGCAACGTGTCATCTTGAGGGCCTTCGCGTACGAGAGGGTGGCATGGTCAGTACGAAGTCGGCGCTGGAAGCCAATGACTCGCAACAGGACTTGGTGGTGAGCCGTTCGAAGCTTGGCAAAGTGTTCCGCTCTGAGGGTCCACGTCACACACCCGTACAGCAGGGTCTCAATCATCTCGGCCTTCAGCATTCGGACTTTAAGGCTAAGGGGGGCGGTCGTCCTATCATACAACTCCGGGCCGAACCGTTTGAAGCATGCTCGCATGAGGCGGATCCGTCGGTCGATTTCGAGCGAGAGGTCAGCGTTTTCGTGGATAACGCCGCCTAGGTATAATAACTGGGTCGTCTGCTTATACCTCTGACCTGCCGCTTCGATGACGAGCGGTGGTGCGAGGGTTGTCCGGTCTGGTGTTTGTAGGACCATTGTCTCAGTCTTCTTTTCCGACACCGTGAGGCCTGCTGCTTCGAAGACAGTCACGATGACTGTCATCATTTTTGCGAGCCCTTCAGCCGACTTCGAGACAATTCCTGCATCGTCGGCGTACAACATGCCCCATACAGACCTTCGCACGCACGCCAATGGCTCCTCCTTCCCTGTTCGAACTACTCCAGCTTCCAAGAGTTGGACCAAATCCCTTACAATGGCTTCGTCTTGGCTGAAGCGTACTAGTACGACGTGTAACGCAGCAGCGAAGAACACGTTGAACAGTAACGGTGACAGTACACAGCCTTGCCGCAGCCCCTGCGTGACATCAAACCATTCCGAGAGCTCGCCGTCATCAGTACGCACGCGAGCCCGCATGCCATCGTGGAAATTACGGATAATTCTCAGCATCTTGGTTGGTACGCCAAAGCGTGTGAGTACCTTCCATAACAGCTCTCGGTCGACAGAGTCGTACGCTTTCTGCAGATCGATGAAGCACACGTATAAGGGGATTTTCCTCTGTCGTCCGAGCTCTTGCAGCCGGCGCACGACGAACAACATATCAATCGTTGATCGTGCGGGGCGGAAGCCGCACTGTTCCTCGGGGAGTAGTTCCTCGGTCTCGCAGTAGTTGCTGAGGCGGGACGCGACGATTTTCAACAACACTTTGCCTGCGTGGGCAACAAGCGAGATCCCTCTATAGTTGTTGCAGTCAGTTCGATCCTTCTTTTTGTGAAGGACCTTGATGATCGCATCTTTCCATTGCTGAGGGACTTCTCCTGTTAACCAAACATTGACAAGGATGTTGTGAAAGCGCTGGGCGAATGCCGGGTGGTCGATTTTTAGGAGTTCGACCGGGAGACCATCTGGCCCGACAGCTTTCCAATTCGACATCCCCTTCAGTGCTTCGGTCATCTCGTCTATGGATGGTTCATGTGGGAACCTACTGGTCTACTGCTGCTGCTGTCTAGATGTCCGGAGATATGCCAAGCAAGGCAAGACGTGCGCTGTCAAGGACGCAAGACCGAACGTTCCAGTGTAAAAATCAGTAGTTTGGTGTCAGTCAAGGGCATGTCAAGGCGAAGTTGCTGTCTGTCGAGGGGGGTGACAGTGCTGTCTTCTGACATATTTAGTCTCAGCTGCAGATCCGTGCGGGTGTGTGGTATGTGTTCATCACATCGAGCCATTTTTATCTGCAGCAGTGGTCTATCTATACTCTATATACGACCCAGTCGAGGAACAACTCCTTCGCTCGCGTAGACCTGTCCGCGCAGGCATACATTCTTAGATTCTTGCATGTGCTTGCGACCTATATTATACCGTTTGACACGCCAGATAGAGCCCTCCCCCCTCGCACGAGCTTCCAAGCAGATTTCCTCGACGACTGAGGGAAAGCAAAACACCGGCCACACGATCGATCGACCATCCCTTTCCTACTCCTTTTCGTTGACAGCTATTACGGGGGACCATAGTTAATAGGACCTATGGGATACATAAAAACCTATATATTTACCCATTTTTACTAACAATATTTGGTCCTATTAACTATGGTCCCCCGCAATAGCTGTGGCAACAATGACAATTCTGCTGCTGCCGTGCCCCCCCCCCCCACCCCCAGCCCCCCCACCCCCCCCCCCAGCCCCCCCCCCCCCCCCCCCCGATGGAAAAAAAAAAAAAAAACGAAGCTACAAATACTAGACTCAAGGCAACACTACTAGTATATATATATCTATCTATAGGTTGGTTCGAACTGGAACCGTGCCACACGATCTGCCATTCATTTCCATTCTGCTTGCGCCGACAGCGGTGTCAGTGCCCCCCCGCCTCCCCGCCTCCCCCCCTCTCCACCTCCTCTCGCCTCCCCCCCTCCTTTCCCCTCCCCCCCTCTCCCCTTCCCTCCCCCCCCCCCCCCCCCCCCCCCCCGCCTTCCTATTATATTTAGGTTGGGTTGGCGTCGGTTGGCAACGACATTGTAGAACATGCCGCTCACTACGTGAGCTAGACAACCAGGGTACCGTTTTTGTTGTTGTTTTGGCGGTCGGTCACAGTTGGTTGTCGAGTTAGATCGTTTGTGTAAGGTGGACAACCTTTACTCCGCACACACAATACATGTAGGAATGATCGTATCACGTACCAGGTACCAGGTAGTGTTTATGGTAAGGCACCCAAGAGGCATTTACATAGTACTCCCATTCATTGCTGTCTCTGGGAATGCCTACACCGGAAATCATAACAACTCATTGAAGTTGCCATCCATACATATGCAAGTCCGCCTCAATAGCGGTTCTTAGTAGGATGCAGCTCACCCTTCATGCGACTCGCCAGACACCTCGCGGCGCTTCGCGCTTGGTGCAAGCAATGTCTACCTGGTCGAAGAAAACCCGACATGCTCCGTCCCGGCATTGTAGGGATGCGAGGGTCTATATGGTCACACGACTACGGCCATGCATGATAATGAGTACATCTATATCTCCTATCGAGTACCCCCCCCCCCCCCCGCGCCTTCCCCTCCCTCCAACCCTCTATCCCGCCGCTACCCCCGCCCCCCCCTTGCCGCTATACTCTTGGCGTCCTCTCTCGGCTGCGTAGGTAGCGTAGCCAGCTCTTCTCTGCCATTTCCAAAACTGTTCATTATTCGTGTATATACATACGCAACAGAGTCCCTGTACTGCTATTGTACGACGGTACCGGTTCACCGAACCAACAGCCGGCATACCGCAAAGAAAGCCATCGCCCTCCCTTAGGGCTGGTGAGCGGGGAAACAAAAAAAAGTACCAGGTATGTTTTTTTAACGTCATTCCCCGCTTTTTTTAATTTTTCGTTTCTTCTTTTTTTGGTTTGAATCTTGGTTCGGTTGTTGTAGGAGGGTTTTCGTTGTTTAGTCGTCCCGATATGGGATGGCGGTTTTGTGGGGCGTAGGTACTGCAGGTTTCAACATCCTGCGGTATGCATTAATTAGCATATATATGTATGTGTCTGTATACTGTGTACGTTCACTGGGTGGGTGTCTTCTCACTCTCGTCAGTAGACACAATAATAGTATTGCCAGTAATCCAGCCTGAACGATTTGCTCTGTCTGGTAGTCTGTCTGGCAGTACCTACTGCGCCGGTACCAAGGCCTAGGTTGCACGTGGTATCATTGTTCAATTCATAACAAACAATGCTCGCACCTGGTACACTGACTGGTGCTTCACACCATATTTTTGTATTCTTCTTGCTTTCTTGCTCGCTGAGCGGAGATTGAAAGGAGAGCGCTACTATTAATACTACAAGTGCTGTACTCGTAAGTACATACACACCCTCCATCGTTCGTCCGTGGGGGTACGGATTTTATGAAGTTGTTGGTACAATAATCGCTGTTCATTGACTGGTGGTGCTCGATTGTTCCTGTTTGTTGTCTTCCTTGACCGTCGTCACATCGTTGTTGCTACTATCATATATATATATATATATTATACTTCGAAGCATATATACTGGTGTAAATAGTTCTTGTTAGTTGTTGACGATGCTGTTTGTTATCAGTTTTGTTACTATTATATTATCGTTGTTTATATATTATCGCGACTAAGTACATGTTTAAATATTTTCTACCCGCCGGCGCAGAATGGATATGGGTAACACATCCATTCACTCTACCAACAACCCTGTAGCAGTGCCCCATGGTCTGGGGTCTGGGAGTCGCTTTCACTTACTTACTTAGTGATGCGCCGTCAGACGCAGAAACCTTGTAGTTGTTGCTTGTTGTTGTTGTTGTTGTTGTTGTTGTTGTTATTGTTGTTGCTGTGCCGCTAATAATAATGATGACAATGCTGCACTCACTCAAAATAAATACCTCGAAGCATGCAGTATTTATTGTCGTCGTACGGTGTTTCGCGCGTGTTGCTGTGTGTTGCCGCCTCACGCCTCACAGCGAGCGGCGGCGGTGTCTTCATACATACCTACATACATACATACATACATACATACATACATACATACATACATACCGGAACAACATGGCCCCTAATATATGGGCCAAAAACGGGGGGGAAGAGACAGTCTTCCCAAAATGTATTTAAAAATACTTCAAATAAATAAATGTAGCATCGATGGAAAAGCCTATTATCATAAACCGCGTATTTGAAACAACAGACACCATGTTATATTCACGCAGTGAGTGGTGGTTCTCGAGATACATCCATCCATACATACATACATACATACCTGGTACATACATACCATACATACATACATTCTATACCTGGTACAGCAGTACCAGGTACCAGGTACACCGCACCAAACAAAGTGGGTGGGTGCTTTGGTGCTTATTTTGGGCATATTTTTATTTAGGACCGCAGTCAGTTCCGTTTTGGGAGGGAAACACTTGGGATTTTTAGATTGGTTTGTCCCCAGAACAGGACTGCAGTACTATTTACGGGGGACCATAGTTAATAAGACCAAATGTTGTTGTTATTAGTAAAATTGGTTAAATATATATATGGTAGGTGTTTATCTATACCATAGGTCCTACCAGGTATTAACTATGGTCCCCCGTAAATACTGTACTTGGTACACTATAACTAAGGGTCAAGTAGGACCTCCGTGATACGCACGTACGGGAAATAACTACCAGGTACCAGGTAAGTAACTGACTCTCTCTGTATACGAACACATTTATTTCGATTTTTTACAGCAAACGGACGACCGTGCATGGATGGATGGATCCGGGTGGTGAATGGAGAATGGATGGAGTTTCGATTTGTTTATCGGTCGGTCCAGATTTCAATTAATTTTGAAGATGGGAGTTTCAGCACCGGAGGCACTCTCCTCTGCACTTCTCTCTCATTCGCGTTTGGCGCGGCGATGGACGGGCGGAAGGAACCCTTCGACCGTAGAGGCTAATAGGGGCATCCATGCCATAATACGTGGAGGGTCTGACGTAGCCTGGTGGAAGCAGAACTCCGAGAAGAGACGGAAGAAAGAACGAGGAATTAATGAGGTGCCGACTGTCCGAGACGGCCGCAGCTAATAACAACCCTTTTCAGGACCGAACTCCCAAAATGTTAGGGAAGAGTTGCGTCAAGTTATTCGAGTTAGATATCAATAATAGTTTGTTCACAATCCGGCTCTAAAAAGTGAAGCACACAGACAGACAGACAGACAGACAGACAGACACTCTCTCTTGTGACGGAAGAGACGACTCTCCCTCTAAAAGCCGGTCGCCCCGGTGGTTCAAGTGGTTAACCTCGAATTCTACTTGTTTGAGTCCTGGGTTCGAGCCCTAGGAGGGTCGGACTTTGACTTTATTTGCAAAAAAAAAAAAAAAAAAGGGATTCAATTGTTGAGAGCGCCTTGCAGCGTGGGTAGGCACAATTCGATGCGAGTCGACGAGGGAAGAAAAGGCTGAAATCTTCTCGCGATAAAAATGAAGGCACGTACCGTAGCGGGAAGGGGGGAGAAGAGCCTGCTATGTGACCCCGGATCTGAGTTACGAGTTGGAAGGAGAGAGAGAAGAAGATGTGCGAAGATAATGAATGGGATGGAAAAAAAAAAAAAAAAAAAAAAAAGAGTCTGCTCGAACGAGAACAGAAGAAGGGGGAAGGCGAGGCGGGGCGGCGGCGGCGGGGGGGTGTGGAGGTGGAGGGCGGGGGGGGGGGGGGGGCGATTTGCGGTCTTCTTACTGCAAGTAGTCTGACCCATGTCTGTGATATAAATGACTATCTATATTATAGTTCCGTGGTATTTGACCCCTCCCTCTCTTAAGTTTCTGCGATTGGCACACAAACTTTATTAATAGATCATCTATCTGATGCCTGGACCGCCGCCATCATATTCACAACCCGTCGCTCTGCTGTCTGTTTGCTGTTTGCGTTTGCGATGTTTTTTTTTTCTTTTTATTTACCGACCGCCGACCGCTCACTACGATACAGGTAATCATCAAGGGTATTCGTAGGCTAAACTGCAAAGAAAGGCAAAAGGCCTGTGTTTGTTGGCTGGACCCCGCGGCTATGTATTAATAGTAGGTACTCTGATGTTATTGTCACCACTACTACTATGTCCGGAAATATGAGGGATTTTTCGCTTGATGATACAAATACAATAGGTCCTTTTGTTTTGGGACATATATTATTCTTGGTAATATCATACGTGTACTATTGATATTAATAGTCAGTTGTAACTCAGATCAACCATTAGGTCATATAGATATATACCAGCCGATCTTCCCCGCTCCTACTCGTACAATAAATACGGTTCATTTTTATCGCGAGAAGTCTTCACCCATTTCTTCCTTCGTCGACTCGCTCGCGTCGAATTTCGCCTATTTCATACAATTTCATACTTTTTTTTTTTTTTTTTTTTTTTTTTTCTCATCACATTTATTATCTTCGCACATCTTCTTCTCTCTCTCCTTCCAACTCGTAACTCAGATCCGGGGTCACATAGCAGGCTCTTCTCCCCCCTTCCCGCTACGGTACGTGCCTTCATTTTTTTTTATCGCGAGAAGATTTCAGCCTTTTCTTCCCTCGTCGACTCGCATCGAATTGTGCCTACCCACGCTGCAAGGCGCTCTCAACAATTGAATCCTTTTTATTTTTTTTTATTTTTGCAAATAAAGTCAAAGTCCGACCCTCCTGGGGCTCGAACCCAGGACTCAAACAAGTAGAATTCGAGGTTAACCACTTGAACCACCGGGGCGACCGGCATTCCTACCAGGTATTATTTAGCAGTTATAGTTGATGTTTTCTTGTTTTTGAATAAACACAGAATTTCTGACCACGGTGGGATTTGAAGTCACGGAATCTTAGAACTGCAGTCCCGTTTTGGGAAGAAACCTGTCAAATTCTAAGTATTAATAGTTTTTGTCCCCAAGAGGGGACTGACTGCGGTCCTCAAAGCATTCGAGGGTTCTACTATTAATATTAATAGTAGTAAGACTTCTGCTGTGTGTGTCTGTTCTTCACATTTTTATTTAAGGAAGGTTGGTTGTTGTTGTTGTCTTCACATTAAATCGTCCTTCTACCCAGGTGAGCCAACTATTTAATAACCGACTTGTAAGTGTTTCATCAATTAATTCGACACAACAAGTTAAGCCACCCCAACCAACAAACGCGGGAGGGAGTCAGATAACGCAGGAAGATATATTATTACCGCATCACGCAGCACGTACAGACAAAAAAAGGGCGACTATATTATTAATAATGGAAGCATAAATGTCGGAGACTTATAGTCAGCCAGCTCTACTATTAATAATAGGCAGGGTTGGGGGTGCAACGTGCGAATAACCAAACAATCATTCAATCGATTGAGCCAAAGGGTTCAGCAGGAAACAACTGTAACAAATCGACATCACATCTTTTTTTAGCCCCAGACTCGGCAGGATGATGGCGGCCTAACGTCAAGTGAAACAAACCTAAAAAAACTAAAGAAATACAACAGTACCTTGGTATGTTTTTATTTAATTCCTGACAAAAATCCCAACCCACTACGTATTATTCCTACTATTAATACCAGGTACCTGGTACCTGGTAGTATTTATCTGTGCTATTAATACTATTATATGCTACCAGTACTTTTTTTTTGTTTTTAATTCCGACACGAGGGGAGAGTGTGGCTCCGTCTTTTTTTTTTTCGTGTACCCCCCTGATTCTGCACTTTTTTTTATTTTATTTATATCGCATAAGCGCTGAGGGTCTGCTCTGCGGTTCGGAAAAGCAAACGGCCTCGGCTTTGATGGTGTCTCAACGCTGTTCGAGGTACTGAATAGTAAGTTTAGCAAGTGCGGCTGGCTACGGATCAAACGGTCTCCCTGCGCGAGTTCTCCGGATCGAGGCTACACAGGAATAGGTAGGTGACGATATCATACCCATCAAGCCGAATCGCGATGCCGAGCATTGTATACGCAAGAAAACCTGAACAATACGTACTGGTGGTGGTGGTGTGGGGTAAACAAAAAATAGGTACGACCGACCCCTCATTCCCTTCGAATGCAGTGAGTACGCATGTACCAGGTATGTATGTATGTATATGTATGTATGTATGTATGTATGTATGTATGTATGTATGTATGTATGTATGTATGTATGTATGTATGTATGTATGTATGTATGTATGTATGTATGTATGTATGTATATATGTATGTATGTATGTATGTATGTATGTATGTATGTATGTATGTATGTATGTATGTATGTATGTATGTATGTATGTATGTATGTATGTATGTATGTATGTATGTATGTATGTATGTATGTATGTATGTATGTATGTATGTATGTATGTATGTATGTATGTATGTATGTATGTATGTATGTATGTATGTATGTATGTATGTATGTATGTATGTATGTATGTATGTATGTATGTATGTATGTATGTATGTATGTATGTATGTATGTATGTATGTATGTATGTACGTATGTATGTATGTACGTATGTATGTATGTATGTATGTATGTATGTATGTATGTATGTATGTATGTATGTATGTATGTATGTATGTATGTATGTATGTATGTATGTATGTATGTATGTATGTATGTATGTATGTATGTATGTATGTATGTATGTATGTATGTATGTATGTATGTATGTATGTATGTATGTATGTATGTATGTATGTATGTATGTATGTATGTACGTATGTATGTATGTATGCATGTACATTGTGTGTAAACGAGTATCAGAAAGAGCGATGCACACCATCACCACACCGTCGGCCGGCCCCCTGATGACGCGACAAGTATGTGAGACGCTTTGTGATGACGTTGATGCCGAGACATCGCGCATCACACCTGAAAAATAAAACTTCGTGGGGTTTCCTCCCTTCAGTGTGTGTGCGCTGACAGAGCTCAGACACGGAGGTCAGCAACTTGAGCAACTACGCAAGTACGCAGCAAGCAGCTGCAGCAGTTCGGGGTGAAGAGTTCATCCACTTGGCTGAGCTCCTTCGGAGTTTAGGCGTATGAGCGCATGATTTCCCACACCATGCATACGTGTCGCCTCGAAAGGTCCTCAGTGATATCCTGAATCCCCGCTTCCCACGTACCCAGGTATATAGCTGTGCGTTAAAAAACCAACAGTCACACTTGCAAACAGAGAGATTTTAAAAAGATTTTGCACGGGATTTTAAATCCTCGTATCTTTTCATAAACAGCCCTGTGCGCCTCGCTTTCTTTCCTATCTTTATTTCCGAGAAGAATATCTTGTGTTTAACGAGTACATCATCACAGATCATCTAGATCATCTATCTGTCTGCCCCTCTCTCTCTCTATCTTTTGCTCTCTCTCTCTCTGCGCTCAATGCCGGTAGCCATTGTGCCGTCTGCCGCTGCTGCTTTGCTGCTACTGCTGCTGCTGCTTGCTGCGGCTCTCAGGTGACGATGATGCGAGTACGACACGCTCACGGAATTCCAGGGGGAAACAAGGAAATATCGTGGGCTGCTGCTCCGCGTAGAACAATAAAACATCGAAAGTACTCCTCCTCCAATACTTACAAATACACACAGCAGTAGTAGTATAATAGTTGTACGCTGCTGCTGCTGTGTAAAACTGCTGTAGGACGCATCACAGAGAGAGGCAGTTAGAGGTACTCAATAGACGACATCATAAGTAGTGCCCGGCGCTCCTAGGTAGAGAGCCATCCTGCACCACCACCATTCCAGCTGGGGGTGGATGATAGCGTGGAGAGAGTAGGAGAGAGGAGAGGAGAGGGAGGAGAGTGGGGATCTTTTGCTTTGCGTTGTGGTGGTCTGCTTCTTCCGCGCGCAACGGCCGTCGGCTGTTGGGCCGAAATCTCCATTTCCGAGCAACCAGTGATGTGACAGGACAACCAACAACAACAACCAAAAACCTTCAAAACCTTCAAAAGCGTTCAAAACGTCAAAATGTTCAAAAATCAAATATCAAACATTCAAAATTTCAAAATCATACGCACTTCTTCACATAATTTTCATATTTCATTTCCGATATTACTATATGTGATTCGAGATTTCAACTTCATTAATGTGTGGACTCCAAATATTGGTGGTATCCATATTTTTCGTCCGGTACCTGACTGAAGCCGGAGAGACACAAAATTAAACATTCTCGAGGTTTCCACCACAACCAGCAACGTGATTTTAAAAACAAGTGAAAAAATAAATAAAGGTTCTCTATTTTTTTTCGGGAGCTACAATTCGTGAACTACAACAACAACAACAAGAGGCGAAAGGGGGAAAAGAAAGCAAAAAGGTTGGACGGAATACCTGTACCTACTGCCACCCACGCCGAACGTCTCGTAGCAGAGAGCCAGATCAAAGAAAGCCCGGAGCCTAGCTATACTTTTTCCCTCGCTTTCCGCCTACCTCACGGAGACGACGACCGCGTTGCACGAGCGAGCGCAGGAGAAGTCAAGCCCCGCCCCTTCTCGCTTCACGTGTTGACCTCAGTATCCCGTCGCTGTACGGAGAAACTCGGTGAGTGAGACCTGTTTCCGGTGTTTCGGCAAAACGTGTAACGTATCCGTGTATCCAGAGGGGTTGTGCCGAAATGACATGCTACATGTAGCATACTACGAGCAAGATAAAGCCTCTCCGAGTGATTTTTTCGTGAAGCCCCCCAGATTGAATACTGCACAGCAGTCACAGCAGGCAAGCCGCGGACCACCGACCACCACCGCCCGTGCCCTACTGCCCACCCTTCGTTCTGCTCCTGCTCCTTGTGTCTAGCCTCTTGTCCGGTCGAGACTAGCTAAGTGTTGGTTTTCTTTGAGATCGAATAGAAAGGAACGCGAACCCCTAGCAACGAAGCAACCCCGAACGTTTTTTTGTGTTTTTCGCCAGCATAAAAAAGTAGCAAGCGGCGCAGGAGAGGGGAGGAGAGCAGCAGGAGGAGAGGGCATCAAATCCGGGAAAGCCGAGAGGACGCGGGCGGCCGTTCGTGCCAACGCATACCGACCTAACCGCGGGAATCGGAGGACCCTCGTTTCGGTGGACCCCGGAGAAGTTGAGGCAGGCAATCAGCGCGCCTCCCGTCACCGCGCTCCTTCCACGAGCAGCATGTCATTGTTCAAGCGAAGGTCGTCCTCCAAAGACCTCTCGGCGAAGATCGGATACGACTTGACTCCGAAGAAGTACGAAAGGGGTATCCCGACGTCGGGCGCCTCTCCGTCCACCTCCATGGCTCCCGTCTCGAACATCACAACGGGTGGGCCGACCCACCAGAAGCAGGCTTCCTCGTCCTCCATCCTGTCGTACCGAAAAACTTCCGCCCCGTCTCCGCACGGGATGGGCGGCGGGGGGGTCGACGACATCAGCTACGGTGGCACCCCGCTCGCCGCGGGGCCATCCCCGCTCTCGTCGTTCAAGCAATCTCTGCCACCAAGTGGGGCGGCAGCGGCGGCAGCAGCGGCAGCAGCTGCCACGGCATCCTTCTCGAACGGCACAGCGATGAGCGCTAAGAGTCTCGGCCAGGGCCCCGCGTTGTCTGACGCCCCACCGCGCAGGAGGTCGTCGTCGTCGTCGTCCTCCACCAGCGGCTCCCCGTCGAAGCAACAGGTTGAGCCCCCGGCGAAGAGCCTGGTGATCGGGGAAGGGGTGCTGTTCGAGGGCACAACGGAGGGCTGCGCCGCGGCCGTAGTCGGGGGCAAGCTGAGGGGCACGGTCAAGTCCAGAAGGTTAGAGGTGACGCGGGCCGGGAGGATGGAGGGGACGGCCTTCGCGGAGACGGCCGAGATTGCGGGCACCTTCGAGGGCTCGCTGACCGTCACCAAGGCGCTCAAGGTACGAATCTTTTATCATTTCCGAACGACCTCGCACTCTTCCCCGGGCAGACAGCGGTGCTCGTGATGCTTCTGCTTCGCTGCTGCTGCGCACGTCGTTCAAACTCCAAATAAAAAAATTAAAAAAAACAACTCTTTTGCCAGGCTTTGTTGGTACTACGTACAGAGTACTTCTCCGTGTGTACCTGGTATTAAATAAAACCCATACTACGATCTAGTAGTTTTGTGACACGGCACGAATTCGAGGTGAAGTTGAGAAGAATTTAGAATTTGGCTTCGGTTCCTATTGGATTTTGGTTGGTATTGTCAGCTGGGTATCGTCGGTAGACTTCAAAGTACTATTAATATTAATATTAATATCACGATAGGCACCTATACCTGATTCTACATATTCAGTGGTATTATTAATGTTTGTAGTTGTATTATTCATATTCATAGTAGAGGAAAATCAACGTTCAAGGCCACAATGATGTCGTGTCAGACAACCAAGCACAGCAGCAGCTGCAGCTGCAGGACCGGCAACAGCATTCAGCGGATGGGTGTGCATGCGGCACAGCAGTTTTCACTAGCTTTTCACGCTTTCTTTGTGGCCAGCCAGCCAGACAGCTCGTTGCGACGAGCCGAACAGCAGCAGCATCGTGCAGCATCTGCTCACAGATTTTCCATGTCGAATTCCATGATGCATAGTCGTACGTGGGCGGATGGATTTCGGTATCAAATACCTGGTATTATTAGTATTAATAGTTTTTATAGTATCAATGTTAATTAATAATAGTGCGCGAACCACACAAATGTCACCTATTGACCCCGTTAGGAATATTCGTCCAAATAGCGAGGTTATTTGCCTTTTTTTTCGTTTAGGCTTTGACGACAACGAAACTCCTATTTATCTCTCTGGGCCCTCACCGTCTAGACTACTCGTATTAAAGCTAACATAAAAGGAAAAATAATCATGATCCTCTCAGCTTTCACGTAAAGCGGCACAGCGAACATTTTATTGGGCGAAGCTTGTATCCTCCTTCCCTCCCTCCCTCCCTTTTTTTTTTTCGTTGGGTGCTTTGTTGAGTTCGGCTCGATCCGGTGTTTGTACTGCTGTATGATCCTCGTGTCTCAGAGGGCTATTTATCCGTTTAACCGTATGATCCAATACCTGATGCTTCGACCAGTACTCGTACGTCTATATGCGTACCAGGTACGTACGTATAATTTGAAGTATACGAGCTTACCTGGTATCCGTTTCCCCTTCTTTTCTCTTTGCAAGACCGGTTCGGGTTTGTTTTATCTGTTATTAATATCTCCGCCGTCTGCTTCTAAAATCGCTGTCTTCCTGACTTTGGACCGGTATGTGCTGAGGTGGAGGCGTGGTTTGTCCCCAAAACGGAACTGCGGTTCTAAAAGGGTTAATATTAATAGAACTTTTTCAAAGTCAAAGAAGAAGGTGTCATGATGGTGGATATATAATGTATGAACATACGGGCATGATAGGGGTGTTTTCGTATCGGTTTTTGTGTAAATGTGCGAGGTTGGATGTGCGAGGTTGGTTCTACTGGACATTCTTTGGTTTATTCCAGAAAGTGCATCCTTGACTTTAAAGTGCGCTTTCCGTACATTATACAGCAGTCAGTACCGGTATAAATTTACATACTACTTACCATACTCATAGGTGGTATCATACATACACCCTTTAGACCTGATTCTCGGGGTAAATATGTTGTTGTTCGCCATGTACTGTTGTATGAGCTATCGTCGTGCCACCCGTTTTTAGTCCGTGCCCGTGCTCCCAGGACGGGAACCAAACCTGCTCGAGTGGAAGCAGGAAACTATTAGTGGTACATACGTACCAGGTAGCCAGGTCTACAGCATAACAAAATGGGCACATTCCGCTTATTTACACGTCATGTTTACTCACACAGGTATTATTAAAAACATTATTAATTGTACTGGTTTATAGTACCAGACACCAGGGGTACCGCTCTCCTCGTCTGGCGTCGCGCTGAACTGAAAAGTTTACTCAGACGTGTTCTGAACAGAGTGCGCTCAAAGAAATCATAAGTAACGCGCATATGCAATGGAATTGGGATGGGCTTTCTTTCCTGTTTCCTATCCCTTGTACCGCCGCCCGTCCGTACCTATTGTACCGCCGCCCGTCCGTACCTGGTACTGCTCTACACGCTTGAACTTCAGGATGGTTTTCAAGCCGTATCTTGCAGCTTGCAGCAGGTTATCCGACCCGTTCCCAAAATGTGTGCGCAGTGCGCAGTCTTTTCGTCTTTTTGTTTGGTTCCGCCGCGAATTGTCAATGGGCGCGATTGCCGCACCGAACGCCGCCGGCGCGGCGCGAGACGAAGCCCTTTGCCACCTCATCGTCCCCCCCGAGCCAAAGCATAAAACGCCTCCCGCCCTTGACCCTACACTCAGAAAAACGGGGCCGGACCGTCCCAGAACGGCTCACCCACAAGACCTAGACTCAGTTGTTACATTTTTCCTGGTATGTCAACAACGCAGAGAGGGGAATGGACACATCTGACACCAATACTGGACACCAGTCTGCTGTAGACCAGGTAATGCCGGTAGATGTGCAGGAGGCACTCGGTCGGACAACTGATCTTCTACTAATAACTCTACTGCCAGTACTACGCTGTACTGCTGTACCGAGCACATTTGAAATAGTGTGGCTGGTAGCTGCCGGTGTTAATTTTTACGACTGCAAACATTATCCTTCGCCAATTCCAGGTATTAATAGTTTGTTCCCTAAATGGGGTTACGCCGCCGCTACCACTGTAATCAGTGATGAATACCGATCCCGAACCGAAAATACCGGAAATACCGGAAATCCGGTATCGGTATAAAGGCGATACCTAAACTCGCAAAAAAAACGGGTTCGGCATCGGTACTATACCGACATCCGAAATTCCGGAGTACGGTGTTTTTCAGTTTTTGTCATTGCCCCATTTGAGAATGCACCCTCCCCTCCTTACGGGATAGGGATAACACATCACCTACGAGTACGAGTTACGGCCTAACAGCGAGAACCGCAACGGACCACAACTCGAACGTTTTTCGTTTTTTTCAGTTTAATTTCAAGTAGTTTGTCCCCCAAAGGGGAGTGCAGTCATAACTAACACGGTTAAAAGGTTTTGCCTGGTTTAGTCGTGTACATCGTTCAAGCATTCGTGGCACGATTCCGTGGTCAACCCCTTTAGGACCGCAGTCCCGTTTTGGGGACAAACTACATGAAATTTGAATGGTTTGTCCCCAAAACAGGACTGCGGTTCTAAAAGGCTTAACGTGAAGGAAACTATTATTGATTCGTCCCTCATCATGATTACACGTGAGAATTGAGGACGTTCCGAGGGGGTTTCATTTCTTCGGCCTATTCAGCCAGCGCTCTTTCGGACCTCGGGCACCTTCCACCGGTTTGATGTCTGGATATCATATGTCTGTCGAGTGCGGTTGTTTGTGTTCGCATCATGTAGTACGAGGTGCAACAACTTCAGTCGCGTGGGCACGACTGGGACCATCAGCAGGCTGGTCTCGGCCTCTCTCTGGGGTTTGTGTCATACAGCGAAGTCAGTACAACTGCCACTTCTACCTGCCACTACTACAGCAGCAGTAGTAGCAATTGTGTTGGTTTGAGGCCATCCGCCGATTGATCTCGATCTCATTCTTTGTGTTTATGATGTTATTACAACGATTTCAGTACGTACAAGTACTTGGTAGTAGCGAGATACGGGGGGCGATAGTTATCAGAACCAAATATGCCCCGTAAAAATACCGGAATATATAGGTTTTTGCGCATGTCATGGGTCCTGATTACTATGGTTCCCCGCATACTGCTATTCACTATTTATATGGGATGATCAGTCGGCTTATCTCGTCCTCTCTCTCGAAACACTGGCACCGTTGTTTGTGTTGGTCTCATACCAGATGCACTATGGGTACAACGATTTCAGTACCAAGCACTACAAACAGTAATAATATAGTATTACGGGGGGCCATAGTTCACAGGACCTACGGTATACATAAAAACCTTTATATTCAACCATTTTTACCAACACTATTTGGTCCTATTAACTATGGTCCTCCGTAATAGTACACTATTAATACTATTATACGACGTACAGCACTAAAAAAAAAAAAAAAAAAATGTCTCTGGTTGCTCTCAACTTCCGTGTCGAACGCGACTGGTTTTTTTAGTTTGTTCGCAGAATGTTGCGTGCGTCTGGGTCTATCACTCACCAGCCGGTTGAGCTCGACCTCGCGAGGGCGCGGGGTTTTTGTTTTTGCACGAATATACAGACTGCTGAAAAGTGCTTGGTGTGCGTCACCTCTGAGATCAAACCCACTGATGAAGAACTTGATGAGCGTTGATATACTCAATCAAAACCTTGCGCTTTGCGTGATAGAAACAGCTAATTGATAGTTGACCGTGCGTGTTCGATTTATTCGTCGTGAAGGGTGCATCAATAGGTCGGCGACTCACCTTGCAGATGCTGCCTTTAGAACCGCAGTCCCGTTTTGGGGGACAAACCAGTCAAATTTCAAGTAGTTTGTCCCCAAAACGGGACTGCGGCCCTGAAAGGGGTTCATCATAATACTATGCTACTGCAGGTAGTAGCGGCCCCTTTGTAGTGCCGGTTGAGTACTAATAGTGCCGGCTGCCCGCTATAGTGCCGGTGAAATCGCTCGGCACAGATGGTGTTGCGGTGCGCGGAGTATAGTGCCGTTGCCGCTATAATGCCGGTGTTTGCTGGCTGGCCCATACCTACCGGCACCGCTGTGGAGGCCCGTTTACTGATTTTGTAGGCCAACAGGACGAATTCACAAGGGCGACTTTGTAGGTCCACAGCAGTCTTTTTACTGCTTATCACCGGTACTTACTACTGCTGTACTTACTTATTCACCTGCTGTACCAGTACGTAGTCCTTGACCTTTCCGCGCTCGGAAACTTCGAGTAATAATCCCGCGTGGGGAGGGAGGGGGCAGAATCTTGATAAACTCATTTGCCATGTTACATAATGCCATACCTGGTATATACATACTCCTGAATGTCTTTTTGATTTGTTGTTCCCTCCGTCGGGCTTGCAAGAGTCACGACTGTGAACACGTCACTACTATTTATAGGCTATCATTAGACCTGCAGCGGCAAGGAAGTTACGTTTTTTTCTGTCTACAGCAGTGGTCACAGAATATGCGGTATATATGTGAGTGCGTGTGAAACCGCTCCGGTACCGCTTCACCTCCTCGTGCTTTATTAAACTCCTCTTGCGGTCTGCGTAGTTGATAGTCGACTGTTTCTGTGAGAGTTCTGTTAATAGTGCACGTAATAGGCTGACAACTTTGTCTTCCCGCTGCGAACGAGCTTATCGTGTGCCTGGTGCATTGGAAATTACCGGTACCGTACGATGACAATGTACAGCAGTATGGTAGCTCATACCTGGTACATATTCTAACGCTGCAAACATTCTTCCGACTCTTGCGCTGAAAGTCGTTCCGTGATCATCGTTTGAATGTTTTGTTTTTGGAAGCGGTAGCCCAACAGGCAAAAAGGACGGTGGTTATGACATACCAGGTATCTATTTGTTACCTGGGCATTATATTGCCTGGAGCAGTCAAGAGCGTTGAGTGCGCACGGGGAAGGGCGCGATCGTTTTTCAGCGCTCGCTTTCCCTCGACCCTTTTAGGACCGCAGTCCCGTTTCGGTGATAAACTACTTGGAATTTGACTGGCTTGTCCCCCAAAACGGGACTGCAGTCCTAAATGGGCTAACAACGGTGAGGGATGCTAAAGGTCGAAGTACCAGGTACCTGGTGTATATGTACCTTTGGTACATATTTTCGAAAGGCTCTCTCTTTCACTTGACCAGATCTTTCAGAAGACATCTTGTCTTCTCCAATGTTTTCAACATTAGCAGTTCCCGTTCTGGGGGAAGAAAAAAAAAACGAGCGCTGAAAATCGATCGCGCACGCACACCTGTTGTGTCGAACTCAAACCAACTCTCTTGACGGTATGTCTACTATAAATATTGCGTAATGTTTGTCTTGAATCACTCACTTGCGTGGACTAGTAAATGTCTCCCTCCTACCCACAAACACTACGGTACTCGCAGTCCACGGTGTGGTGAAAATATATCTACAGTGCTTCTGCTCGTAGTCCGAAGTGTTGACTTTTGTAGTGCCTTTTACCCTGTGAGTAGTATCCGGGGAAGTACATTTTTTGCCACTATAATTACAAGAGTACGCCAGCAACAACGACGTCGTGGATCGATCACCTCGGAGAACCGCCACCCACCTCATCAGTTTGTATGACGAGCCGGTCGCCCCGGTGGTTCAAGTGGTTAACCTCGAATTCTACTTGTGTTTGAGTCCTGGGTTCGAGCCCCAGGTGGGTCGGACTTTGACGTTATTTACAAAAATAAAATTACAAAAGGATTTATTTGTTGAGAGCGCCTCGCAGCGTGGGTAGGCACAATTCGATGCGAGTCGACGAGGGAAGAAAAGGATGAAATCTTCTCGCGATAAAAAATGAAGGCACGTACCGTAGCGGGAAGGGAGAGCGGGAAGAAAGAGCCTGCTATGTGACCCCGGATCTGAGTTACGAGTGGGAAGGAGAGAGAGAAGAAGATGTGCGAAAATAATAAATGGGACGAGCAAAAAAAATAAATAAAAAAAAATACGGAGGACACACGCAAAAGATGACACAAACGTCCGTCCGGGTGAAGCTCCGGACCTTTTTTTTTTTTTTTTTTACACTGGCGCCACAACGAAAATGATGGGAGTTTGGAAGATTCACCGATATTTTATTTCAGAGGCGTTTTTCTCGGCGTTTGCACTCTTCCTATGAATAGCTCTCTGCTTCGTCCAGATAATCAGCTCGGAATTTCGTCCGTTGTGCAAGAGGGTGTCTTTTTCTTAACCCCTTTAGAACCGCCGTCCCGTTTTGGGGACAAAGTACTTGGAATTTGACTGGTTTGTCCCCACAACGGGACTGCGGTTCTAAAAGGGTTAACCCTCTTTGGGACTGCAGTCCCCATTTCGGGGACAATTCACTGAAACTTTTTTTTGTAAGTAGTTTGTCCCCAAAATCGGGACTGCGCTTCTAAACGGGTTATAACGCGTTTGATATTCACGAAGGCAATAATCAGACGATATTAACCCTTTTTGTACCGCAGTCCCGTGTTCGGGACAAACTACTTAGAATTCGAATGCATTTGTCCTTCAAACGGGACTGCAGTTCTAAAAGGGTTAATAGTCGACGAGGGAAGAAACGGGCTGTACTGCACTGCCGCTGTAGTCTTCTCGCGATAGAAAATCAGCGCACGAACCGTTGGGGGGGGCGGGCGGGGGGGGGGGGGGGGAAGGAGATCCTGCCATGTGACACCGGATCTGAGTGACGACTCTGGGATGGAGAGCGAGAAAATGGGGCGAAAATAACGGGATGGAAAACAAACGTTATCGTATCCTGTTGCGATGGCGCCTGGTCTTTGATACCCTGGCATTAATAGTACAAGCACCAGGTGTGTTGTACCTGGTGTGTTGTCTGTGTGGAGGCGACGATTTATTCTACCAAAAATCCACCCGTTGGGACGAAAGAAACGAAAAAAAAATGACGATTTTGTCGAGCACGCGGGGAATCATAATTTTACCTATTTCGAGTACCTGGTATGTACAATCGAGAAAAGGGGGGGGGGGGGGGGGAAATGTGACGCTTTCGTACTGCAGCAGCGCGTTTATTGACGATAGCATACTGAAGTCTCGAGGAAAACGGCGATACAATCCGTACTGCTCGGTTTATGGGTATTCTTTCTTTTACCCTTTGGAGCCCTCACCAGATAAAAAGAAAAGAAAAGAAAAAAAGTGAGAGGCTGCTACAAAGCTACCTGTAGGTCGACAGGTGCGATCTTACATTATGTACAAACCCTGAACGGTCCAAAGACTGTCGTGCCAGTGTTTTCATACGTACGAGGTAATGTCGTGCGGCGGTCGCCGTCTCGGAAAAACTGCCCCGTACCTGGTACGTTGCAACTCGAAAGCTTTTGCTTTGCTTTCGCCTAGAAGCCCTAATTGCAACACCAACTTGTAAGCAAACTCGTGCAACACCACTGTCGAATGGTGGGGGCTCACCTTTGGGAAGCCATTTTTTTATTATTTTATTTTTTTTTGGGGGGGGGGCGTAACGCCACCAACACACGCACCGAAGCCTCGCAACCGCCCCTGGCTTGGGGTCGAATTCGGGTTGGGTGGGTCTACAACAGTAGGTCGGCGTGCAAGATAGGTCCTCGACTAAAAGGTGTTGCAAGAGTTGATTTACAAGGTGGTGTTGCCATCAGGATCATATTGCACTAGGTACCACGTAGATGATCGTGCAGCAGATGCGGAACAACGTGTGGTGAACCACCGGTATACTGCTGTAGTGGGTAGGTATCTCGACTTGACCCTCTGAGGACCGCAGTCCCGTTTCGCGGACAAAGTACTCATAATTTGACTGGTTTGTCCCCTAAACGTTACTGCAGCACTAGAATGGGTTAATAGAGGCCAATCCACTGGATCCGCGCCTACACTACATAAGAGTATTACGGGGGGCCATATTAAATACGTAGGACCTACGGTCTAGGCACAAACCTATATATATCGCAATTTTTATCAACAATATTTGGTCCTATTTTCTATGGTGCCCCGTTATAGTAGCTCTTCCCACTTCGTGGGTAAAGAGGGAAGGCCACAGTACATGTACAATAATAGTCGGAGGTGTTTTCGGCCTTACCACTCCTGTGTTCTATCGGGGTGCCAACTTGTCTACCAGGGTATTATATAGTACCTTTTGGAGCCCGTGTTGGTATTATTTTGCGACAAAATCGCTCAGAAATGCGGGTCTTGTCAATCGTTGTTTACTGAGATGAATGAAGGGCCCTGTTCATATCCAAATGCGATGCGTGTACGTACCGTGGAACACGCAAGCTCTAGCACCCGGGGAGAATTTCAGACCCGATTTCTCCGAAAAGCATGCGTGAAGCGTGGGGGGGGCAATAAACACACTCGTGTAAAACGAAGATGATGGCTTTGCAAAGGTCTCGTCGAAACCTTTTCCGTCGTAGAGTCGGTTTTTCTGCTGGCATTTTCGCTCACCGCGTTTTATCGAGGAAAAGGCAGTTTTTGAACATTCGTCCGAAGGAGGGATGTATGTTTTCTCGTGATGACATGTTCCTGTACTATGTTAGGACCAGGAATTCTTATTTTTGTATATACATACCTGGTATATACGGTTTTCATACCTGGTACATACGTTCATCATATCATACGTCTATGCCGCTTTGGCCGTAAACATGACGGCCGCTTGGCCTTTAGATTAATGTCTGAACGGTCCTTACATTTTCGCCCACAGTAGTGCTGTGTAGTGAAGTAAAATGCAGCGCGCGTGTGGTGCAAGTGTTTTTGCGTTGAAGTTCGGCTGATTACTCTCTAGCAGCAGTATCACGGGGGACCATAGTTAATAGGACCTGTGGAACACACAAAAACCTACATATTTACCTATTTTTACCAACAATATCAGGTCCTATTTACTATGCCCCCCCCGTAATAGTGGCCCCTCTTGATGTACGGTGAACAAGGGCGGCACTCTAAATATATTATAACGGCAACGGCACTTGTCAGCACACGACTTTCGAGCACCACACCGGCGACCCAGCCGTCCCAAGCGATTCAACTAGGCACTATTTTAGCGGGCACCGAGTGCTCCTCTACCGGCGCTATACGTAGAGGGACAGACCACTACCTGGTATCTATCACGGCAGTGGATGTATTACATTACCCGTGCCCGAGCTGCCTGCCGAGCAAAAATGTTTCATGTTTGACGGTCTAGTTTTGGTCACTGAAGGCAGGCCTCTCCAGAGTTGTCAAGTGTGTTAGTTTTCGTGAGCGGAATTCCAAAGGGGCAAGGATTGCGCCTGCTTACCAGGTATACTGGTACCAGGTATATAGCACCAGGTATGTATATCATACACGTGGCTGACGCTGAGAGATGTGTAAGAGATTGCCGAAGACTGCTTTTGTCCGACAGCGTGTCTACGCACCCATGTGGGATGTGGGTACGTAATTGTGTGTTTTAGATTGTTTCGGTGTTGGCCCCATTACTGCTACGACTCTGTCCTGTAAGGACCGTTTCAATACTAAGATGAAGTGAAGACATAATGGGGACAGAAGTGGTAGCTGTTGAAGAGTACCTCTCGGTACATTTTTTCCGGCATACATTTAATTCCGCGTCTACGGCAGTTATGTACGTAGGCTTGTGTGTGCGTGTGTGTTTGTTGGGGGAAATATTAATATTAATAGCATCTTCTGTGAGGCTCACGAGCTGGATTCTAGGTGGCCCCTCGCAGGCGAGTGGCTTAATTAAACCAATCGTCCAGAAAAATCGAGTGCACGTTGGAGCAGATGAAGCAAAGTGCACGAGCGAAAGGCACTATGTGCGTACCCGTATAACGGGCAAGATAGCAAGCACTGCCCACTGGGACGATCTTGCGAGCCGAGTTTCTCCAAACCCTGGGGGGAGTACACAAAGGAAAAAATGGCGTTTTTGGAATATATCTCGACGAGATGTTTCCTTAGAGGCCATCGCTCGGCGTTTGCACCTTGTCCTTTGTCGAGAAAATCAGCTTCGAATTGAGTCCGAGGGTTATATTTGTGCTACCATGCGTGTTGTACGGGTACGTACCGTTCGGGTTATAGCTGCCAGGCTACGTATTAGCAGCAGGTAGCCGCCGGAGGGCGAAGCTCACCCCCTTTTGCCAGACAGCAGCAGTTTTGCCTTGATTTTGCCCTGACTGGCACCAAAATAATATTACTTTACTAACAACTGCAGCAACTACTCGGCGTCTAAGCACCATTGACAGCGCACGTTTTGCCTTGCTCGAGGTGTCGCCTGACACAGTAGTAGCCAAAGGGTAATGAACGCATGCCGGTAGCACCCTGTGTACCAGGTACATGGCGCGGTTTTGTTTGTTTTTTTTTCATCTTTCTTCCTTCATTTTGTGGCGGGTACCGGCAGGTTTCGTGTTTCCGAGGAGCGAAGCGTCCCCCACAGGCCCGGTTTCGGCGAAGACATGTCTCAACCGGCTATATATATAGAAGTGCCAGCAACCCATCCGCGAATCGTAGTTTTTGCACCACGGTTTCCTCCCTTACTCTCGGAAAGGGTGAACATTTTGTGCACGTGGGACAGTTTGTACATACACATAAGTACCTGGTACCTGGGGGGGGTCCCCACCGGTGATTTCTACCTGGTGGTCTGTGACGGTCGGGATTGATTTCCCAGCAAGTAGAGCTTGTTACCACTTTTTCGAGAAAATGGGAATGGTTGAGTTGCACCACCGTGCAGGAGAGAGACACCAGGGGGAAAGCTGCTTCAGCGAGGGGTTGCGCGGGGTTCTCTTATTCGAGCAGGGTCAGGGTCAAATACCCGGTCGTGATGATTCTTACGGGGGACCATAGTTAATAGGACCTATGGTATACACAAAGACCTATATATTTATATATTTTTACTCACAATATTTGGTCCTACTTAATATGGTCCCCCGTAATAACTACTACTGGTTACTACAGGACGCACAATGGCACTGCTGCTGCTGCTGCTGCTGGGTCAGTGAAAAGTTCCCCGCGGGCCGAGTTTTCCCTTTGTTGTTTTTTCTCGAGAACTCGACCCCCCTTGCAAACATGTAAAAACAGTGAAATGCTAAGTTCTGCAGATGCGTCCTCAGCTGCTGCTACCGGTGCCGGTGGTGTCGTGCTGTGTATGCAGGCGGCGAACTGCGCTCACACTAAAAACGTGGACGGTTGTTTCGCCTCTCTTTCTCTCTTCCCCTGTAGCTGCTGCTGCTGCTGCCGCTGCTATTCGTCAATTCTGCTAGTGTACGTATGACCTGACAAGTATCACAGGGTGCTGGTGTCAATTTCCGGGCCGAGTTTCTCCGAACCAAAGGGGTGCGGGCACGACATACACACAAGCAAAACGAATTGGTAGCTCTTGGAAACAAAATACCTCGTCGAGTCCGATTTTTTTTTTCTCGAGTTTTTCTTTTTCGAACTGCGCTGCACTGGACTGCACTGCAGCCCCCACCGTTTTGGGGACAAAAGTCGAAATATGAGTAGGTACTGTCCCCCAAGACGGGACTGCTGTGGCAGTCCTAAAAAGGGGCTGAGAAGGAAACCCATCGCTTTTTTTTGCCCTCTCTCTGCCAGCTGTTTGTTGCAAGAAAATTCGCCCGAGTAGACGGTTGTTGTTCGTTGTTTCTTGCGCGTTTTGTCGTTGTTGATCAGTTGATCTATAGCATGCATAGTTACGTTGGCATTGCCTTTGTTGCTACAGCAGCCTTGCGATGCGTATTGGTACTATCGATATTAATATCTCTCGTCTCGAATGTTTTGTGACGGCAGAGCTTGCAGATATATACCGGCATCTCCCTATCATGGGTGACCCATAGTAAATAGGACCAAATATTGTTGGTAAAAATAGCGAAATATGTAGGTTTTGGTGTGTACCGTTTGTCCTATCTAATATGGTCCCCCGTAATAGTAGTAATAGTAGTAGTAGTAGTAGTAGTAGTAGTAGTAGTAGTAGTAGTAGTAGTAGTAGTAGTAGTAGTAGTAGTAGTACAGCCCAATAGTCTGCTGTATTTCTAGGATGGAAGCATCAGCTCGTACGGACACTTGATGTTTTGCTGGATGGATGCCGACGGGCTGGAAGAACAGCCGTTCAATGTGACGGCACACGTACGATATGTGCCTATTCAATAGTACGCAGAGGCAATATTTCCGGGGGGGGAGGGGGGGGGGCATACAGTGTTCATCAGAACTCACCATGGACCCCAAAAACGTACTATCCTTCACCATCGGACGTCATTTTTGGTTCTGATTACTCTATGCCCCCCCCCCCCCCCACCGGTATTGTTTATGTTTGTAGTAGGGCGTGCATCTCTTCCACGTACGTACAGTATTAATACAACGAAACATCAGCACGGACACAGCAGCAGTGGATTTGCTGGATTTAAAAATGGGCGGAAAAGAGTGATTCAAGGTGTCAGGTGTCTGAACACAACACCCGCAAAACACACCCGCACGGACGGTGTCACGGTGCCTTGTCTGAATGAAAAAAACAGACGGCTCAAAAGTCCCCGCGTCTTTACTTGTGCGCCGCTTCCTGGCCCTTTCTTTCACCGAGGCTCTCCTGTTGTTTACACCTCTCACCGCCCACTGCTGTACCTCCCTGTATAACCGTAACCTTCTCTCCCTTTTTTTTTTTTTTTTTTTTTCTTCTTTTCTCTCTCTCTCGGGTATTTGGAATGACACGCACTGTGTATTGTCTGAAACAAACGGCTCAAAAGTCCCCGCGTCCTTGCTTGCGCACCTCCCCGCCCCCCCCCCCCCCCCGCCTTCCACGGAGGCTCTCCCTTTTCACCACCACCATAACGGGGGACCTTTAGTAAATGGGACCAAATATTGTTTGTAAAAATAGGTAAATACATAGTTTTTGTTTGTACGATACCTGGTAGGTCCTATTTACTATGGTCTCCCGTAATACCGACTTCAACCGCAACCTTCTTTCTTCTTTTTTTGCTTCTCGCTTGTGTATTCACTCTCGCCTACTAAAGTTGTACCTGTTTTTTTTTTTTTACACGTCGTTTCCTATTTGGCCGCAGAACTATCCCTGCAGAATTATTACGAGATTGCGAGAAAAAGAAAATCCCGCAACGCCTCTCCCCGGTCGGCAATATACGTAGGTATTTTTTTTTGTGTACTACATTGTCACATTATTAATAGTACTGCCGCAGCCGTCTGACGTGTGCCGGTATGATATCAGGGGTATACCAGGTACGAGGTATTTGTTTTTTTCACAGGCGGTGCAACTACGCTCGCAGCTATAAATATATGCCGGTTACATGTACGCACGTACATTTTTTTACCGGGTGCCGTGTAGTACCGCTCTCTTCTGGGCAGCAGTCCTCATTCGGACTCTGTGATGCGAACGTCAAGTGGTCACTATATTTTCGGCCACCGGCAGTGGTGTGGTATATATATTGTCGCTCTACCTAATGTAGGAGGTATTAATAGTATGTTTATGTTTTTACACCGGGGTGTATAAACCAGAGTGTACAGATCACAGATTTTGCGTGTGTTCATCGTATTATCAGATTACACGGCCTACCAGGGTACGTAATATTTGGTCCTATTTACTATGGTACCCCCGTGTTACTAGTAGTAGCGCCAGACAACAATACCTGCACTATACCACGGCGGGGAGAGAGGATCGTCGCTATAATGTACCACACCGGTTCAATCCCATCTCTGCCGAGCGAATTCACGGGGACTCGGCGGGCGGTTTTTGTACGTGAGAGGAAAGACGGCGCTCTTCAATCGGCACTTATTCGTATGTTTTGGTACCTGAGAGGAAAAGGTGGCACTATATATAGAGGGACTACAACTGTTTGTTCAATATACCAAGTAATCTTTTTTTCTTGGCCCTTTTGTGACCCGATTGACTTCATCCTATCAAAATAGCATACAGGGGAAAATGTGTCGAAGGGCAACGAGGGTTACTTGCACCATCGGCCGTATGGAGCAGCCCGAGCTGCTCCCGGGGTATACAGGACGTGTCCGACCTGCAAATGCCAAGAAACCGTGTACGTACGTACGTACGTACGCACCAAAACGGCACGTGCGCGCAGGCAGAACAATCTGGTTATCTTTTTGTAATGAATGAGGAACGCTATGATATCCGAGGAGCGCAAGGCGCGACGAGGATTTCGCAATCCTCTTCCGCACATACGTAATCATCGGATGGTGGGGGGGGGGGGGGGGGGGGGGGGGGGGGTTGACGAAAACTGCTCCTGTTGAAGATAACGCAAGGCAGTTGTCACGAATCCATGGGGTTTCCGCCTAAATAGTTCGGGGGCTTCACTCCGAAGGGGATATATAGGGGGTGCGGTTGGTTACCTGACGGCCGAAACGGCTGAGGTGGCCGGCGTCGCCCACTTCGTAGCAGGGTGTTTGTGAAGAACTCCCTTAAAAAACCAATTTTGGTTGGGTTCCTTGTCGTCGGTTTTTTGTGCCAGGCATGCAGATGACCCCAACCCACGACCCGATCTTATCGGAGAGCGTTTTTTCCATAATTTCCAAAGTTTGGAAATAATTGGAGATATGTATCAATATACGGAGGCGTTCTGTTACTATTCGTGAAATTCTCCAGAAGCAAAAAAATCAAGTCCGTTAAATTTCACGTACTTTTGAAAAAAAAGAACAGGAAAATATGGAAGATTGAAAAATTGCGCGAAAAAGTGGGGAAAAAGCTCTCCGATATAAATGACCCTTAGACCCTTCTAGTGCAAACTGCTGTCCCGTGGGGACAAGCCGCTCAAATTTTAAGCGGCTTAACCCCCCAAAACGGGTGTGTAATTTGCCCTGAAAGGCAAAAAGTGTGGTCAAGATCGACTCTTGAAACTCGCTATTCTTGGCTTGGGTTTTAATTTTGGTCTTGTGGAAGATATTCATGGGTTTAACTCGCTATTTTTGGCTTGGGTTTTAATTTTGGTCTTGTGGAAGATATTCATGGGTTTTGGTCTTATTTCTACCTGGGTGTTTATATGCAGTCGGAAGGAGGGAGCAACAAACCCACCCAAATAGGTTCCACAACGAAGTTCTTTGCAAATATCCATGATGATGACGGCAGTGATCGATACCCCGTATTTCACTCCCCCGTCGCTGTTCCCAGTTCCCAGCAGCAGGGTCAATATTGAAAATATTTTTCTTAGACGTGAAAGGCTGAAGAAATAAAGTGGCCTACAGTGCGCACAGTTCTTACGGGGGGTCATACATAGTAAATAGGGTCTCTACGGTAAACACAAAAACCTATGTATTCACTTGTTTTTACTAACGATATTTGGTCGTGTTCACTATGGTCCCATTTCCGAAGTGTGCGTACGATGTCCTGGAAAAAAATGTGGGTGCGTGTCAGTTCGCGGGGGGGGGGGGGGGGGGGGGGCGGCAGACCCAAAAATGAGATTGCCCTTGTTATTTGTTTTTCACTTACTCGGCGGTTATTATGATTTTGAGGGTCACTATTTATAGGAGGGGAGCTACCCACTTTTTCGAGGAAGTGATTGAGGGTGACCGCGTACCGGACGAATAAGAACTAGGCAACAGGACCCAGCCAACCATTGGTTAGTGCTCGTGGCTCGTGGCCTCTGTCCCGTACACGGTGCGTGCCAACCATTTTATCGAATATGTGAGTGGTAAGGTCTGCTGACGGTGAAAGGATACAACTTCAACTTACTGATCCCAACCCTGAGCCAATCGGAGTGAGCCAATCAGACCCGAGCAGTCAACCAATGTATGGGGTTTACTTCGTCTTTTTTTCTCGTGTGATACGCTTTTAGTAGACGCGTGCGCTAACCATGGTATTGAGTATTTTGGTGAATTCTAAAGTTGCTCTCTTCAAGGCGAGCTTTTTCAAGGAGGGGAGCTTACCGCTTCTTCGAGAAAATGGTTGAGATCTTCGAGCAAACGGTTGAGATCTTCGAGAAAATGGTTGAGGGTCACTGCTGTGTACGAGACGAATAAAAGCCAACCGTGTGACCCAAGCCGCCTGCCAACCATTGGTTAGCAAATACGAGTCCCCTTGTCCTTTGTGTCTCGTACACAGGTAGTGTGTGCGCCAACCATTTCCTGGAATACAAGTGGTAGGCTCAGCTGGAGTAGACTTGCCTCGATGCCAAGCTGACTTTTCTCGGGTGTCTTGAGACCTCTCTCAATGCCAAGTCGACTTTCTCGGGCAATCGTAAGAGGGCAGGAGTGAGGACAGCGACCGCCGAGAGCAATTGCGTCACATATTTTATGAAGATATCGGGGGACGTTTCCCGGAAATACGCGTGTCCATCTTGGTTACTGAGGAGAAAATCGTCGGGGGAATTCAGCGCAGCACGGATCCATGGAGATATGAAAGGGCTTCGTAGGGTTAATTTGTCTACGTTAGTCTGTCTCTGTTGAAAGCACAAAGTAACCCTCAACCATTGTCTCGGGTACCTGTGGCAGGCGGGACTACGGAGAACATTCGAACGTGGTGAGTCGTTGTCGGGAGACGATTGAGTTGTTGTCGGTTGTCGGCCTCTTTCGTGGAACCCCGTGCACTCCGACCAGCACATGAAAGGGATTGGATGGATTTGCTCTTTTTCGGGAGACGGTTGGTTGGTTGGTTGGTTGGTCGGCATGACCTCTCTTTGGAAGTAGGTGCCTGCTCTCCAACCGGTGGCACTCGCGCTGCTTGTAGCTATGCTTCCGACTTGCAAGCTCCCTGCGCTGCTCTGTAAAAGTGAAACGAAGCGTAATAATGTATTGAGGGCATTGGATGTGGTGATTAATTGCCAGGAGACTTGGAACATTTTCTCCGCGGCCTCTCTATGGAACTCCCTGCACTAAAACTAAGTGTTGACCCTTTCAGGACTGCATTCCGGTGCCGGGGACAAAATGCTTGGAAGGAAGGGTATTGGGATGTAACGATTCATTGTCCGGAGACCATTTGTTTGTCGTGCGTCTTTATTGAACCCCTAACGCTGAAAATAGTCGCCAAGAGGCTATTAATTGAGCGTTGAACGTGATGATTAGGGCTTGTTTTGAGGTGACTTGACTATTGCGTTGCCGACTACCAGGTAGTTCCGAGTTGGCTGGCTATTGCCATTAGTTGCGTGGGGTAATTTGCGGAAATCTGCGTCTTGTACTGGTATCTGTCTTCCTACCACTTGTTATTCCAGATTTGGTCCGATTGGCTCGGGTTCAGGTTGGTAGGGTTGCTCTGATTGGCTTACGGTTAGGGTTACTGTTACTACGGGGAGCCGTATTCAATAGGACCTACGGTACACCCAGAAACCTACCTATTTGGCTATTTTAACTACATACAATAGCCATATTTGGTCCTATTCGCTGTGGTCCCCCGTAATAGTTGATGCTCGTCTCGTAGGTATTCATATGAGTGTCAACCATTGTCTCGATCAACCCGTTTAGAACTCCAGTCCCGTTTTTGGGGACAAACCACTCAAATCTCAAGTAACTTGTCCCCAATTGTCCCCAAAATGAGACTGCTGTCCTAAAAGGGTTGTAAGTTGAGAAACCGCCCTCCTGACTGCCGCGATTGTCGCTTGGACTCTTGCCTATGTTGACGTTTGGAAAGGCAAAGACAATTCGGTTGGCTCACTTCTCCACGCCCGAGCGATAACAACTACTGTAATACCAGTAGCCGTGAAGTAGCAGCCAGCCCGAAGCCCAATATAGTGACGAACCATCGTCAGGAGACGATTCGTAGTTTCGGCCTCTTCATGGAGCTCCCTATGTACACTGTACACGGTGGTCTGTTAAGGGCATTGGCTGTGACGGTTCATTGTCAAGAGACGATTGGTTAGTCGGCCTATGTATGGAACTCCCTGCACTTCATCTACTGTAGTGTCGTGTTGTAGTTCCCAACAGGCCGAAACCGTCGAGGCACCTACCTCCTGGCATGTTCACATCGCTTTGCTATGATACCTGTTTGCTATTAATAGCTACTCTGCAGGCAGCATATATATATATATACCTGTTATGATTCAATACACGTGCTTGGAAGTGTTCAAGCACGAATAAATATTTAACTTGTGTATACACAGCTCGACGGCTATAGGTAGGAGTGACTGCTGTAGCATGCATGTGTCTGGTGTTTGTGATTCGTGTTCATCAATACGTTGGTGTGTTGGTGTTTGTATGGTGTGTGTGGGTCGTCCTCCTGTCTGGCTGTCGTCTCTTGTCTCGTCTCGTCTCGTCTCTTTCCTCGCCCTGAAGTGCTTTTATCTGCTTCAACCATCAATTCTCAGAAGAGTATGGGTCGCCCCTTTACAAATCAGAAGCCAGTTAATCGTTCAGCGTGCGGCCGGCCGGCCGGCCGGCCGGTGACGCCCAAACTTTGAAAAAATTGGCGAGATTGCCAGAGCCTTGGACCCTCCCTGCTCTCTGTCACACCATTATTAATAATAGGATACATAACTTGCGTGCATACATCGATCGCACCTGGTATGATAAAAGGAAGACATGAGAGATGGAGAGATGAGAGCACGCAGCAAAGCTGTACGATACGTACGTGGTTGCCATACGGCACGTAAAGTAGACAGCAGCAGCAGCATGAGTGCAGTGGTGCAGTTATTGATAGTTACGGTACCGTAAGATTTGTGTAATTGTGCAATTATTGACTGCTGTGATACTGGTCCGATTCTCTATCAGGGCCCCCAGCCGTGCTCGGTGCGATGGAGTTGCGTCCGTAGGGTGCTGCGGTTGGACTCGGCCGCTACAATCGTACGGTGATGCCATGCCGTGGTCATGCCATCATGCCATATATCCCCCCTTGATTTGTTGTTTTTTTGTTCTTCCCCTTTTCGAGAATCGCGGCCGTCCCGGTGTCAGGGCCTATATAGCTGACACTTTCAGCAGTCTACAGGCAAGAGGGCGCTTATATATACATGTAGTCTACCAGAACTGTACGCTTCCATGCGCTAGTGTTGGTGTACGTGTGTCGACTCGATTCTAGCATAAAAAAACAGGCAAGGCGCTCTATATAGCCTTACCTAGGGTGGTCTACTGCTGTACACTTGCCGTTTGCTGTTTTTTTATTCGGTGTTTGTGTCGACTCCATTCAAGAGGGTCTAGAAGTCTAGAACGACGTGATGTGTGTGAAAGGCACAGGGGCTCCTCCGGCTGTGACTCGGATCGAAATAAAGGTGTTTTGGTGAGAATCGGAATCGCTTTTCGGCGAAAAAAAAAAAAAAAACGTTTTAATTATTTTAGGACCGCAGTCCCGTTTGTTTGTTTGTTTTGGGGGACAAAGCAGTTGTAATTGCTGAAATGGTTTGCGCCCGACAACGGCGGTCTGCGGTCCTGAAAAGGGTGTTCTAAAGGTCCTCTTTAGACTCCCGAGGTACACACGACTAGCGACCGAACAACAATTGTATTTGGTACTATCAACCAACCGTCTACGAGCATCGCGAGCAGCGCCCCAAGAGTACGACTATTAGTAGGATCATGCCGCGCCCGGGCCGTACGAGCGTACGAGCCCTTGCCTTGTTGTGACTCGGAAGTCCAAAACCTGTAGGCGTCCCCCGATCACGCAGTGGTCGTTGCTGTATAAATTCGGCAGTAAATCGTCTCTCTTTTGTCCGTCAGCACAGCAGCACAGCATCACTTATTTCCTGTCTGGAAGTCCACGAGAAGGATATATATATATAGCCGGTCGCCCCGGTGGTTCAAGTTGTTAACCTCGAATTCTACTTGTTCGAGTCCTGGGTTCGAGCCCCAGGTGGGTCGGACTTTGACTTTATTTGCAAAAATAAAAAAGGATATAATTGTTGAGAGCGCCTTGCAGCGTGGGTAGGCACAATTCGATGCGAGTCGACGAGGGAAGAAAAGGCTGAAATCTTCTCGCGATAAAAATGAAGGCACGTACCGTAGCGGGAAGGGGGGAGAAGAGCCTGCTATGTGACCCAGGATCTGAGTACCGAGTTGGAAGGAGAGAGGGAAGAAGATGTGCGAAGATAATGAATGGGATGAGAAATAAAATAAAATATATATATATATAGTACTAGGTATACGAGTATATCAGTCGTTTTTTGTTTTGTTTTTATTTCCTGTCTGGAAGTCCACGAGAAGGATATATATATATATATATTGTATATATATAATTATCCTGGTATAGTATACCAGGTACGAGTATATCAGTCGTTTTTTTGTTTTTTTTTTGGCGGAATTCTGTCGGCTCTTGCTTGAAGCTTCGAGTGAAATTGAAGGCGGAGCTATATTCGAGCCTCGATCACACGCACGCACGGCACACCCTCCTTGATGGTTTTGGTGGTGGGTAGGAAGGGGTCGCAACTCTTGCCGCTGTTCGTAGTAGCCGGTGGAAGCCGTACATCATGAAGAAAGAAAAAAAAAACGCAAAGCGAATCATCATCGATCTCTCCATGTTTTGTGATTCCATTTTTGTCTCTCCTATTTTTTGTTCTACATACTTCGTTGATGATTTAATCGTACCGGTATGAATTTACCGCGCGATTGAATCGATCGATAGTGATTGATTGAAATCGCATGGATGTACGTTACCTCACAACGATTGAATCGGCAGCCCCCTCTAGCGGTTCATAATTCTCAGCCCTATACTAGTTTGTGTTGCCCCAGGATAAGCAAGCATCCATCAATATTCATAGCTCGGGTACCCGTTCGAAGGCAGCTTAGTTGGCTTTGTTGCTGTAGTAGCGCGTTGCGTTACGTTTTTTTTTTCTTCTTTTTTTTTTTTTTTTGCCAGAAGCGCCGAACGGCTGGCGAAAGAAGAGGCGCGCGGCTTTTTTTTTTTTTTTTTTTTTTTTTTTCCTCGTGCGGGCATTTAATTTATATAACCCTTTTTAGCGCTGCAGTCCCGTTTTGGGGACAAAGTACTCAAAAATTGACTGGTTTGTTCCCACGAGGGGAATGCGGTACTTGAAGGGTTTTGAGCGACCAGGTGGGGCACTACGGCAAGAAAAGGAGGGCAACGAGATAGTGCTGATGGAGAGAAAGGCGTGTGAGGTGGGGCGGGGGGGGGGGGGGCAAGTGTGGCAATCAGCCAACAAAATAAGATAGAGCCACTGAGATTTTGCGCGTACTGTTGTGCTGTGCGGATGAGATGCCGCGATGCACGCCGTTTCGTGTGTGATATAATACGGCAGAAGCAGTGCTGTCATGTTTTGTACAGAGCAGGTCTACCGGTGTGTTGCAGTATGTACGAGTGCATGCCAATATATGTTGGACTGCTTTTTGAAGTAAACTCGGGGGGCGCCGGTACGTGCGTACTCACCCATGCAACGATGACCCACCCTCGTTTTTTCTACTTTTTACACCCACCCACCTCTCCTGTCACCTACCACGAGCGAAGAAGCTGGCGTGGTCTCTTGCGAATTATACCACACCACCCTGGACAAGAGACACAGCAGTGGTGTCTCGTCTCATCTACCGTTATTGTGTCGAGGACGGACGAGTGGGGCAGTCTATCGATAACTATTGTGAACAGCAATATTTTTATTGTGCTCGTATATACATACATGCATCGCGTACGTACGTTCACATATCGGAGTTGACCCGCTGTCATACATACTGGATGGAATGACAGGTCTCCACGAGACACATACACGGAGAGTAGTATGTACACGACAGAAAAAAAAAACGTATCATGGTACTGTTTTACGGGGGACTACAGTTAATAGGACCTATGGTAACATAAAAAAACTACCAGGTATGTACGACTGAACCGTTTTTACGAACAATATTGGGTCCTGTGAACTATGGTCCCCCCGTCATAGTTTAATAGTACGAAAGACATACCGGTATCATTTATTATTGATTCACCATGCACACAACGGTACAGACGTTGGCGGTGAGTCGTCCGAGTCAACCGCCGTCAGCTTCGGCGGGCAACCCGCAATACGACTACGTCGCATACAGCCGTGGTATGCACACAGCCGTAGTATGCGCATAATTTCAGTAGGATGTGACCGTTACCGGAACCTCCCGCGCGCAGATATCTTGACGTTTTGCAACGAACGGTCTTCCGACTCAGTGTGCGTCGAAGATGCACATAAGGTGACGGGGTCGGTCGTGGGGGAGACGTGCGTCGGTCCAGGGTGCGGATGGGTATGAGTGTTTTACGCTTAAACCTGCTAGTGCTTGGTACCAGGTGCTGTAGTAGTTCGGCGCCACTCCACTATTAACCCTTTCAGAACCGCTTTCCCGGTCTGGGGACAAAAAACAGCCAAATTTCAAGTAGTTTGTCCCCTAGAAACGGGACTGCGGTTCTTGAGGGGTTGATATTACGGGGGACCATGTTAAGTAGGACCTACGGTTGACACAAAAAACCTACCAGGTATATATTTCGCTGTTTTTACCAACAAGAATTGGTTCTATTAGCAATGGTTCCCCCCCCCCCCCTTTTATTTGTGTTGGCGTCGTCAAAACTCGAAACTCGAATTCGCTCGCAATAAGAGAGAATAAAATATGTTGGAATGTGTGTACCTGGTACCTGGTATATATTTCTGTTCGCAAGAAACGTTTTGAAAAGGGGGCAGGCGCAACAAATTCTGCTTCTGCTGCTTCTGCTGCTTCTGCTGCTTCTGCTGCTGCTGCTGCTGCTGCTGCTGCCGCTGCCGCCGCCGCCGCCGGGCGCCGCATCCACCACCACCATCACTATGATACCACCACCGCCTCCTCCTCGTTACGCCACTTGATATCACGATACATACTCTCGGGGGAGTATCTCACTCTTTCTTCCCTGTATAAGACAACGCCGTATCCTTGCGTGCTCCAGGAAATAGGAAATAGAGATGCGTACGTATCGTAAAGCAGTTGTTGTTGTTGTCACATCGACACATCGCCTAAAATCCATCGTAGTCCGTGGTCACAGAGCAGGCTCGAAAAACTCTTGGGGAGTGGGAGCATATACATACCTCAGTGCAAAAATAAAACACGACATCATACTCATAAAACACCATGAAATCAGATATACGTGATACGGAGTGTCTACCGGGTACACGAGTGCGTGTCTCGAATGGGGGATTTAGGATTTTACGTATACGACGTACGAGATGGTATTTAAATTTTGTTCCGTTTTTGCTTTGCTTTGCTTTGCTTTGCTTGCTTTTTTATGTGTGTGTGTGTGTTTTCCGTTTTTTCCGTTTTTTTTTTTGGCAGATCTGCTCCACGGGAAGATTCAAGGGGGACGTATCGTTCGGATCGATCGTCGTAGAAAACGGAGGGAAGCTCGAGGGCAAGGTCAACTACGGAGGCTGCCGTTCCCCCCTCCCAGAAACCGAGGACGGCGCTGGCAGCGGCGCCAACGGGAGCGGCGAGGACAGCAGTTCCTCCACCACCACCACCACCACCAAAACGAAAACCACCTCGGGTACCACCGCCGCCAAGGCCCCAACCCCGGTGGGGACGGCCACGCCTGTCACAACCCCTACGGCCACCGCCACACCCATCACCACGACGACCCCAACCAGTCCGGGCACCGTGATGCCGTCCGTAGCCGCCACAGCGGCCGCATTCAAGAAGCCAGTTTTGGCGGCGGCTTCAGTGGGGCCGGGGTCGGGCATTGGACGGGTGAAGCTCTTGAGGGTGACAGGGGCTTCGCCGAGGTCGTCGCTGCGCCCAGTTCCCATCCAGAGCCCTGAGTAGATTGTATTGAATGTCGTGTTTTCTTCTCCTTCTCTCTCTCTCTCTCTCTTCCCTTCCCCTCCCCCCCCCCTACCCTACCCTACCCCCTCTCCCTCTCCCTCCCTTGCTCTTTGGCCGAGTTTGAAGTCGAAGCCGAGTCTTTTTCTTTTCTGAGTCAGCCGAGCTTTGCTTTTAGCCAGTCTTAAGTCTTGTGTTAGGTCGTCGTATCGAGTTTTTATTTTCTTTTTGAGTCATCCTTTCTAAAGTCGTCGAGGCGTTTCGTCTGAACGTTTTTTTTTCTTTCTTTCTCTTCGTCTTGTGAAGTCGTGGAGTCTTGTTCTCTTAAGTCGTCTTCTGAAACCGTCGAGTCTTCTCTCCCCAAAGTTGTTTTTTCTTTATCGCATACTCTGGGGTACCCGTAATGCCAAACCTGACCGTTTGGGTTGTACTCGGGTAGATACTCCGGGGAAACCAGGCGTCACACCCGGTTGTTCGGGTCATGCTCGGGTAGGTACTCTTGAGGTACCCGGGTGCGAAACCCGGTTGTTTGGGTCCGACTCAGGTATGTACTCTGGGGTACCCCGTGCCAGACCTGACTGTTCGGATGATACTTGGGTAGGTGCTCTGGGGTGTACCCGGGTGCCAGACCTGGTTGTTTGGGTCGTAGTCGGGCAAGTACTCTGGGGTACCCCGGTGTTAAACCCGGCTGTTTGGATCGTACTCGGGTACAGCAGGTGCTCTGGTGGATACCCGGGTGCCAAACCAGGTTGTTTGGGTAATACTCGGGTACAACAGGTACTCTGGCGGGGGGTACCCGTGCGCCGCGTGTGCCGAACCAGGTTGTTTGGGTCATACTCGGTACCCTGGTACGGCCTCGAGTAAGATACCCTTACCATAATATAACCACACCGCTCTTCCCACCAGGCCGGTTTATACAGAGCTTCTTTTCTTTTTTTCTTGACCGGGCCTCTAGACCCTATAGGTCGGACGGTGGGCTTGGTGGCTGGCTTGCTCCTGCCAGCTGGCTTCCCGTGGATGCGAGTGAAACCGTCACGGTTAGTGGTGTCCGCCCGAGGGCCTGGCCGATTCGGTCGGCGCCCTCTCCCCCCCCCCCCACCCCTTCCCCTCCCCCCCGCTTGTGTGTAACTGCTACAACTTTCGTCCGCCAACCATTCCAACTGTCCAAAGAAGAAAATTACGTGAAGTTTCTTCTTGGGGGACGGAAGGAGGCTGGGCGGACGGACGCCCCTGCTGTGGCGTGTGTGCCGGGGAACGGGGGCAGTGGGAGGGGGGAGGGGGGGGGGGGGGGGGGCACCGTCGGCGGTGCAGGCAGGCGGGTATTGTGGCTGATCGAAAACCAAAAAAAAAAAAGGGAGTGAGGAAGGTCGTCGCCTGCGTCACCCCCTCTCACGAAGCGAAGCGTCTCGGGACGGCGGGTAGCAAGTCCCGCGCATTCTGTTTTTTTTGTTCAGGCATATGGGTACACCTCAGAAGGGGAGAGGGTTAGGGAGTGTGACGTTTCGATCGGGGGGTGTGTGAGACTTTTCTTTCACCGCGCGCGACATGGCGACATGAGCAGCCAGCCCTGGTGTGGACTTTGGGGTGGGGGGTGGGGAGGAGGAGGGGAGGGGGGGGGGGGGGGGGGCTGGAGCGGAGTGGAGAGAGCGTGGTGGAGAAAACACCTGCGCGGCCCGTCTCTGACCTCAAGAGTCTTGTTTATTTGGTTGCCGGGAGTTTCACGTCGCGAAAGAGGGAAGTAATTGAGAGTGGGGGGGGGGACTGGGGGGGGGCCAAGGCGTTGCTGGTGTCTTCGGCTGCGGATGCAGATGGCGGTGGTTGTTGTGATGACGGGAGACAACTTTGGTGGGGTAGCCACGAACGGGGGGAGGCGGGGGGGGGGGGGGGGGGGGCTGTTCGGGACGGGCTCAGTGTACCTAGCGGTAGGCTACGGAGAGGGCTGCAAGTCCTGATAGAGGGCGCGCGGCTCGATTTCGCGCGGTACGTTCGCGGTGGGAGAGAAACCCAATATTTTATCGCTACGGCGACGCTGAGGGTTGGGGGGGGGGGGGGGGGGGGGGGGGGGTCAGCAGTGCAGGTCAACTTTGTGTGCGTCCCTCCGTTGCGTTCTTGAGTTATTGAAACCGGCGATAGTTTTTTGTTTTGTTTTCCCCGCCCTTTTATTTGACATGGTGCATCCATCGGCGCTCCATTTTTTTTTCTTTTTGCTTCTTCTTTGTCTGGGTGGGGGGGGGGGAGTAAGGCCCCCTCCCTCCGACTTGCTTTCGTGTCTTCCTTCCGTCATTCCGACCAACTATGCTTGAGAAGGAGTGAGCGAGTGATTTTGAGGACGTTCGAAAAGACAAAAGAGAAGAAGGAGAATAGCAAGGACTGGCTTGAGGCAACAGGTGTGGGGAGGGGCACACTCAGCTTTTGGGCAGATAAAAAGCAGCCTTCTATCACAGGGCAAGGAGGCGTGTTAGGTGCTGCTTCGAAACGTTGGGTAGGGGGAGAGAGGGAGGGAGGGGATAATAAACTGGTGGGGCAGATATATAGATGCGTCAAGAGGGCAGACGTGTTCATAGTCGTCTTCGACCTATCTTGGCTCTGTTTTGCCACGGCTTTTGGTTGCCACACGGCAGTCCTGCCCCCCCCCCCCCCCCCCCCCCCCCCCCCCCCCCCGACCACCGCTGTAGTACATACAGTATGTTTGGCCTCATTCGGGGGCCGCTTGAATAGAATGAGCGAAAAAGTCGAGCGAGAGAGCTTCGACTTGCAAAGCTCCTCCTTCCTTCCTTCCTTCCTTCCGTCCTCTGCTGCCTTATTTTGTTTCGTTTTTTTCTGGTATCTTTTTCGTCCTGGCTCCTTGCTTCTCGCTCTCGCCCTTATCTCTTGTTCTGGTAGGGACTTGGGGGGAGGAGAGGGGAGGGGAGGGGGAGGGGGTTCAGAAAGCAGCAGTCAGATCAGTTGTCGTTCGTGATGGTTGCGGTTGTGGCTGTGGCTGTGGGCGTCTTTTTTTTTTTCTTTGCGCCATTTCACGCAGGCAAAATAAAAATGCCCCCCACCCCCCCCCCCCCGCCCTTGCCAGCCAGAACGGAACCAAAAATTGTTTGCCCCCGCGGTCGCGTACCAGGTCCGTCTTGTTCTTTTAGTTTGACCGTTGGTGGTAACGTTGGCGCTGACAATGCCGTTGGGGAATGCTACGACGATAAAAGACGGACGGCGTTGGACTTGAAAGGGAAAAGCCCGCTGAGCTTGGGAGGTAGAAGAAGAAAAAAATGCTGCGCCAATGAACCAAAAAAAAGTAGCGATTGGCCTCCTGACCCCACCCGACGTTTTCACCCACGAAAGACTCTCGGAGAGCGGAGAAACCTTTTTTTGTTTTCTTTTTTTATTTCTATTTTTTTTTTCACGTTTGCTGTATTAAGTCTAATCGGCGGGGCCGTGTATAGTAGGTAGTAGATGGGTATTAGGTGTGTGTGGGCGCGAGTAGGCCCCCCTCTCCCCTCTCATTTTTTTTTTTTTTTTGTTCTCCTTTTTCTTTTTTTTTTTTCGTTGCTGCTTTTTTTTTGCACACGCTGCAACGAAAGCACAAGCCGCAAAGAAGACGAGAACTTGCTTTGGTTGCGGGTCTCAAGAGAGCAAGAAGGGGCGGGGGGGGGGGGCGGGGGGGGGGGGGGAGTGGGATCATCGGGGGGGAGGGGGGGGGGGGTTCAGGCTGGGCGATTTGAGGGGGGGGGGGGAGGCGGGAGGATGCTAACTTGTTTCCATCCTTTCGCCCACTGCTTTGCTCGTTTGTAGAGGGGAAGGAAATTGGGCGGGGGGGGGAGGGGGGGGGGGGGGGGGGTAGGTGCGAATACTATAGTGGTTTCCTACGGGCTGGTTGCATGACTGGTGCAGTGGGGACTTTTCGGAGTTCGTAGTCTATCTGTCGTTGGTGGCCGGGGTTGGGGGAGGGAGGGGCTTATGTTTGGCTTCCGGCACCGTGCTGGGGAGGGGAGGGGGAGGGGGGGATGGGTGTGTATGTTGTCGTCCTCAATGCTTCGGCGACGAGAAAGGCGCGCTGCAAGGGGAGGAGAATGATGCGCGCGGTTGAGCGGAGGGAGCGCGGCAAGGTTAGGGTGGTGTCGAAGCATGGGGGGGGGAGGGAGGGGATCGGGTGAGAGGTGGAGTGGCCAGGTGTGCCAGGGGCGTGGGGGTGTGGAGGCGGGGGCGGCAGAAGGATGAGGGGGGGGGGGGTGATGGGGGCGGTCAGATTTCCTTACAGTTGTTTCACATATCGGAATGTACAGAGAGAGAATGAAAAAGCACGGACGACAAAACCAAAACAAAAACATAAAACGCTGTTTTGTTTTGTTGTTGTATCATTTTGTTTCGGTGCCAGCCCCCCCCCCTCCAGAGAGGACTAGAGACCGACCCCTCTCCTCGTTTGAGTGTTTTTTCTAGTGTGCATTTTTGGAAGATTATGGAGAGTGAGGTCGGTGGTGATTTGGGTGGAGGCGGGGGAAGGGGGGGGGGGGAGGGAGAGGGTGACTCGGGGTGCGACATGGATGCATTTCGTTTCTAGTTGGGTGGGTAGGGTGGGTCGGTCCACTTCGGAAGATGTTGGTGAAAGAGGAAGATGGCAAAAAATAAGTATATCTGTGTTGGGATTTCGGCATTTGGTCCGGCGCACAGTACGTTTCCGTGTGTTTCGTTACAACTTCTTTTTTTTTTTATATCGTTCGTGCCTTGTTAGCACGAGGGTGGGGTGAGAGGGGTGGGGGGTTGGGGCTGTTTTGTGTAGTCTTGTCGTGTAATCGATTCAGCTAGCAAAGCAAGCGATGCTTTACTTTACTTGACTTTTTTATGATGTTGGTTCGTCGTGGAGGGGAGGGGAGGGGGCGGGGGGGGGGGGGGGGGGGCTTCGAACGGACGCTTTTCTCTCGTCTTGCACATTTTTTTTGTCGTCGCCCTCTTCCATGCTGGTCACGAAACACCAAGAAAAAAGGTAGGGTTAAAAGTCTAAACTAAATCTAAGTATTATTATTACAACCTCGGCTTTCTTTCGTTCTTTCTTTTCTTGATTCCCTGTGTCTTTTCTTTTTTAACGATGGCGTACGGCTTTGTGTTTGTACAAGCGCACGTACAAACAAGCACGAAAAGAAATGCGCAGATGCTCTCCTCTCCCGTTACGTATTCATGTGGAGATAAGGAGGAGGTGTCGCTATTGTAATATGGCTTTCTCACAACACTCGATGGATTTTTTTTTTTTAATACGAGTACATGTTATGAGCTACTATTAATACCACCCCTCCCTTGCGTGATTCGGGGAAAACAGCCCACCCGACCAGGCTCTGAAATCCCATTTATCGGAGGAGGCGCACTTTAAAAAATGGTAAGAGATATGGTGTTCCGTACGTAGGGGCGGGCAGGCTTCCGGCTTCCGTTATCGCTCGGAACCGGAGCCGTGAGCCGTTGGCTTTTCTTAGAGGCGAGGGGAGACATTCAGCGATATATAGGTATCGGCAGACAAGCTTTCGCGTAAACACTACGGTACCTACCGCCGTAAAGGACCAGGCAAACAACAACCTATTGATGGCTGTTGGGGGGTGGGGCGTCCTGCTCCCGCTGTGCTATCGTACTGCTGTGCTGGCATACCACTCTGTCCCGTCATACTATTAATAAGTTTTATATTAGTAAGTAATCGTATTTTAACAGGCGCGTGAGCGCGAAGCGCGTGAGCGCGAAGCGCGTGAGCGCGAAGCGCGTGCCTTTTGTTCTTGGTTTTCCAAGGGAAAAGAACAATCCGTCTGAGCCAAGCCTCGCCTGCTGGGGTGCCGTCTGTGCTGGTGCCGACTGGTCTCTTTTCACACTCGCACCAACTCCAACTGCGACTTCGCAAAAAAGAAGACCAGCAAACTGATGAGAACAGCGTTCGAATGTATTTCATCGAGGGCAATAACCACTCTAAATGGTGATTGATACGTGACTATTAATAGTCAATTCTTTGAAGATCAATGAGTTGCTGATGTTGATGCGCACGATTTTCACGCTTCCTTCCGCCGGTCAGCCAAGTCAACCAATCAGGTTAACCTTTCTTGCGAATGTTTTTGCTGTTCATTTCGAACGCATTTTACCAGCTACTCGTATAATAAGTACCGAGAAATATATTTCAGGCATGCATACTCGTACATACATTGGCTCCCTCGCTAGTCGGGGGAGGGTCGGAGGGGGGGGGGGGGGGGGGGGGGGTGATCAGGGCTCTGTTCGCTCGCTCCGATACATATTTCACTCGAATTTCACGCGAGCCGTTTGTTTCCATCGTCTTTCGCTGAAACCGATTGAACTTTAGAATTGAAGATCCGTTCACTCGTATTCCTGAGCCGAGTTCACAAACTTTGTAGAACGAGATCATTTTCCAGGAGTATTCCAGCAGCATTCCTTCGCTCTGTTTGAAGCATGTACGGTATGTATATATGCATTGTGTATGTATACAAGGCGCTTCGCTCCGCGGGCGGCCTACGCCGCCCGCTACGCTCGCTCAGGAAGGAAAAAAGTACATCAAGTTACGCGAAGGGGACAGAAGTAGGTCGATGATTGAACACATTTTTTATGATCGTTGTTTCAAACTGGCGACTTGACAATTGCCAAGAGTCACACCGTACGTACGTACATACCCCGGGTAGGGTACGAGTACTTATTTTCTTCTTTTTTTTATGCTGTATGTACCTGGTATGTACGAACGAGAAAGCACAGAACGGCATAATATATAGCAGCAGCACCGCAAAAACAATGAAAATGGAACCGAAAATGTCGGAAAGAAAAAAAAAATCCATATCCCCTCTCATGAAATAATTGTCTGCCCCCGGAACACCTTGCACCAGTCGAAAAAGAAAAAAAGAAAAATGAACAGCAGAGCTTCTCTCGCAGCCTCGTACGCCGCCCGCCCCTCTCACGACCACCTCGCCAACGATTCGGTCCGGGTGAAGTTTTCCTCCCTCTCTGTCTCACAGTGATCCCCGTCGCTCACCCCGCGTGAAGCCCGGTGCTCACCGTGACCCTCGTTCGCCAGCTCGACAATG
>JARUPZ010000003.1:10133962-10148053 GCA_031213475.1 Nereocystis luetkeana
GTCCTGTTAACTAGGGTCCCCCGTAATAGTGCGAAGACAGCACACACACACCTATTAAATGATGTGGCCCGCAAGTTTCTATCAGATCTATCTTCCAAAACGCGCGGCGAAGCCTCGCCCTCGGGTCGGAGCCTCAGCTTGGACTAGGGTTGTTGTGGTTGGGGTTAGTGTTATTACGGGGGACCATAGTTAATACCTGGTAGGACCTATGGATACATAAAAACCTATATATTTAACCATTTTTACTAACAATATTTGACGCAATTAAACTATGGTCCCCCGTAATAGTGTCAGGATTATAGGTTTGGGTTGTGGGTCGATGTGCTCTCTCCTCGTGCGTGGTGATTTGTAGGAAGAAAAAAACAACCAAAATGAAAAATGAAAACCACAGCCTAACACCCCTCCCCCCCCCCGCCCTATATGCTCCGTCTCGAAAGAGATGCGTGGTCAGTGGTCAAATGACTACGGCAAGAAACAATGAGTACGCCCCCCCCCCCCCCTATAAACGAGACATGTGTTTATTTGGTACTTTTTCTGGTATGATTTGTGGTTTGAGACCGGTCAAAGCAGCGCCTCACGTGAGAAGCTCAGAAAAACGAAGCACCCCGCCTCCATCTACCGTTGCAGTTGGATTTTGCTTCTCTTCTGCTACGATTTCACATTTTACCCACCTCTCACTTTTAAAGTACACCTCGTCCTCCGGAGGCTTGGTAGTAGGTTGGTCTGCATGCCTACGAGCACCATAATATAAAAATAAGGTAAAAATCGTGGAGACCTTTTCTTGCAGAAGAAACGATCAGCGGGCAGCGCGCGCGAGAGAGAGAGCGCGAGTTAGCACAACTCATTTATTTGATGAAAATTGACGAGCAGCGGGAAATGGAATGAATTCTGAACCCTACGCGCGATCAAAATGAAGGCGGGTGCCCGGGGGGGAGAAGGGACGGACGACACCCTGTGACCACGGCTTTATTCTAGGAGATCGCTGAGGGTAAAAGCCTCCTTGTAATACCGTGTATCACTATCACACTAGGGGTGATAAGATACCTCGCCCCCTAGGACGGCTTTCAGACCGAGTTCCCTCCAAAATTACACACAAAAACAACGAAATCGGTGGCTTTGGGAAGATTTTTGTCCAGAAGTTGGCGTCGACGCATCGCTCGTCGTATTCAGTACGTTGTCGAGAAACCCATCAGCTTCGAAAATTGTCCGAGGGGGGTGTGTTATATTATCACCCTAGTGTGATATTACGGGGGACCACAGTAAATAGGAGTTATGGTACACATAAAAACTTATATATTACCTGTTCTTACTCACAATATAATCTGGTCCTATTTACTTTATGGTCCCCCGTAAAAGTGAGAAGTGGGGACAATTTTTTTTTTTAAATGAAAAAAAATGGCCTCTTTGTACGTAGTAAATCAGTACTTCTCAAGTGCCTGCCGTATCAATTGCGTATGTACAAGTACAATAATATCAAGGATGAAAAGCAATAAACTGAACGAAGTAGAAGAGATACTCGCGTACACCCCATACAATACGTACGAGCGACGTCCAAGGAAGCAGGCACACAAGAGCGATAAATAGAGCAGAGTCAGAATTCGTGCATAGGTATAGGTTTCCTTTTTATTCCACTGCTCAAGTTTGCGATTTTGTTTTACGCGATTTTTTTCCTTCGGGGAATGTTTTTGGCGAAGAAAAAAAGAATACCTCGTACCAGGTATTTAGTATTAATAACAATATATATATATATATATATATATATATATATATATATATATATATTTTCTTCATCCCATTTATTATCTTCGCACATCTTCTTCTCTCTCTCCTTCCCACTCGTAACTCAGATCCGGGGTCACATAGCAGGCTCTTCTCCCCCCTTCCCGCTACGGTACGTGCCTTCATTTTTTATCGCGAGAAGATTTCAGCCTTTTCTTCCCTCGTTATCGGTCGTTGCGAAGGCGTCTTGGTGATGAGAGTGCTGATATTTTCAGTGGAACACCATCTTGGGGGACGAAATAATTTGAAATGATCCCTTGTTTGTGTGATACAGGCGGTGGTAAGAGTGCCGGGTGAAGGTCCACAAGAAGAAGTGTGACACACAGGTGTCTGTGCTAGTTGGGCAAGAAGCTTAGACCCAGTCCGTATTGACGTTCTCTTATTTATTGGTGCGAGGCTTGCTCAAGGAGGCAAGTCAAACGAGAGTAAGAAGGCGGGGGGGGGGGGGGGGGGGCAGGTGGCTTGAATTAAGCCAGAAATACTCTCTGGCTTCAGCCGGCCATAATCTACCGGCAAGGGTGCGTATGTCACTCCAAACTTCACTCATACAAACACCCCACACGCGTGCGTACCTCCGCGTTCCCTCGGCCTACTTGGAATATTAGCCTTTGCGATTAGTACGGCAAATACAAATATATACTTCCAGGCTGTAAAAGGAGTAAGATCCAACTGTGAGAATGCTATTAATAGCCTGCGTACCAAAATATCTTATTCCTGACGGGCAAGGAGTAAGATCCAACTGCAAGAAATACTATCACGGGGGACCATAGTTAACAGGACCTATGGTACACATAAAAACCTATATGTTTAACCATTTTTACTAACAATATTTGGTCCTGTTAACTATGGCCCCCCGTAATATCTAACGGATTCTACAGATATATATATATATATAAGGTTGATCTATATGCCGTAATCCAGGTACTCCATCACACTAGCCCACCCTGAATCGTCGTCGATGCAGATCACACAACGATAAAGGGATGATTACAATAGACATTAGAAAATCGGGAAAGAGCCTAGGGGGTCGAATATACTGCTATTCACAACAAACGACAGCCCAGTGAGACTATATATAGACCAACCCACACCTCGCCAACGGGGTCAAGACGCCTCTGGTAAGAGTCAAACCCAGGCATTGTCGGGTCTGCACTGATGTTAGAGGAGTAAAACGCAAAGGGAAATAAACGAAAAAAAAAGGAGACGTTCGACATGGTACATTGCGCATTTATAAATGCCAAGGACAGCGGCCGACAACAGCGGTGGGCCCGGCATAGCAACTCGTGACTATTCGCGGCGCAAACTGACGAGAAAAGTTAGGCTTGATTGGTAAGGCATAATAGGTAAAAAGTCACCCTGTCAGTTTTGATCGGTGAAGCGTCGGGTAGGAGTCGGTAGAGTGGAGTCATTCCCAAGGGAGGGGGGGGCTGATTTATTGGTACAATTTCGTCAAGGGTTCAGGTCTGAGTGATCGATAGCACCTTCCATGTTTGAAGTCATTGGATTCCGCAGTATATTAAATTCAAGGTTCGGGACATTTCGTATCCTCTGCTATTATTGCGGGAGACCATAGGTATTAGGACCTATGGTGTACACAAAAACCTATAGATTAACCTTTTTTACTAACAACATTGGCCCTATGAACTATGGTCCCCCGTAATGGAGGTGTGCCTATTGAGCAGATACTCGTCGGTACTCAAGTTTGATGGTTGCTTAGAGATAGACGAAGAGCCGCATGATTCCTTTCAGAGCACAACAAGAGACTGAGAGCAAGGCTCGTGCCTCGCTAGGAAAACCCCCAGTAATTCCATCTAAGAGCCTCCTCCCAAGAACCACAAATACGATCCTAATACCTGAACCCAGGTAATTGCCGGCCTCCCGGCTTCACGCACAGCTGTACCATAACACCAGCCCATTCTGATGAGCCGTATATGCATAAATATTGGAAATTCATGAAAACCCCGATTCCACGAGCTAAAACATGAGTCGAAGATGCGCGGCTCCTCTAAATAAACCCATTTACCCACACCTCTGAACGGCAAGGTTGCGTAGCCGGCAGGGTACGCCGACCAAAAAAGTGAGAAAGGAAGGCCTAGCACAGGGATTCATGGTCAACGAAAGCCATCGCCGTACCCCCCCGCAAGGGAGATGTGGGGCGAGAAGGGGCCTGCGGAAAAGCGAAAGGTTATCACCAAAAAAAAGCGAGACCGGTCCTGTGCCCCAGTATACGTTGTCAAGTATTAACTAGATCGCCCCCGACTTCCCGAGCGGGGGGGGGGGGGGACGGCGGGACGAAGAAATAAAACAAAAAGAAATACACCATGAACCACCTAAACCCTGACCAGCCCTCGACACTTGGCGGGGGGGGGGGGGGCAGGACGAAATACGCAAAAGCCATCCCCAAACCGGCCCAAGAAAAAATCAGGAATCGCTAAAGCATATATATATGTCATGCTCACGGAGAACTGAGCAGTATCATAACGCATACTGGTACCAGGCACCGAGTAGAAATATATGTAGATAGACATGGAAGATGTAGATTGCAGCCGAGAAGCGAAAATCGGCTGTGCACGGCTGCGCCTCGAGATGAATCTACGTTCCTGCTCTGGACCCTGCAAACGCGCTATAATAGCCTAGTTTATTTGCAGACACCAAGAACCTCATACAGACAGCTAGCTCTCGTCGAAGTAGTGTAGCGCGCCGGAGAAAGTAGAGGAGGCTTGGTCGACCCCGAGTCGTCCAAAGAATCGAACCGAATATACCCCATCCGTCCGTGTAGTCGCGCTGATTTTCGCGATCCACCACAGACCGTCGGCGCCCTTTATTAATTGTAGCAAAAGTGAGCCCCGTTGGGGAGCACTACTGTGTTGCGACACGCAGCCATAGCCGGGTGCCAGAAACCGTTCGCCGTTACGAAGCAGTACCACAACAAGTGGTAGCTACTTTTTCTTTGATTTATACTATACATACATTTATTTTTTATTTTTTTAGTTGCCTTCTTCCTACAATGTGCACGGCGTTATCCATTCAAAATGAAAAAGCTGACATAATTCATCGAATACCACTAACTTCATCGAACCAATTCTCCTTCCCTGCGTGTACTCCCTTGCACCCCCCACCATTTACCGAGATATTTTACCTACTATGTATCTATACGCCACCTATACATACATTGTATAGTATGCGGATGATATCGTTGGAAGAAGCGCTACGCAGCCATAGCCGGGTGCCAGAAAAACCGTTCGCCGTTTCGAAGCAGTACCACAACAAGCAGCCACCTTTTCTTTTATTTATATACACATATAATAGTATGTGGATGATATCGTTGGAAAAGGCGCTAGATACGCATGGCATTGCCACGCATGGCAAGAAAGGGAACAATGCTATTAATAAAAATGTAATAATACTATTAATATTAATACTACATACATCAAGGGGGGGGGGTATATTAATTTATAATGAGTGGTAAAGGACGAGCTTTCTCTATAAAACTACAACACTTACTGCTTAAGATCGTCAGTAATATATAGTCGTACCTCCTTTTCACATTGACGCGATCGATGATTGATCCGATTTCTCTTGCATGGATCGTCGTCGACGGGTGATAATATTATGTTACAAAGTAGACAAGCCGAAAGTTGGCATAGAAGGGAGGTAGACTTGGTGCGTGGGTTTCCTTTTGTGTTTCCGAGGTTTTCTTCTCTCGGGAAAGTTATGAGTGATCAATGTTGAAGATCATGCTGCACATTGTTGGATGGCAAGAGAAATATTAGCAATAATAATTATAAAAGGTGATGAATGAATGCTTCCAACGTTTTTTTGTTTGTTTGTGTTCGTTCTTCGCTCACACCTTTTTTATTCCTTCACGTAATGTTTTTTTTTGCTGCGCGATGTGTGTTGTGGCGGTGGCGGTGTTTGTTGTGTCGTGAGTCGCGTGTACTATGTATGTGTGTGTTGTGTGTTTCGTGTCGTGTGTGTCACTCTAAAAAAGTCACACAGCAGTAAATCGTAAAGTAAGTTGTCTATACTACTACGAGTACGTATCATACTGCTCTACTACCACAGGTAGTAGTACGTACGCGACTTTTTGCTGTCTGTGCTACCAGGTATCTGTATGTACGCAGTCCACTCGTGTCATATACCACTCACTCTGTACCTAGCCTACATATATATGAGTGAGTGCGGACCAACGCACCAACGCCCAGATGGGTATAGGGTGACTCGTGTACTGAGTCAAGCTGGGGAGACTATAATAGTATTGAGAGGCTAGATAGCTGGGGAGACTATAATAGTATTGAGAGGCTAGAGTGGGGGTTCAACTCCGACACTAATAATAGTCTACTACGGGGGACCAATAGAACCAAATTTTGTTATTAAGAGTAAAATTATGTAAATATATACGTGGTAGGTTTTTGTGTGTACCGGAGGTCCTATTTACTATGGTCCCCCGTAATATTAGTACCTGAGTCGGGAGAGTTATCTAGACTCAGGTGCCTACGCTTATCCACACACTTTAATGACGGCCACAGACAGGCCCGACCAAGCAAGGTGGAAGAACCGAACCGGGTTCGAACCGGTACACCAAAACATGGGTCAGGGGTTTCCTCTCGCTCTCCGGGGCGCTGAAAAAAAAAACAGCTACAACATATATATGAGGACCGTTTTTACTTGATATTAGTACTAAGTGTACCAACGGTAATTGTATTTAGGGACAGAGTGTTATACCTTGTATGTATAATACGCACAACACTCGTTCGTGTGATAGGTACACACCTATAATATCTGCCTGAAAAAAATGTACGATGCTGGCGCAGCAGTCTTGCCACTATTACGGGGGACCATAAGAATAATACCTGGTACCTGGTAGTAAATAGGGCCTACGGTACAAGCAAAAACCTACATATTTCCTTATTTTTGCTAACAATATGTGGTCCTCTTTACCATTGCTATGGTCCCCCGCAACACTAAAAACACGGCAGCACTCTTTTCTTTCTTTCTTTTTTTTTCTTTTTTTCCTCATCCCATTCATTATCTTCGCCCATCTTCTTCTCTCTCTCCTTCCAACTCGTAACTCAGATCCGGGGTCACATAGCAGGCTCTTCTACCCCCTTCCCGCTACGGTACGTGCCTTCATTTTTATCGCGAGAAGATTTCAGCCTTTTCTTCCCTCGTCGACTCGCATCGAGTTGAGCCTACCCACGCTGCAAGGCGCTCTCAACAATTGAATCCTTTTTTTATTTTTTTTTGCAAATAAAATCAAAGTCCGACCCACCTGTGGCTCGAACCCAGGACTCAAACAAGTAGAATTCGAGGTTAACCCCTTTAGAACCGCAGTCCTATATTTGGGGACAAACCACTCAAATTTCAAGTAGTTTGTCCCCAAAACGGGACTGCGGTTTCAAAGGGGTTAACCACTTGAACCACCGGGGCGACCGGCTACGAGTATTTAATATTAATATTAATAGTAGCATTTTATACATGTACGTATAAATGAATCTCACATACCTGGTACATATGTATGAGTTATGAGTTATCCATGTTGAAGATCATGCTGCACATTGTCGGATGGCAAAAATAATAATAATAACAATGAGTTATCGTATAATAATATTAATAGCAACATTCGACGAAAATCGACGAACAGTGGGAGTGCTGAATGAACCCTATGCGCGATGAAATAAAAATAACGGCACGTACCGGGGGGGAGAAGGGACGACACCTGTGACCACGGCTTGTCCAGAAGATCGCTGAGGGTAAAACCTCCTATATATAAAACATAATAATACGGAGATTTCGTCTTTCAGAACTGTTTTGGTAGATCAACGTGAAAACTCAAAAAACATGCTGCACATTGAAATTGTCGGATGGGCAAGCCTAATAATAATAAGTAGACAAGCCGAGAGTTGGCACGGAAGGGAGGTAGACTTTTGGTGCATCGGTTTCCTTTTGTTTCCGAGGTTTTCTTCTTTCGGGAAAGTTATGAGTGATCCATGTTGAAGATCATGCTGCACATTGTCGGATGGCAAAACAAATAATAATAATCAAGTCATTATTAAAAAAAAAAACATACCTTATATATATATATATTTATTTATTTTTTCAACATTACTTTTACTTTCCAGCCTTACTCGTGGGAGGTTTTACCCTCAACGAGCTTCTTCTGGACAAGCCGTGGTCACAGGTGTGATCCCTTCTCCCCCCCGGTACGTGCCTTTAGTTTTTGTCGCGCATAGGGTTCAGCATTCCCACTGCTCGTCGATTTTCATCGAATGTAGCTAACTCACGCTCTCGCGCTTTCCGCTATATAATCAAATTCTTTTTTGCAAGAAAAAGCCACGAGCATGCACTCGGTGAGACTTGAACCCACGAAATTGATCTTGATAGGCACGCGGACCACCTACCAAGCCACCGGGGACGCCGGCATACATATAGATGTACGTATACGAGGGATATATATATATATATATATATATATATGGTCTACGAGTCTATATGACAGTATGCTCCGTTTTGCCTTTTTTGCGTTTTTTTGCTATCTGCTTCTGTTTTTTTTTTTTTTTTTTTTTCTTTGCTTCGCTTCATCTTCTTTTTCAGGTTTTTGTCTGCTATTATTAATAGTCTCCTTTTTTGCTCCCCTGGTGTCCGCAGTGGTGGAGTGCGTATGCTTGTTTTTTGTGTTTTGCCTCTGTTTTACTTGAGGTATTTCTTCCACTCCAGAGTTATTGGAGCCTGTCCTGTGACCACTGACTGCATTGTATTGTGAGTTAATGTGAGAACAACAACAACAACATGATGCGTTTTCTCCGATCTCCTTCTTGCAAAGACTAACCCTAACCCTAACCCTAACCCTAACCCTGAGCCGGTCGCCCCGGTGGTTCAAGTGGTTAACCTCGAATTCTACTTGTTTGAGTCCTGGGTTCGAGCCCCAGGTGGGTCGGACTTTGACTTTATTTGCAAAAATAAAAATACAAAAGGATTCAATTGTTGAGAGCGCCTTGCAAGCGTGGGTAGGCACAACAATTCGATGCGAGTCGACGAGGGAAGAAAAGGCTGAAATCTTCTCGCGATAAAAACGATTGCACGTACCGTAGCGGGAAGGGGGGGAGAAGAGCCTGATATGTGACCCCGGATCTAAGTTACGAGTTGGAAGGAGAGAGAGAGAAGAAGATGGGCGAAGATAATGGATGGGATGAGCAAAAAAAAAAAAAAAAAAAAAGAACGACGCACGACACACGGCGACCGTCGCGACCGTAGTAGGATAAAATATCGACATGTATGTATGTATGTATGTACGCACGTACGTGTTGACTGAATCATGATGCTGCGGTTTTTCAGCTCGCGCAAGGGTGGGATATCGCATACCAGGTACGCACAACGGCACCAGCCCGAATGACCGTAAGCGGATCGACTACATCCTAACCCGTCAAGTCCATCGACCTAGAGTACAAGATGCTAAAGTCGTCCGACAGCCTCCTGCCCCAGCTAAGAAGGCTGACTCAGACCACAGTATCTTGTATATCAAAGTCCGACTCGGTGGTCACTTTGCGCCCAACAGACAAATACGTAGACCGACAAAACGCCGAGAGTTCGACAGGCAGCTTTTTATGTCCGTTTTTTTTTTTTTTTTTTTGCTCATCCCATATATCATCTTCGCCCATCTTCTTCTCTCTCTCCTTCCAACTCGTAACTCAGATCCGGGGTCACATAGCAGGCTCTTCTCCCCCCTTCCCGCTACGGTACGTACGTGCCTTCATTTTTATCGCGAGAAGATTTCAACCTTTTCTTCCCTCCTCGTCGAATCGCATCGAATTGTTGTGCCTACCCACGCTTGCAAGGCGCTCTCAACAATTGAATCCTTTTGTAATTTTATTTTTGCAAAAAATAAAGTCAATGGTCCGACCCACCTGGGGCTCGAACCCAGGACTCAAACAAGTAGAATTCGAGGTTAACCACTTGAACCACCGGGGCGACCGGTTTGGAAAGTGTCGTGAAGGGTCATTTCGCCAGGGTCATTTCGCCAGGGTCATTTATTTCCACTCTCAACCAACCAGCCTATCCAGCCCCGTAATACGTCTGGTATGGTTGAGTTTTTCACTACGGCTATTATTGATGCGGTCGAAAAAAAGAGGTGCCACCCCCTGCACGTCACCGCCGCAGACATGGATGGTGTGAGTCTGCCGAAACCTTGGCCGCATTCATACCAGCATGGACAGCGAGGGAGGATGCACGACAATAATTATTCTTGAGTGCCCACCCCCGGGATAGAACCGCGTGGAAGACACTGAGATCTGCGTGTTTGTGCGAACCTGCAGAAGAAGGTGATTGCCGCAGGACGGCATGCGTACTTCGAAGAGTACCTTGCCGAAACCGAACGACTCCTTCCTAGCGAACAACGACCAGAGAGGCTTTTACAAGCACCTTAAGAGTACGGTAGGATTGGAAGGGACTAGAGCGAGGAGCGAACAGTTCATTAGGGACGAGGATGGCACGCTCTTACTGGGAAAGGTGCGAATTCGTGAACGATGGGCGGGGTTTTGCCACAAACTCTTGAACACGAAGTCGCTGAAACTCGATCCCACGATCATCGACCTCTTGCCACCGCGACCGCCTAAACTGTCGCTTGAAGATGAACCACATCCATGGACGAGATGACAGAAGCACTTAAGGGGATGTCAAATTGGGAAGCTGTCGGGCCAGATGGTCTCCCGGCCGAACTCCTAAAAATCGACCACCCGGCATTCGCTCAGTGCTTTCACAACATCCTTGTCAATGTAATGTTTGGTTAACAGGGGAAGCCCCCCAGCAATGGAAAGATGCGATCATCAAGGCCCTTCACAAAAAGAAGGACCGAACTGACTGCAACAACTGCAGAGGGATTTCGCTTGTGGCCCACGCAGGCGCAGTGCTGTTGAAAATCGTCGCGTCCCGCCTCAGCAACTACTGCGAGACCGAGGAACTACTTCCTGAGGAACAGTGCGGCTTCCGCCCCGCACGATCAACGATTGATATGTTGTTCGTCGTGCGCCGGTTGCAAGAGCTCGGACGACAGAGGAAAATCCCCTTGTGCGTGTGCTTCATCGATCTACAGAAAGCGTACGACTCTGTCGACCGAGAGCTGTTATGGAAGGTACTCACACGCTTTGGCGTACCAACCAAGATGCTGAGAAGTATCCGTAATTTCCACGATGATATGCGGGCTCGCGTGCGTAGTGATGACGGCGAGCACTCGGAATGGTTTGATGTCACGCAGGGACTGCGGCAAGGCTGTGTACTATCATCGTTACTCTTCAACGTGTTCTTCGCTGCTGCGATACACGTCGTACTAGTACGCTTCAGGCAAGACGAAGCCATCGTAAGGGATTTGGTCCAACTCAGTGATGCGGGAGTAGTTCGAACAGAGAAGCAGGAGCCATTGGCGTACGTGCGAAGGGTTGTTGTATGGGGCATGTTGTACGCCGATGATGCAGGAATTGTCTCTGAGTCGGCTGAAGGGCTCGCGAAAATGGTGATAGTCATCGTATCTGTCTTCGAAGCAGCAGGCCTCACGATGTCGGAAAAGAAGACAGAGACAATGCTCCTACAAACACCAGCCAGACAACCCTCGCACCACCGCTCGTCATCGAAGCGTCAGGCCAGAGGTATAAGCAAACGACCCAGCTCTTATGCCTAGCTCGGCGGCATTATCCACGAAAACGCTGACCTCTCGCTCGAAATCGACCGACGGATCCGCCTCATGTGAGCATGCCTCAAACGGTTCGGCCCGGAGTTGTAAGATAGGACGACCGCTCCCCTTAGCCTTAACGTCCGAATGCTGAAGGCCGAGGTGATTGAGACCCTGCTGTACGGGTGTGTGACGTGGACCCTCAGAGCGGAACACTTTGCCAAGCTTCGAACGGCTCACCACCAAGTCCTGCTGCGAGTCATTGGCTTCCAGCGCCGACTTCATACTGATCATGCCACCCAATCGTACGCGAAGGCCCTCAAGATGACACGTTGCGAGAGCATCGAAACGACCATTCGTAAACGGCGGCTCTTCTTTGCGGGGGGCGTGGCACGGCAAAGCAAGGAGCGATTACCCAGTCGGGTAATGTTCGGGACGATAGCTGGTGGGGAGAACCCGAGACCAGGCGGACAGTGTAAGACTTGGCATAGATGCATAGTCGAAGACCTTAGGGAGTTCCGAGCCACCGAAGGGTCAAAGGAAGTTGCCCCTTTGGTGTTTGGAGTTGAGACCGCGTTGTGGTCCACTGCAGCCAAAAAGGCGGGGAAGTGGTACCGGGGGATCCTTGAAGCAGCCGAACGGTTCATGGTGAGGTGGCACGAGGCTGAGGCTGAGATGAGTAGGCAGCGCCGCGCATCCGCCGTGGATGGTGCCCAAGGGAACGGGGGGGGAGGGGGCAACAGGAGAAGTGGCAGAAAGCCCGACCGAGGGAATGCGGAGAGGGGGGGGAACAGGAGGAGTAGAAGGGAAACGGCGGTAGACGAAAGTAGGAAGGAGATGATGGCAGACAGGGTAGCAAGGCACCAAGTCGACTAGAAAGTTGAATATGACCATACCACTAGTGCTACCAACCGGTGCAGCTGGTTCGAACGTGGTCTTCCCTTGTCTTCTCTTCTTGTTTTCGTTTTTTTTTCTTTCTTTCTTGCGCTGACTCTCCGTGATTTTCATATTAATTTTTCTCTTCCTCTCCCTTTTCTGATTGATAAGCCGTACTGAAGGAGCCCTGTGGCGTGGTTGGAAGACGAACCTGCTCTGCTCGTTTCGTATTGTCTGGCGCCAAGGGGCTAGACATAGTTGACGAACGCAGGGCGGAGACGGCAGCAGTCTGGGGAGCAAGGTATCAGGCGGATTAGCAGGGAGAACCTGGCTATACTATACTCGTGCCACAAACTGCTGCCGCCACCTGGAGGGTGCTTTGGGCTTTGGTCTGCCTGTTATTTTCCCTTTGTTTTCTTTTTCTTGGTTCTTTGTCTTACTCTGTTTACAAGCAGTGGTGTTTTTGATTATTTTTTCTATTTTTTCCAGCTCGTTCTTTTTCAAGTGTTGGCCACCTCGCCCGCGGGGGGGGGGCACGACAGATTGTTTTTTTTTCTAGTTTCTGCTTTCATTTGGTTTTTCTCTTTCGATTTGTCTTTGTTTTTGTTTTCTCTTTGATTGTTTCCTTTCGTTTCTCTATTTCATAGAATGTGTATGTCGTGTCTCTCGTATCTAGTATGATGACATGGCATTGCATTGCCCACTGCTGTGCCTACTGCATACCAGTACCTCGTACGTGGCAACGTAGTATATTTGTGGCGTAGCTTTGTGACCACAGAACTTGTATCTCTTCTAGGATTGAAGAATCGGTACGGACACTGGTTGTGCTGGATGTCGACGGGTAGAAAGAACGGTTTAATGTGAAGAACGCACACACATATATATGTAAAGCTCGTATTATTATTCTATTTGCCATCTGACAATGTGTACACTCGCGATAGCTCTACCGCTACCGATATTCCAATCATATCTTCCGTATCATGTAATACGAATGAAGAGGGGGGTGGGGGTGTGTTCTTCACATTAAACCGTTGTTTCTACCCGTCGACATCCAGCACAACCAGTGTCCGTGCCGATTCTTCAATCCTAGAAGAGAGATACTCGTACAAAATATGTGGCCATCAAGCAGAGACAAAAGTGTGGTAAGCACAGTGGGCAATGCAACGCCATGTCATCATGATGGATACGACGGGCACGACATACACATTCTATGAAATAGAGAAACGAAAGGAAAAAAAGACAAAACTCGAACAAAGAAGACAAATCGAAAGAGAAGAAGAAAAAAGAAAAAATAGAAGAAACAAACAACGAGCTGGAAAAAAAAGAACAAAGAACAAAGAACACCACTATTTGCAAACAGACTAAAAGGCATGTTATTATTATTATTATTATTATTATTATTATTATTATTATGCTTGCCATCCGACAATGTGTAGTGTTGTTCTAACAAATACTATTAATAACAGAAAAGGAAGAACTCTCCAGAACGAAAGCGCGGCAGTATCATACGACAAATAAATCAAAACTGATGTGACTTGACGCTCATGAAGACTACTACAACCAACATCCCTCTATTACGGGGGGCCATAGTTAATAGGACCTGTGGTATACATAAAAACCTATATATTTAAACATTTTTACTAACAATATTTGGTCCTATTAACTATGGCCCCCCGTAATATCTCATCCACCAAACAAAATACAACCACTCCCCTCCCTAAGCACCCCCTACGAGTAAGAAGCATCTATTAATACCAAAAACCCGCTGTCCATCA
>JARUPZ010000003.1:10148153-10192255 GCA_031213475.1 Nereocystis luetkeana
CATCTCCTGATTTTTGTTTTTTTTCCCCCGAATATGTGAAACTTGACTTTCCTGATGTTTTCTCCACATCGTGGCAACACGCCTTTTTATCTTCGTACCAAATTCCAAAAATTCCAAAAGTAGGAAATTTTAGGAAAAAAAACAAGCGCTCGGATGTAATAAGGGTCCTACAGTAAGTGTGTTGTGCTGCCTGCATATTCTCGACTGATAAGAAACGTGCCGGTGGCAGCGGCAGCCGGGGAGGGGGGCGGGGGGGGGGGGGGGGGGCAGCCGAGAGACGATCAAGCCATGCTCGTGATGGTGGTGTGTGGGGGGGGGGGAGGAGATGGGACACAGTCCGAGATGATCAATCCATGCGGGTGGGTGTTCGGGGGAGGGGGGGAGGGGAGGGGGGGGGGGAGTTACAGCCATGAAACGATCAATAATATGCAGTCGGGTAACATGGGGGAGGAGAGGAACGGGGGCGGTGGGGGGAGGGTACTACTTGAAGGATACCCCCAGTGACGCGGGTGGTGTTTTGGGGCGGGTGCTCATTATCATGCATGACCGCAGTCGCATATGACAGTAGACCCTCGCATCTCTACAATGCCGGGAAAGACCAAGTCGGGTTTTCACCGACCAGGCGGACATCCGAGGATCATTAATCTATGTGGATAGCATTCGACGGGAAGGGGGGGGGTGGGGGGGTCGGAGGGGGGCGGGGTGCAGCCGAGGCGACAAATCTAAACTACTGTAGTACACTGTCTAGATGGCCGTCCGTCACAGGTCTATACTGCCGTCTCCTGACGCTCCCACTCTACAAATAGTACGTATAGTCTAGACGGTCGTCCGTCACAGGTCTACACCGCCGTCTCTACGCGCCCCCACTCTAAAAATAGCGCATTAAGTCTAGACGGCCGTCCGTCACACGTCTGAGCTGCCGCCAGTCTCCTGACGTGCTTGCCTAACTGAGCTCTCTCTCTCTCTCTCTCTCTCTCTCTCTCTCTCTCTCTTTCCCTCTCTCTCTCCTCTCTCCCTCATTGTTTCGGCTCTTCTTCTCCCCCTCCCCGCGACTCGCGAACAACCTCACGGCGCTTCGCGCTTGGTGCAAGCAATGTCTGTCTGGTCGGTCAAAACCCCACGTTCTCCGTCCGGAATTGTATATAGGGATGCGAGGGTCCATGGTCATACGACTACGGCCATGCACGATAACGAGTACACCTCTCCTATCAAGTACACCCCCGTGCACCCCTCCGCGACACTGCTGCACTCGCAGTTTCAGGCGCACGTGTTATTTTCATGCTCTTATCATTTAATTTTACTCCGTGTTTTGTACCTGGTAGTTTTTTAGTTGTTTGCGTTTTGTAGACATGTAGTTTTTGTTTTGCTTTTTATTTTGTCGTCTTTTTGTTTGTTTGTACCTGCTCGAAGCCCAGATGGCTCCTTGCGATGGACGTTGGGCACTGTCCCCGGGCGAATGGCGTTGACTACGGCGCACAGAATCTCTCCGCTGCCGGGGCGCTAAAACCGAAACAAAATATGCGGGGAAAAAAAATGGCGGGAGAAAGTGCGGAGCGATTATAAAGAGACAATGTGGAACAAATTACGCGACAAAAATTGCGGAACAAAATAAAAACGGCACAATCGTATCTTTGGCAGGACAACAAAAGTGCGGAACGAATACCGAACAAGCTGAAAACAAAACTGCTCACAAACACACAAAAAAACGCGAGACACATCTGGCAGGAAAAAGTACGGGATAATAGGCGGGTAAAATCGCGGAACGAATAGTGAGATACTAAGGGAACACATCTGAGGAAAACAAAAAAAATGTCGGGTACAGATTGCGGAACAAATGTCGGAACACTATATATAGCGGAACGAACCTGGGCCCGATGAATGGCGGAACATACGTCGAACCGATTGGCTGAACCAGTTGCGGAACAAATGGCGGAGCACACGGCGGGGCTACGAATACGCATGGTTTATGGCATCGCGCAGCAACTGCTGTGGGCCCGATGAAACGTCGCGGTGTGAACGAACGGGTCGGGCTGGTTCGATCGAGGTGAGGCATTCTCCTGGAATTCCATGTGCTGCCAAGAACGGAGACATGATAACGTCTAGCGTGTGAAGTGCCAAGCAAACCAAGGTAACCAACCAAGGTAACCAACAAGGCAACCAACCATGGCAATAAAGCAAGGCAAAGCAAAGCGAAGCGAAGAAAAAAACAAGGCAGAGAGAAAGAAGAACACACAGAAAAAAAAATGAAGAAAACGCAAAGCAATCATGTCGAATCAAACCGGGCAAACAGATCAGGCCGAACCCAATCGAACCCGACCATAAAACAAACATAGCCTAATCGAGCCGAACCAAAATAAAAACAAACAAAAACACCAAACTAAACCAAACTGAAAAACCGACCTACTGTTGACCACACCACACCAAATCACAAGCCAAGCCACACGCAAGCCAAGAGGTTATGCTTCCTCATACCAGGTATACAGCAACCCCCCCCCCCCCCCCCCAGCCACACCGGGATATAAACTAACTCGTTGACACTGCTGTAGTCCATGTGCAAGTCCCGCCTCACAAGGACTCTTAGTAGGATGCAGCTCACCCTTCATGCGACTCGCCGAACACCTCACGGCGCTTCGCGCTCGGTGCAGGGAATGCCTGCCTGGGCGGTGAAAAGCCGACGTTGCTCCGTCCCGGCATTGTACGCAGGGATGCAAGGGTCTATGGTCATACTTCGAATTACGACTACGGACCATGCATGATATCGAGTACACCCCCCCCAAAGCAAATCAAACCAATCGGTGAGGCTTCCCCATTTGCAACAATGCTCCTCTCCCACCCCCCCTACCCCCCTGCCTCAATCCCTCGCCCGCCCGCCCGCCCGCTCGCCCCCTCCCTCCCAGCCCTCCCCCGCTCACTTTTCAAGTTCCTGGCAAAACATTTTGTCCCGTGCTTGGTGAACCGCTGTCCCGCCAAGGCCTCTATCCATACCCAAGCCGTGCGCTGCCTCGCCTCGAGGTCGTCCCTGTACATATAACAAGCACGAATCAATAGCAAGCGCGGAGGAGAAGCGCCGACCAGCAGAAAGCAGTGAAAAATCACAATCATCAACAACAACGACGACAACAACAACGACGACGACGACGACAACAGCAACAACAATGACAACAACGACGACGACAACAACAACAACAACAACAACGACGACGACAACGACAACATCAACAACAAAAACAACAAGGAGGCGTTTTTCGGAGGTCTCTCTCTTGAGGAGCTCCATACCTCACCCGGAGAGCTGACCTTCAGCAAAAAAATCCCACGGCCATTTTTCGACGATTTTCGGGGTACAGCCCTTTTAGGACCGCAGAAGCGTTCTATGATAGAGGCCCACCCTAAATGTTTCTGAGGCTCTTCACTTGAGGAGCTCCATGCCTCGCCCGAAAACTTACATCATCAGCAAAAATCAAATTGCTTGCTTTTCCGAGGAGTAATCCCATGACCCAAGTACACACAAAAAAAAAAAAACATTTTTCCGGAACAAGATTGGCATTCCGACGATTTTGGGTTAAGACGCCCCCGTCATTCAGAATAGAAAAAAAAGTAATAGCGGAAATTGTGCTACGTCTGTCGTAGAATGCGTCCGCAGTCCCGTTGTGGGGACGAACTGCTTGAAAATTGAGTGGTTTGTCACCGAGAAAGGGACTGCAGTTCTAAAAACATTGAGGAGCCCCCGTCACCCAGCGGGTATGCGCTACCATATCACACCTCTATCTACGGTAGAACGCGCCCAACAACAAAGAGCAATACGTCGGTCACGTATCGTATGCGCGGTGCGTCCCGCTCTGGACAGACACACAAGGATCGTTTACACATAAATAGGAAGACCCAACGATCACTATATTTCCGCCAGGGTGGGTTATTATCGCTGGCGGGGGCGAGAAAAAAAGAGGCATTTTCGGGGGGGGGGGAGGGGGGGGGGAGGTTGCACAAAAAAAAAGGTTTCTGGCGTTTCGAATGCGGACACAAACGCCGGAAAAAAACCTCGTCGGTGCTGACTGATGCTCGGTTGGGCAACAGCGCGGATGCGTCGATATCATGCATAGATTCGTCGGTATTAGGGAGATCGTCGTCGGATTTTGTTTAATGCTTGGGGCCGAAAATGGCCGATTTTTCCCTCGAAGAAATAAATAACCTCATCGGTGCTGACTGATGCTCCGGCGGGCCTACTGGAGGTTTGATGCGGAAAACGCGTAAGTTCACGAGTTCATCTTGGTTCCTCGGGGGGGAAAAAAGCAGATTTGATTCGGGGGACGACAGGTTTCATTGGTTTTCACAGACAAAGACCTGGTCGGTTCTGTGGTCCTAGGGCGAGGGAACTCAGCAGATTTTCGGCGGAAATAAATTTCGTCGGTTTCTGTCTCGTGCTCGGGGGGCGGCGGGGAGGGTGGGGGTACTCATTTGGTCCTTGCCTAAGCTATTTGACCATTGACCACCCACCCCCTTTCGAGGCGGGGGGGAGGGGGGGGTGTACTCGATAGGAGAGATATACTCGATCTCGTGCGTGGCCGTAGTCGTATGACCATAGACCCTCACATCCCTATAATGCCGGGACGGAGCATGTCGGGTTTTCACCGACCAGGCGGACATTGCTTGCACCAAGCGCCAAGCGCCGTGAGGTGTCTGGCGAGTCGCATGAAGGGTGGACTGCATCCTTTTAATACTATTAATAAGAATCGCATGTGAGGCGGACTTGCATATGGACGACAGCTTCAATGAGTTGAATTTAATTTCCGGTGTAGGCCTTTCAGAGACAGCAATGGGAGTACTGCTATGTAACTGCCTTACCATAAACACTACGTGATACGATCACTCCCACTTGTGTGGAGTAAAGGTTCTCCCCCTCGCACAAACGATCTAACTCGACAACCAGCTGCGGGCGACCGCCAAAAAAAAGTAAAAAACGGTACCCTGGTCGTCTAGCTCACGTAGTGAACGGCATGTTTTACGGTGTCGTTGCCAACCGACGCCAACCCAACCTATATAAAACAGGAGGGGCGGGGGGGGGATGGTGGCCGAGAACGCACATTCGTCGGAATTTGACCTCGGTCGGTTGTTGTCTTTCTTCGCCGGCCTAGAACGCAAATCGGTGGAAACAAACACCTCGCTGGTAGTTACCGTACTATTAACATCTATTCATGGGAAAGTACCGCAGGTTCGTCGGTAAATCTACCTCAATTTCTTGCTTTGATTTTCGGCGGGGGGGGGGCGGGAAACGCAATCAGATCCGTCGGCAAGAACGATTCGTCGGTTTTATTGGATGTTCGGGGGGCGGGAGTCGCAGGTTCCGTAAGGGAGAGAAAGTCAACTCGTCGGTTTTGATGCTTGGGGGCGAGAAAGCCTTTGAAAAAACGAAGAAAAAAAAAAACGTCGGGAAGGTACGTGGTTGTCCCGTTTCCGATCATCGGGCGAGAACGCAGATTCTTCGGTACAATAGTTTTTTGTTGTTGTTGTATAAATAATCGGTGATTACACCCTCTGGCGCAATTCGAGACGCGAAATCGGTGGGAAAAATGGCGCCTCGTCGGTTTTGATCTCATGGTGAGTGAGAACGCAGATCCGTCGGTGAATCAACGACTAACCTCGTCGTTTTTGATCCTCGGTCGAAAACCAAACTTTCGTCGCTTTGGTTTTTGCATCCTCGGGGGAGAACGCAGGTTTCGTCGAAAAACGCCTTGTAAATAACGTGGTCGGTTTTGGTGCTCGGCGGCGAGCACGCAGGCTAGACTAGACGGGGGAAAACCCCCCCCCGGCTTTTGTGAGGCGTCGTTCTACGATAATAGAGGTTCACCCTAAATTTCCTGAGGCTCCTCACTCAAGGAGCTCCATACCTCAGCCGAAAACGGACTTCACAAAAATCAGCAACTATTTGCATCCCAATGAATAAATAACCCCATGGCCCGAGTATACGAAAAATGCCTTTTTCGAAAGAAGATTGGCATTCCGACGATTTTTGGTTTAAGGCACCCCGTCGTTCAGAAACAATTCGGCGGAAATGTGCTACCTCCATCACCCCGTCGTTCAGAAAAAACAGCTCAGCGGAAATGTGCTACCTCTATCGTAGGACGCGCCCTGTTTTTGGTTTGTTCGTCGGGCGAGATGACGCAAAAGGATCGTCGGAAAAAAACGCACCTCTAGTCCGTTTTGATCCCAGGGCGAAAAAAAGGCAGATTCGACGGAAAAAAGTAGGCAATCGGTCCATACATCCTCTGGCAGAGTTCGAACGCGGACTCGACGGACAAGTAACACGTCGTCGGCGTTTTTTAAAAAGAAAATTATCGTGGCGAGAATGCAGACAAAAATAAACGAAGTTTTTTTTTTGCCGTCGGAAAATAAACGCGTCGGTTTTTTTTTTTATGCCTTCGGGAGCGACGGAGAAAAACTCCGTCGGAAAGTTCAAGTTGTTCGGTTTTTGACAATCGGGTGAAAAACGCTGATGTTTGTCGGGAAAATAGTTATTGAAAAAAAAAAAACGGTTTTCATCCTCTGGCGGGGTGCGTTCGAATGCGGACTCGTCGGGCGATGACAACCTCGTCGGTTTTTATCCCTCCGGACGCAAATGCAGATTCGTCGACACAATGTCTTCGTCGGTTTCGAGTGCTCGAGGCAAGAACGTAGATTCGTCGTCGAAAAGCGGTCTCGTCAGGTTTATTTTTTTCTTCTTTTCCAGGACGAGAATGCGGATGTTATCATCAAAACTACAAACACGCCTCCGAATCTAACAGAAGTGCCCCGGCTCGGGTATACATGCAATGGTGCCGTCCGACGGCACTTAAGGATCGTTTTTTTTTTGGCCGGTGTGTGCTGTGTGCGCGCACAATTTAGAAAACAAAACAAGCGATCAAAAAAAAAGGAAACAACATGCCTGCTTGTACTGTACGAAAAAAATGTAAACAAAACGCCTGCTTGTACTGTACGTAAAAATGTAAAAGGGGCGAGAGGGGAAAAACTTTTTTTCAAGACAGGAGAAGCAAGGTATTGCCGTCTTCAACAAGAGGGTAACGACGGCCGATAAGTGTCCCAGTCGAGTGCGAGTATGAGATTGTCAAAAGGGTTGAGAAACGGTACCCTTAAGAAATGGGTTTGCCAAAACAAAATTAGGAAAGACAAAAAAAAGCGAATACACAAGAGAATAAAGAGGTGCACGTCTGCATGGGGGGGGGGGGGGGGGGGGGAGGAGGCGTACTCATTCGCTTGCCTCAACCATTTGACCATATCATTGACCACGCGTCCCTTTCGAGACGGAGCATGGGTGGGGGGGGGGGGGGAAGAGAGAGGGCGGGGGGAGTGGAAGAGGAGAAAAAAGGGGAGAGAAACAAAAAAAAATGAAAAAAAAAAAAAATGAAAACGAAAATGAAAAAGAAGGTGCGCCTGGCTAAAGGCTAAAAGGGCTCACGTGTCTTGCTTCTTCGTTGGTGGGGACAAGGGCCACGACCCCCGACGAGACGACGCGTTTAGGGCTGCCGAGGCGCGCACCGCACACAGGGCCTCAAACTGAGCGGCCGTGCTGTCGATCACGCTATAATGATGAGCGGCAATAAACGATGTTATTAACGAAAAAAAAAATATTCCGGCGACGCCCAGGGAGAAGGCAGGGGCGTTCGAAAAAAATGAGAGTGGGAGGAGGAGGAGGAGGACGACGAGGAGGAGGGAGTAGGAGAAGATGGGGGGAGATAAAGAGGAATACAAGGAGGAGGGGGCAGGAGGTGGGGGGGGGGGGGGGGGCAAGCGAGAGAGAGCAAGAGGAGGAGGAGGAGGAGGAGAGGGGGGGGGGGGGGAGGAGGGGAGGGGGGGGGGGGGGGGCAGGACAACGAGAACCAGGGGAGGAGGAGGAGGAGGAGGGGGGGGGGGCAGGACAACGAGGACCAGGGGAGGAGGAGGAGGAGGCAGGGATAGTGAGCAGGATCGCGGGGGGTGAAACGATCGCTTCGTTCTTCAGATATATACTTGTCTGTATGGACGGATTCTTGGAGTGACGCAGACAACTGCGAGCTTCGAATGCTCAAGGACATCTACTTCGGCACCTCACATGAGCGTGATACCTTACACCGGGTAGGAGGTACTGCTGTACGTACGGCTTTATCTATCGCGGCAGCAGGCAGCGCTTGGCACCGGCCGTAGATCGTCGACCGGCGGCGTTACCACGGGGTGGGATCGCGAGGTTGAAGCCGACAACCCGACCCCCCCCCCCCCCCTCCCATTCGCGTGGAATGCAAGACTCAAGATTATATGCTCGCACTCTCAGATGACTCGTCATAGGAGAGCGCACTCGGAGGAATACCCGAGGGCGTTCGTTTCATAAAAGGATACACCACAGAGCCACGCGTACTCCGACAGCGCTGACTGAGTTTTTGCTCAGAGGTGTCCAATTTCACAAAGGACAAAACCACTGAGCTACGCACGCAGCCGGCGACCAACCCGCGAGAAGGATATCGGTGATGGGAGGGCGAATCGAGCCGGAAAGGCTCTTAGTTTTGTTTGTTCCCGAAGGATAAGCCACGGCATCGAAAACCGTTGCTGTCTGGATAGAGTAGCTTCAGTGGCGTAATCCTTTACACACGAACAGAGAGCCCCCCCCCCCCCCTCCCCCACCCCCACCCCCCCCCCGACCCCCGACCCCTGCTGTGCTCCCATCTCTTCCAAATAAGTCACTTTTTAGCGTTCTTGGTGGAAGGTTCACTGCTGCCTCCACATACAAGGGTACCGAGAGGGATGGCGCAACGGTCGGCGGCGTGCGGGCGAGCATTTAAACAATTGGACTATTACGGGAGACCATAGTTAATAGGACCAAAGATTTTTTCTTAAAATTGGTCAAATATATAGGTTTTTAGGTGTACCATAGGTCCTATTAACTATGGTCCCCCGTAATAGTGCGCTACATGCGTGCCGTTCTGTTTTCGCGGGCAAACGAACGCTGTCGTCCGAAACACCCAGAACAACCGAAAATACTCGACTGTGTGCACGTGGGATCGAGGGATGTTCGAGCTATCAGCCAACTAATCAGACAACGGAAGCGGGTTTGGGAAATTGACTTGCAGGAGGAGACACGAGTACCCTTTTCTTGCCTTCAGGTTTTGGATGCGAGCAGGCCAGCCCCCCCCCCCCCCCCCCCGCCCCCCCCCCCCCCCCTCCCTTGTTGGAACACCAACGCATTTAGGTCTATTGTAATGCACCGGTTGCACCCGTAGTGCGTGTGAATCCTTGAAGCATGTGGGCGGGCGTTATCTTGTCCAAACCTCCACGCGGGGGCGCGTGTGTCTCTCATCGTGAACCCTGTCCCTTCCACACGGACACTGGGCCTGCCGAGCAACCTCCTACGTACACGTAAAAAATCACTAGCCTCGGTCTAGCAGACCTAACATAAACCATGAAAGTGGTTAATACCAATCCTCTTGGGATCACCATCTACGAAACCTTCGCTTGGCGCAGCCCCCCCCCCAAAAAAACATCAAGGCACGTAATGTAATGAGACGAAGTATACATATTTATGCAGAAACCAAAAAAAAGAGAACCGAAGCTGTGAGATCGAAAAATTACTCCAAACATGTACACGTACGTTCATGTAAAGTAGGCCTCCCAAGTAATACGTACGCCACATCATGCTCGTCCCGTATGGTATGTTTTCTATCGTGTTCTCGGACATTTGCCGACCATTCCCGAGTGGCGATACCACAATACCCCCAAAAGGCAACCGCTCTCACCGTGAGGGTAGGCAACCACTAACCGAGTGAGGCATTCGACATCGGTGCTGTATACTGGGGCGTACCGCGCGGTGTCTCGACCGACGGAACATGCCGAAGCACCGTGATTCGATCATTTGAATGGGTCTTTGTCTGCATGTCTGGCAGATAGATCATCTACAGGTAGATCTTCTGGCTTCATGACATGCTGTGCATGATCTGTACAATACAGATCCAAGCTGCAGGAAACCTGTCCTAGACCATGCAGATTATATTACGTACCACTCCCGTACGCCAAGATGAGCTATTAGTAGTTCGTATCAGATCAGGGATCTATCTATCTATCTGTTCTGAAATATCTAGATCACAGAGTGGGAACGATCTGTAGATGATCTGAGAATGATCTGTATACTATCTGTAATGATCCGTACACGATCTGTAGATGATCTGCAGATGATATTTAGATTATCTGTAGATGATCTGTAGATGATCTGTAGATGATCGCTCTGAGGTGTACACTTATCGAATACCTGGCAACGTACAGTAGTAAGGCCTTTACTGGGGGCAGGGTGCAACCTCTTTGTGCTTGCGTTGGTGTGCGTTGACGAATGAAACTCCCGAAAAACATCCGAATTCAAACCAATGAGCGGAACTTTGCCAAAAAAAAACTCGTTACAAGGTAAGCCGTACTGTACGTATCGTTGTCACCCCACTTGCCTGTCTGTGAGAGTTCTCTTCGAAAACAGCCCGGTGGGAGACGGGGGGGACGGGGCGGGCAGGCAGGCCGGCCTCGCCACATCTCCCCCCCGTCCTCCCCCTCCTCCTCCTCCTCCTTCTCCTCCTCCTTGCTCAACCTTGCCGTTGACGCCTGTCCCTTCCGCGGCGGTCGCGGCCCCTCCCTGCGATCAACGGCGTTTTTTGTTGTTGTTCACGCGTGAAACATCATTTAAGGCAGCATCAACAGAGCAGAATGCATGGTAGCGTATGGCAACGTTGTTGGGAGAAAGAAGCGTCACCTGTAGGCACTACAGAGCACTGTGTACCTGGTAAACGTACTAAGCCCGACTGGGTGTTAATCTGGGCGGCGGTCGGGATTGGAGGGGGGGAAAGTGTGTGTGTGGGGGAGGTGGGGCATGGGAGAAAGGGTTTGTGTTCATTATCATGCATGGCCCTAGTCGTATGACCCAATACCCTTGCATCCCTACGTACAATGCCGGGACGGAGCACGTCGGGTTTTCACCGACTAGGCAGACACTGCTTGCACTAAGCGCGAAGCGCCGTAAGGTGTTGGGCGAGTCGTATGAAGGGTGGGCTGCATCCTACTAAGAACCGCTTTAGAGGCGGATTTTCTTGCACACGGATGGCATCGTCAATGAAAAGAATGATTTCCCGGTGTGGCCACTCCCAGAGACAGCAATGAGTTTACTATGTAACTACCTCGTGCGTACCTTACCATAAACACTACGTGACGCGATCGTTTCCCTTGTGCGGGGTAAGGATTTCTCCACGCCGCACAAATGATCGTTAACTCGATCGCCAGCTGTGACCAAACCACCAAATAAAAGCGGCACCCTGGTTGTCTGGCTCACGCAGTGAGCGGCATGTCTGACTGTATCGTTGCCAACCGACGCCAACCCAACCCATGTAAAAAACGGTACCCTGGTTGTCTATCTCACGTAGTGAGCGGCATGTTTTACTGTCGTTGTCAATCGACGCGATATCGGGGCGTAAATATTAGTTTCTCGCCTTACCGGTAGTCATTTTACCACTGACTGCGCATTTTCGAGACGGCTGGGGAGGGGTGGGGGGTACTCATATCATGCGGGGGGTGTGTGGCGAGGGGAAGGACGGACTCTTTCATCAAGGCGACAAGAGACGTGGAGCAGCCTGTGTCATACCGGACTCTCCTACCAGGCATGCAGAAGAACCACAACCTACTTTTCGATATGTGGGGGCGCAGAGTCGCGGGGAACACTTCTCCAGCCGAAACGCTGCGCCTATGAAAAAGTATACACACTGACTGGTGCGTCTTCAAATTATTTTACGAAGACGTGAGCTGTGGTAATTGCTAGCAAATCAGGCGGTACTCAACTTTGACTTTGCAAGCTGAGCTGGCCGAATTTTTCGGTCCCACGTATTCTACTTGTATAATGCATGTCCCTCGTGACGTATTTTGCTTGTGTATCACAGTACACACGGTACGTATCACTTTTTACTTTCTAGCTCAATTCGTAAGAGGTTATACCCTCTGCGACCTTCTGGGCGAGCCGCGATCGCCGGTGTTTTCCGTCCCCCCTCCTGGTATGTGCTTACCTTAATTTTAATCGCGCGTGCTTTGTATAAAATTACTGCGAGCTTTGAGCTCACATACATATGCTCGTACACCGCTGTCGTACGATATATATTCCGTCGCCGAAAGTACTCGGAGAGGGCACGAGTTGTTTGACAAAACTCGATGAAAATCGACGAGCAAGCGGGAAAGCTCGCAGTCATTCTACACGAAGCACGCGCGATTAAAATCAAGGCAAGCACATACCAGGAGGAGGGGGGACGGAAAACACCGGCGATCGCGGCTCGCCTATAACTTAGTGCAATGAATGGTTGATACCTGGTACTTATTGCAATGAGCGGTTGGTACCTGGTACTTAGCTTCGCAGGCTGCGTCATAGGCATGCCGCGGGTGGTCTTCGAGTCGCATTTACAAAAGTACGTACGAGTACTGTACTTTATGCCGGTAGGATGCTCCTACAACATGCAGTGCTCGTCTACTGGCTGTACGTTCGTACTACTGTAGTACTCAGTTTTAGTTCAAAGCACGACAGGGGTGGGGGGCACGAGGGGGCGGGTTCCACGCGTACGAGATCGGCGGTGAACATTAGAGTTTGCTGGCTCCTTCAATCATGCCCATCCGGACAAAATAGTGTGGGTTTGCGACTGGCGCCAGACGAGTTGAACAGGGCACAATAGCTTGCTAGCTCAGCAATATAGCACCTGGTGTACTGCTGTACCAGGTACGAGAAAACTGCTGCTGTTTCACCTCTCAGGGGCGTCTACTCATTATACTACGTGTTGTATCGCGCCTGCCTGTGGCACGAGCTACCTGGTATTATTAATAATAATAGCCAAGTATTAATAGTATTAATAGACACTTCATTTGCACATCACTCCAGTCCAGCTGCACAGCCGCCAGTGCGGCCAGATGGAGTCGTGGCACAAAGCACCTGCGGCGGTCTCTATTCTAATAACACGAACACCCTAAAAAAAAACAACCGCGAAAAAAGTGGAGATGTGCGTAAAGAAACATGGTGTACTGCCGTACTTCATTCTTCCCCCCCCTGGCAGGACTGACTACTCGCACGAATTCGTCCGGACGACGACGACCCCCCCCCCCCCCCGCTTCTCGCTGGTATTTCAACAACCAACTCAGCAAGCAGTGTGACCGAGCGGCCAATTACGCCGACCTGGTACATGATACGAACGTCGCTCCACCGGTGTAGATAAAAGGCACACAAGCCAAGCTTTACTCACCTCTTGGTTGACAGCCTCGGCCGGCCTGCCCGTGCGATGATGCCCCGAGCCCCGTTCTTTCGGCATATCTAGCTGCGGCACGAGACGGGAACGCGATGCTTTCGCTGCAGTACCGAACAAAAGGCAACGGAACCGGCTCCTCCTTCCTGCTTTCTCTCCTTTCTTTCGTCTCGTAGAAGAGCTTCTTCTTGTTCTTCTTCTTTGGGGCTTTTCGAATTGATTCCTCGACAGATTCTCAACAAACTCAAACCCAAACTCCTCCAGCTGCGCGGTAGTGGGTGGCGATTCTTCCTTCCCCCTTAGGGCCTAGCGGCATCGGCGTCCAGTCTGCCCCTTCTAGAAGGAGACCCTGCGCGTCAGATGAGGGAATGCGAGGTAACGAGAGATAACTGATCACGCAGGATCACATGGATCATCATCACAATTGATTCGCTATTTTTATGTGTCGTTTGAGCGACGATTTGAGCCGTTCGGGCGTTCGGTTGTTCGGTTGGACATTTTTGGATGCGGTGAAATTATGACGGTTTCATTTAGAAGAACGCCTCCAGAAATGCTAGGTGTAATTGTTTTTTCGCCTGCCCAGAGGCCTGAGAAAAGTGCAACAACAACGCCAACTCGAACGAGGAGGCTCTTGAGCCATGGAGCAAAGCTCGCTCGTAGAGAGCATGGTTGTAGCGGAGGAAGGGAGAACGGAGGGCCCACGGTGGGCGGAGGTGCAGCAGGAGGTGAGTCAGTCGGTCGACAAGCGCGAGAATGGCGGCGCAATTTGTGCACAACCTCGTACGTACAACCTGAAAATCTGATACCCCTCTGTCCGGAAATGTAAGGACCGTTTATTCACTAAAACCAATATGTAAGCACTTCTTATATTTACATACATAGTGGTATGTTTTTCGTGTTCTCCCCTTGTTTTTTGCACTTCTTATTTTACCATTGAAGCTGGTACGTGAAGTCATGGAATGTGTCATGGAACCTCCCTCTGCCGTGTGCAGACTCTGAAACCCAAAACTGACACGGACTGCCCTACTCCCTTGCCCGGCCCAGCAGCACTGCGGCAGTATGCATATGAAGCAGTCTAGATGCTAGCTTTTGCACGTACGTGTGTACCTATTTATGTTATAGCACATATGTGCATACGTGTATCACGTTTTTTTTTTTTTTTTCATCAAAAGCGATCGATGCACACGACGAAAGCGAGTCATGGGCCATCTCGGTGTGCGCGCATGCTCTGCCGCGCGTTCCGTCCGCAGCTGAAAATATTTGAAACCCGTTCATCAAACGCAAAGCCAGCCAGCAGCTGGCAGCTGGCAGAGATCGTCAAGCAGTCGTACGAGTTATATCGTAAATCGTATCCATCGTCGTCATGTATCATTTCATAATAAAAATGGGACTACTTTCTGTGTTGTCGCACGACGTCTTTCATCATGCATCATCATCATCATCATCATCATCATCATCATCATCATCATTATCATCCATCATGGCGGTCGCTGCCCAATGTCAGCACTCCGCAAACTCAGCTGCTGGCTGGCTTTGGTGGCTCTGTTTTACGTAGGTCTTCTATTACTATTATTAATACTATTAATATTATATAATAATAATAATAATAATAATAATAATAATAATAATAACCTTAGCTTGCTTTGCTTTGCCTGATTTTTATTTTGGTTGCTTGCTCTGCTGTGCTTCGTACTGTATTGCTTTCTCGCTTTGGTTTGTCATGTTGCCTCGCTTGCTTGCTTTGTTGCTTTTGCTTTGCTTACGACGTTGGCCTTGTTGCCTCGCTTGTTTCCTTGGTTGCCTTCGCTTTGCTCGCTCTGCGTACGTACCCGCTTTGGGTTGCGTGGGTCTTTGATTGCTTTCTTTTCTTTCTTGGCTTGGACGTTTTGCCTCCATGCGTTCATTTTTGCTTGCTTGCTTGGCTTGCTTGGCTTGCTTGGCTTGGTCTGCTCGCTTGCTTGCAGTTAGGGCCGACCTCGACACCGCCAGTCTATGATATTAATAGTATCCAATTCCCATGTCCTATGTGTTGCTGTACTCAGCACTCCGTACGAAGCTTCAGCAGTACAGCAGCAGTAGTACACGACGAAAGCCCACCACAGGAGGTAAAGCAGCAGTACGTAGGCACGTATACCCGATCAGCTGTACCCGGTAGTGTTTAGGGCCTATTAATGGTATTTATATATACCAGTACACCAGGTATAAATATATACCATGGTATATACCACACTCTGACAGCACTCCAGATAGCAGGCAGGTGTGTTCCTCTTTCGTTTTCACGACTACCGTGCGTTTCGTACGGTGCAGGCAGCACTTCAGACAGCATCCGCTGTAGTCAGCAGCCACGAGTTGGTTAGTGGTGGGAACGGGGGTACTCTATGTTATAGTTGAGAGGATATACCCGCGGCCATGTTAGTTCAGCTTGCACATTGGTTTTATCTTGTGTGCGCTTTTTTCGTCTCGTGTATTTTGAGGCAGCCGAATTTTCGATTTTTTGTTTTTCGGATCTTCCTGTTAACCCCTTTAGAACCGCGGTCCCGTTTGGGGACAAAACTACTTGAAATTTGACTGGTTTGTCCCCAGAACGGGACTGCGGTTCTAAAAGGGTTAATAGTGCTCCAGCACCTTTGTGTGACCACGGACTCCTTCGTCAGAGAGTTAATGTGAGAAAACAACAAAAAAACAACATACCAGGTACCTGGTATGTGATATTGAAGATCATGCTGCGCATTGTCGGATGGCAAGAGAAATAATAATGTTAGATATAAACCTGGTAAAATCCCAGACCCTAGACCTTGGCTCCTGTATCAGCTCGTTTCCGCGACGTGACTCGTGCCTGCCCGCTACTGGCTGTCGTGCAAGTCATGCAAGTCAGGCAAGTCAGGCAAGTCAGGCAAGTCAGGTGGGAAGGACGAACTCGCGGAAAGGATGCTGCTTGTGCTCTGTACCAGTGGTATACATAGCTTTTTAAGGGTTTTAGTTTCTGTTTTTATTTTCACGTAGGCATTGGTACACAGCAAGATGTGTGCACAGCAGTAGTCTTGCACACAGCAGTAGTATTAATAGCATCAATGTTAATAGTAGTACGTGAAGCGACGAAGGTCGAAGGCGCAAGCGAACCGGGTGATGTCGAAGAGAGCCGACGCAGAGACGCGAGCGAGCGGAGCGACGGCCGACCGAGCGAACCGCGTTGCATCGCCGTGTTTCTCGCTCGTTTTTTGTTTTCTCAGGCTCGTTGTGGCCCGTGGATTTTATGCCAACAAAACATTTCTTACCTGCTTCGATTGTTTTTGGGGCAGAAACCAAAAACAGAAGCCAGTCGTACGTATCGTATGTATGAATGCGAAAAGTGCTGCGTACGAGTATGTAATTGCTTCATACCGACTTTTTCCCCCCCGTGTTTTCTCCTGAAGAAAAAAAAAAAAATGAAAACGAACGCTTTTTGTTTTGAAGAAGAAAAAATACGAAACTTGAACAAACAAAAAATCTGACGTTTTTTGTCCTCCCATCTTCGCCCTTTCTTTGGTCTCTATCCCTGTTCGGACTGCAGTCAGTCCCGTTTTGGGGACAAACTACTTAGAATTTAAGTGATTCGTCCCCAAAATGGGACTGCAGACCTAAAAGGGTCAATCGTAACTCAGATTCGTTATCACACGTAAATAGAAGGCGCTTCTCTCTCCTCCCCAATACGATTCTTGCCTCGGAAGGCATTTTCATCGCGACGAGACCTCGGCCCTTTCTTTCCTCGTCGGCTCGTATCGAACTGCGCCTACCCACGGTACGTACTATTAATATTAATATAATACCTAGGCGCTCTCAGCAATTGATTACGTTTTTTTTTTTTTTTGCAAATCAACACTCAAACAAACAGCAGTTCGACCCACGTGGTATTCGAACTACAGCACCAACTCAAATCGCGGCAGGGTACCACTATTGATAGCCACTACGTAGCCCACCCGTGTACGTATCAGACGTATTGTTGAAGTATGATAACCGCACCATACGCACCGGGACTAAGCGGTAGTCAACGGTCATATCGTGTTACTAATGTTAATAATAGTGCAGTACACATACAAGCACACTCCACATACTGCTGTGTGTGTTCTTCGCATCACGACCGTTCCTTCTACCCGTCGACAAATAAGCACTGCTGCTGTTGTACTATGTAATAATATTGACATGCTTCATACGGTTCAACCAGACTCAACGGGTGTGGCGTGTCGTTGTTGTCGCTACCACGTGGGTAGACGCGTTACTGCTGTTTTTCATCGTTCGTTGTTGATGCTGAGGTCGCCGTTGGGGACATTTTCACTTTTTCGCGATATTACGAGTGTGTTCCTTACATTACTGAAAACTAAAATAGTACACCTCGGGTAGAGCTACGTAACAGATACAGTACTGCTGTAGCTCACTCTCTGAGCGTGCTCGGTTGGTACTTTCCTGGCTTCTCAGAGCTCCCACTTGGGAATCGCCTCCTTTGTATTACTTGCCGGAGCTTTTCGGTGGGGTTCTTTGCTCTCTCCACTTCTCTTGGCGCTTTCGGTTCTTTTTCCCCTTTTTTTCTTCTTTCGCTTTCGTGTGCGTGCGTGTACTCGGAGCACGGCACCGCGGGCGAGCCCGGCGCCGCCGCCGCGGGTGTCAGTGGGTGCTGGCGGGTGCAGGGGGGGGGGGGGGGGGGGGGGGGGGTTGCAAGGAGCGCGGTCGCCGTTTTCGCGGCTAGGAGTCGTGGGCGCCTCGAGACGCGAGGGATGCATGAATGGGCTCTGTCTGGCCTCCATTTGTGATTCTGGACAATATTGTACGTACGATTCCGTAAGGGTCGTTCGGGATCGCAAGATAGATTCAAGCGGTGCTTATTTTTGCGACCACGCTAACGTTGAAAGAAAGAGCGGCGCAGTCTGAGCACCAACATTATCGAGCTGGCGAAGAACGGCCACGGCGAGCACCGGACATGACGCGACGTGGGCGACGGGGCTCTCACTATGGCAGAGAGTGAGGAAAGCTTTACCCGGACCGAATCGGTGGCGAGGTGGTCGCGAGAGGGGCGGTGTACGAGGCTGAGAGAGAAGCTCTGCTGTTCGATTTTTTTCTTGTTTGACCGGTGCAAGGTGTTCCAATCAGGCAGAAAATTATTACATTAGGGAACACAGGGATTTTTTTTCTGCTTCAAATTGTCCAGGTTTCGATTCATTGTTTTTTGCGGTGCTGCTGTGCCGTGTTGTGCGTTCTCTTTCGTACATACAGCATGCGTATCAAACGACGAAATGGATTACGCTACCTGCTGGGGTATGTATACGTACGTACGGCATGTGAGCGAACGTAGCGGGCGGAAGCGAGCTATGTAGCGTCCGAGCTGTTTTTTCCTGAAGCATGGCGGCGGGACTCTTGGCATTATCAAGTCGCCAGTTTGCAACTACAATCATAAAAAAAACGTGTTCAATCATGGACCTCTGTCCGCTTCGCATAATTTGATGTACTTTTCCTTCCTGAGCGAGCATAGCGGGCGGCGTAGAGCTGCCTGTTGAGCGAAGCGCCTCGTACCCCGTATATAGCAGTAGTGTTGAAAATGATCCCCAACACCTTAGGGTTGCTCCCACAAGCACCCTACCAGCCACCGGCACAGCATTTTAGGACTGCAGTCCCGTTTTTGGGACTAACCGCTCAAAACCCAGGTAGGTTGTCCCCAGAACGGCCCAAAACGGGACTGGAGTCCTAAAAGGGTCAAGTGGTTATTACATATTAATAGTTTTACAGTAAACATGTACCAGTACCTGGTAATATTTAGAGTTGGGAGCAATGCCATGTCTTTGTGTGATCACGGATTTTCCCTCATGTGAAACCACCACCGATACGACCACTACGACGACGACCACCACTACCACCACCACCACCACCACCACCACCACCTCCCACCACCACCACCACCAACTGGATCAGATACGACAGGCACGACGTAAAACGTTTGTATATACGTACCAGGTACCATGAAAGAAGAGAGAAAACGAAAACATTCAAAAACAGAAACAGGGAGGAACCAATCGAAAAGGGAAGAGGACAGAGAAAAGAAAAAACTGTCGTGCCTCCACGCGGGGGTGTTGCAGACACTTTGAAGTAAGTAATTAGCGACAACACCTTTGTATTAATAATAGATACCAGGTGTAAGCAGAGTAACTGTAAGAACCAAAGGAAATACCATGTAACACAGGCAAAGCGAAGCACAGCAGAACTAAAAACGCAAAAAAGGCCCCCTAATTTTTTTTTTACATGTGCCAGGTACTTTTATTTATAGTACTCGTACATAGAATACGCGCGATCGGCTTATCACAACACGTGTAAAATTCTGTAAAAATGGGATGTAGACGGGACGTATTTCGCAGCTTGCAAAATTGAGTATCAACCCGTTCAATCAGCTCTCAGTTGAACTCACAGCCGACGTATCCGGTATAATTTTATGAAAACAACCTGTGGCAACGGATCTTTAGGTTGGTAGGCTGTTCAGGGATTTTGCTTCCTGTTGGGATCAAGGTGCGGGCGAAGACCCAACCCAACCCCTCACTAACTACTGTACTGTAAGGCCAAGTATTATGGGAAAATTTTGAGACGTTATTTCTGGCTTTTTCAGCGATCTCCGAAGCCCAAAAATCAGAACCATCTATTATGGGACAGGAAATCATCGATATTTTTGATCTCAGTTCCTGGAGGGGGCAAAAATCAGCAAAACCTCTCAGAACTGAGCTCAGTTCTGAGAGGTTTTGCTGATTTCTGAGAACTGAGATTTTTCGTATTTTGGGTGCTACATCTCACTACTACTGCCAGCCCACCTATCTACCTGCGCACCTGCCACCCGTCACCCACCACGCGAAAGCATCAAGCCGACGGCGGGCGGTAACTACGGCGCTTGTGTAAAGAGAGATGGCTTCTCCTTCACATGGAAGCAATATTAGCGGTGGCAGCAGCAGCTGCAACAGCGGCACCAGCAGTAGCAGAAGCAGCAGCAGCACCGCCAGCAGCAGCAGCAGCAACAGCAGCACCAGCAGCAGCAGCAGCAGCAACAGCAGCAGCAGCAGCAGCAGCAGCGATGGCGACTCGATGTCGCCGGCGCTAATCCTCCCGTGTTTGGATGCTGAAACCACGCTCGCGGCCGCCGCTGCCTTCGCAACGTTTGAAGACGACGAGGAGGACGCTGAGACGCCTGCCGTAAAACGCTCGCGACGTGCCAAGCCACGCCCAGACTACAGAAAATCAACTTGGATGAAGATGCTACAGGCCGAAGCCAAGCTGTTGGACCCCACCTCAGACGAAGCCACGATCAACCAATACTATACAAAACCACTTTTAAAAATCAGAACCCATAATACACGTTGTATATTTTCACCCACACTTTTCTGTAGCCCGAAAACTCACAAAATAAAAAGACAGAAATAACGTCTCAAAAATTTCCCATAATACTTGGCCTAACCCGGTCGCCCCGGTGGTTCAAGTGGTTAACCTCGAATTCTACTTGTTTGAGTCCTGGGTTCGAGCCCTAGGAGGGTCGGACATTGACTTTATTTGCAAAAATAAAAAAAGGGATTCAATTGTTGAGAGCGCCTTGCAGCGTGGGTAGGCGCAATTCGATGCGAGTCGACGAGGGAAGAAAAGGCTGAAATCTTCTCGCGATAAAAATGAAGGCACGTACCGTAGCGGGAAGGGGGGAGAAGAGCCTGCTATGTGACCCCGGATCTGAGTTACGAGTCGGAAGGAGAGAGAGAAGAAGATGTGCGAAGATAATGAATGGGATGGAAAAAACAAGAAAAAAAAAAAAAAAAAAAAAACCCAACCCTAACCCACCCCAAACCGCAGCCAAAACGTCCCGAAACTGGCCGTAAATGCGGCTGCGCCGCGTTTTTTTGCATCGAGTGAGGAATTTTCTCAATTTCGAACGACGATTCCGAAGTGCAGACCGCGCTACCCTTTTGTAGAAGTAAAAAAACACCCCTTCTAGAGAATTTTACTCACAGAGTGTGAACCCTATCTATGATACTCAACGAAAAGCACCCTCCCTCCAACTACGCCGCAGCAGTTTGTGCCACGCGTAGGATTGCCAGGCTCTATCTGTTAACCCTTCTAGAACCGCAGTCCCACTTTGTGGACAAAGCAGACAAATTTCAAGTAGTTTGCCCCCAAAACGGGACTGCGGTTTTAAAGGGGTTAATACGGGTAATACCTACCTGGTGCTATATATTTATCTATTTATACTCGTAGTCGTCAGGTACCTTGCTGCCCTGTCCGCCGTCTCCGTTCTGCGTTCGTCAGTGCGAAGCTCCCACTATTAATACTGCTGTTGGTGGCCCTCTTTTATCCATCCCAAGATCACGAGATCACGACCCTGGGCACGAAGAGGCAAAAGTAATCTGTCCACGTTCTGCGTGTGTTCTTCACATTTATTCATTAATGTTAATATACCGTTTTTGCTACGACCCGTCGACAACCAGCACCATTAATAAATTAATACCAGTGTCCTCGCCGATTCTTCAATCCTGGACACAGAGATGCAAGTTCTGCGGTTGCGAAACTACTCCACAGCTACATGACAAGAGATGCTACTAGTACAGCAGTCTACGGCAGCACCAGTACATTGTTACTATTAATACTGTTACCTGGTATGTACCAGGTATGCAGTAAGCAGAGTAGGGAATGCCATGCCATGTCAGCAACATCGTATAAACCCACCGTCCCCGGTGGCTCAAGCAAGGTCGGCTTGGTATTATAGGTGGTCCGCGCGCCTACTCAGACCAATTTCGTGGGTTCGAGTCTCACCGGGTGCATCCTCGTGTACGGCAATGAACGACTTTTTTCTTGCAGTAGACATTGATTAGCGGAAAGCGAGAGAGCGTGAGTTATTACTATTAATATTAATATTAGCTACCACATTCGATGAAAATCGACGATCAGCGAGACTGCCGAACCATATGCGCGATAAAAAATGAAGGCACGCAACGGGGGGAGAGAAGGGACCGGACGACACCTGTGACCCGGACCACGGCTTGTCCAGAAGATCGCTGAGGCTAAAATAATCTATTTACGGGGGACCATAGTAAATAGGACCAAATATTGTTTTAAAAAATAGATAAAAATCTAGGTTTTTGTCTCCCCGTAGGTCCTATTTACTATGGCCCCCAGTAATACGAGTGCGTACGATACTGGTATTAGTTCAAGGGTCAGGGCTGTTTTTTAGGTTTATTTCAGTATTTTCACGAAATTTCGGTATTTGTCGGTTTTTTCCTTCAGGAAAATACCGAAATTTCGGGAAAATACTGAAACCAACCGAGAAACACTCCTGACTCTAAAAGCCGGAAAGTGCAAGTGATGATGAAAAAAACAAGAAAAAAACGACAGCTTTGGATCTGGTACAGCATTAGGTCGGGAAACAAACCGATCGGGAGAACTCACAGCTTACTACGTCGTACGCACGTACCAGTATTTTTTTCATTTTTTTTTTTATTTCGTACGTACCAGATACGTGTAAATGAAAACCTAAGAACGAATTGAAACTTGGTCGGTGCGCCACTATAATATTAATAGTATGATACGACAGGTGCGCGTTGTCTAGCGATATAGTTAGCAGTACGTCGACACGTAAAACACGTACGAGTACCGTACGAACCAGGTACTACTGATGCTTGTTGCGTACTGTCCGTTATGTATGTGCGGCACGGATGCTCCCAGTACCTGGAAGTAAAAAGTAAAGTATTTCCAAGATAAAACACTGCGTGTACTTCCTTTGCGTACTAGCAGTATTTGGGCTTTATTTTATGTTTAGGGGTATGATGCGAATGCTCGGAGTATATGCCGATGCTGGTATGAAGTAAACTTGGACCATCTGTGCACCGCCGTTTCGATAATTTCATCCCCATTTTATTTCTGAAAACAGAAAGCACGCACGGATGGTTGATGGTTCCACGAGTGGGAGTTGGAGGAAAATTGCTTTCGGGGGGGGGGGGACAACCGGAGTACTTGGAGTACTGGCAGTATTTCGGGAGTACTTGGAGTACTGGCAGTATTTCGGAAGTACATACTGCGAGTGCTGGCAGTATTTACGGGTCCATTACCAAGCACTACTCGTACTCTGAGCACTCCGAGTATTTCCGATGTTTGCTCTGAGGGTACCGCTTGTCACTCGGAGTTCTGTGCCTCTCACGCTCCCAGTACTCGCAGTATTTGGACCGCCGGTATTGCAATACTCCCAGTACTCGCAGTATTTGGGCCGCCGGTATTGCAATACTCCCAAGTACTCGCAGTATTTGGGCCGCCGGTATTGGCAATACTCCCAGTACATACTCGCAGTATTTTGGCCGGCAGTCTAATACTGCAATACTCTCAGTACATACTCGGAGTACGAAATGTGCTCGATACTCCGAATGCTCGGCGTATGCTCCGAGTACGTATGAATTATGCTCGGGGAGTATTTGTTCACCCCTGTCCGTGAACGTGAGATATTTTCTGGTGTCAATGTGAATACCGAAACAGTCATAATATTTTCGGCCGTCCTGAGAAGCGGCGCACTTGGAAGAGCGAAAAGGCACCTCCATGCTGGAAGGTGTCCCTGGTAGGTACCTGTTTTGGTAGACTATGTCGCACGTTACACAGCAGTATTAACCCCTTTAGAACCGCAGTCCCGTTATGGGGGCAAACTGCTTGAAATTTGAGTAGTTTGTCCCCAAAACGGGACTGCGGTTCTAAAAGGGTTAATAGATGCAGCCAGTAGCTATTGATTCCTTCAGAACTGCAGTCCCGATTTGGGGACGAACCCCACTAACTTCAAGTGGTTTGCACCCAAAACGGGACTGCGGTGCTAAAAGGCATACCAGGTATGTATATCATGCATACCTGGTTTTGCATGTATTTTCGAGAGGCGTTTCGTATCTCTGAGTGCGATTGTATTCCTCCGACGTACCACACTGTACTTTTCTCTTTTGTTTGTTTCCTTCCGATTTTTTCTTCTTTTTTTCTTCGTTTTCACGTGTTTTCATCAGGAATAACAACGTTTTTTCCACGTCACATGATCCAGAAATATTTCGGTAATACACTAACTGTCGATAAAAGACTCTTTCAAAATTGTACGTATGAAATTTCAAGTTTCAGAATTGTCTGCAATTGCCAGAAATAAATACGGAACTCCCGGATTTTTTCTGAAGTTATCAGAACTTAGCGTCAAGAATTTTTGGAAATTCTACAAGCAGTGCTTCGTTTTTTTGTGGAAAAACTTTTTTTCATCCGTCGTCCACAGAGAGCTGTGTATATGAAGCACAAAATACCTGGCATTATATGATTTTTCATTTTATTTTTTTTGCTCATCCCATTTATTATCTTCGCACATCTCTTTCTCTCCCTCCTTCCAACTCGTAACTCAGATCCGGGCAACATAGCAGGCTCTTCTACCCCCTTCCCGCAACGGTACGTGCCTTCATTTTTATCTCGAGAATATTTCAGCCTTTTTCTTCCCTCTTCGACTCGCATCGAAGTGTGCCTACCCACGCTGCAAGGCGCTCTCAACAATTGACTCCTTTTTTATTTTTATTTTTGCAAATAAAGTCAAATGTCCGACCCACCTGGGGCTCGAACCCAGGACTCAAACACAAGTAGAATTTGAGGTTAACCACTTGAACCACCGGGGCGATACTCGTATTTAAATGCTACATGTATACGATTATTAAAATAGCTCGTCTTTGAGTCGATGCTATCCTCGTCTTCGAGTCGATGAAGTCGTGGAAAAGTCGTAGAGCGGTGGTTCCTTTGCAGCCGTCGTAGCAGGTACCCACCAGGTATGTATGGTATCTGACGTGTGTATTTCTATATATTTATCCCGTCGAACTTCCGGCAAACCCAGAGTTCGTGCTGACCGTTCTTCCAAGTCCTGTGGTCACGAAACTGCTACCGGTACAGACAAGAGTAGAGATACTATTACGGGGGACCATAGTTAATAGGACCAAATATTATTAGTAAAAATGGCTAAATATATTGGTTTTCAAGTATACCATAGGTCCTATTAACTACTATGGCTATGGTCCCCCGTAATAGAGAGTGCCAGGCACCTGGTTTGCATGCAGCGTACAGGGAGTAGACGATGCAATGCCGTGTCACCGTCCGTACCTACGAGGAATATTTTAGCCTTTTAGGACCGCATTCCCGTTTTGGGGACGAACCGCTAAGAATTTGAGTGGTTTGTCCCCAAAACGGGACTGCGGTTCTAAAAGGGTTAATAGTATTAATACGTACCTGGTACCAGGTAGGTACTTTTTTATTTTTATTTTTTACATCCCTTTCTTTTTCTCCGTCGGTTTTCTCAGTTCTCTTGCTCCCTCCCTTTTATAGATATCAGTCAGTCGCAACTCCGATCCGGGAATACACATTAGTAGTAGACTCCACTCCCCTCCCCCCGTCCCCCTCCCTCCTCTACATAGACACGCCCACTCCTTGGACTTTGCGACGTCAGTCTTTTTCTTCCTCACATCCGGACTGTATTTCCTGCATGACGCCATATAAAACCCTATTAATAGTACGCGCGATGGAAGGATGCAAATGTGAATTTCGACGAAACCCTCGATCTCAGATCTGTTGTGTTTTTTAGCTTTATTAATATTGCATATATGTTGGGTTGGTGTCGGTTGGCATAGGCTGGCGTCTTTTGGCAACAAATATAATACTGTAAAACACGCCGCTCACTTCGGGGGCTACTGTAGACAACCAGGGTACCGTTTTAACAATATACCAGGGTATATATTTTGTTTTTTGGCGGTCGGGCACACCTGGCGATCGAGTTATAAAATCATTTGTGCGGAGTGCAGAATCTTTGCTCCCCCCCAAGAGGGATGATCGTATCACGTAGCGTTTATAGTAAGGCACCCACAAGGCGGTTACATAGTACCCCCAATGCTGTGTCTGGAATTGGCCACACCCGAAAATATATCAACTAATTCACGCTGTCATCCATCCATACGCAAGAAAATCCGCGTCACAGGCAGCTCTCAGCAGGATGCAAGCTCGCCCTTCATGCGACTCGCCGGACACCTCACGGCGCTTCGCGCTTGGTGTAAGCAAGGTCGGCGAAGACCCGACATGCTCCGTCCCGGCATTGTATATATGGTAGGGGTGCGAGGGTCTGTGGCCATACGACTACGGCCATGCGTGATATCGAGTACATCGATGCTTGACCTCGAGCACACCTCCCTCGCTGCCACGGCGTGCCGCCTTGCATTTTTTTTTCTTGTATCTGGATACGACGAGCATTGACATACACACGCCATACGACGAGAAAACTATTTAAATATGCTCGTGCATACTGGTATATGGTATGTACGTACCATCAGTTTTTTTTTCTTTCTTCCAGGCCTCGAAAAATGCAAGTCCCCACGACGAGGGAGGACGTTTCTCGTGTGCAAAAGTTGACTTGCAAAAAAAAACGCCTACGCACACACCGGCACCTGGTACCTGGGACGTATGTAGCAGGTACATGTACGAAGCGTGTGTATCAGCCACAACGAGCGTGTGTATGTTTCTGTATGCACTACGTACGATATTCGACGCGGATCAGCGAACGAGGGAAGGAGACGCTGAACTCTTCCCGCGATTCAAGTGAAGGCGTGCACCCTGAGTGGGGAGCGAGGGAGGGACGGGGGAGGGGGAGAGGGGCTCCCTGCTGTGGGACCCCGGATCTTGGGGGAATAGGCGCCCCCGTGGGAGTGATGTTTCAGGGATATGTATGCTGACTACTGTATGTACCAAATTGACGTTTTTTCGACTTTGGACATTTGGACCTCTTCCGGCCGCGGGTGTTTTCGGCCACGGGGCACGCTGGGGGCCCGCGTGTACACACGTCTCAAATTTGGGCGCCGGCCGAGGGTCCATCGCCCGCACTCTCGGGGTTCAAATGTCGCGAAATCTGGCAAGTACAATCGCGGGGAGGCGGTCCGTCCGTCAAGCCGCGGCCGAGCGGGGAAATGGGAACCCACACGAAAACGAAGACCGCGGCAGGGTTACCATAAATCTCCACTAACTTGCGTGTAACCGCTCGCACCTCGCCTGGTCGCCTGGTCACCGTGCACCCTCGAGCGTGACCGCCTGGCAACCTCGCGCCTCGGCTCTCTTCACGTGCAACGGCAGTCACGCTTCGAGCTCGTTTCTTCGTTCCTCGGCGTGTTTGTGTGTGTACGGCTCACGGGTATGTATTCGAGGACGACAAGTGGACCCCCCCCCTCGCAAACAGAGGTCCAATTGATTTCGCTTCCGGGTTCTATCATGGGTTCGTTTACCGCAGGTTTTATCTGTTTGGTCTGGGAAGTTTCATGCCTGGTTCAGTTTGCCACCTCGATCGAGCCACATCGCATACGAATCTGGGCCATCACAGCAGGAGCAGCAGCTCACCCAGGCAGCGGCAACAGCAGCTCATCCCGCAAGAACAATTTCCCTTTTGAATTCCTAAAGCATCCGCAAAGAATAAATATACTGTAGCCTAAACAGCAGCAGCAGCAGCAGCAGCAGCAGCGAAACTCTCATACGCTCATTTGCGCTGGAGGAACACCTGCTGTGTCGTGTGTTCCCCCTTGTCAACTCCCGACGCCCCCCGGGATTTCAAGCCAACAACATTCCGAAGGGGAAGCTTGTATACATACTGATGTATGCATCATGCGACATGGTGATATTATAGGCGTGATTTCAAGCGTCCAACCACGACTACGGGGGGGGGGGGGGCGGAGGTGTACTCGATAGGGGAGATGTACTCGATCTCATGCATGGCCGTAGTCGTATGACCATAGACCCTCGCATCCCTACAATGCCGGGACGGAGCATGCCGGGTTTTCACCGACCAGGCAAACATTGCTTGCACCAAGCGCGAAGCGCCGTGAGGTGTCTGGCGAGTCGCATGAAGGGTGAGCTGCATCCTCTACTAAAACCCGCTTTTGAGGCGGACTTGCATATGGACGACAGCTTCAATGAGTTGAATTTAATTTCCGGTGTAGGCATTTCCAGAGACAGCAATGGGAGTACTATGTAACTGCCTCTTGGGTGCCTTACCTTGAACACTACGTGATGCGATCATTCCCAATTGTGCGAAGCAAAGGTTCTTTACCTCGCACAAACGATCTAACTCGACAACCGGCTGTGGGTGACCCCCCCCCAAAAAAAAAAAAAAAAAACGGTACCCTGGTTGTCTAGCTCACGTAGTGAGCGGCATGTTTTACAGTGCCGTTGCCAACCGACGCCAACCCATCCTATATAAAATAGGGGGGGGGGGGTTTAAGGCCCATCCCCGTATTTTAGGCCTTGCGTTTCGAACTTTCCTGGTGCATCCCCGTCGTCCTCTCCAGCAGACCAGCCAGCTCCCACAGATCAGCGTGCAACGGCGGCGAAGCCCTCCAGCAGCGTCTCTCGTGGTGGATAAAACCCGACCCTGTAGATTCACATGGAACGAACAAGCGCACAAACTATCGCGTCAACCCCCCGTCGCGGCAGCTCTCACGGCCCTATACCGGCAACTAGCCCTGTAACCCTGGCCCCAGCCGTAACCCTAACCTTAGCTCCGACCCGAAATGCAAGGCCTGGAATCCGGGGATAGATTTTCGTTCTTCCCGCAGTCGTGATGTGCATCTCGTCGATATGAGTACGAGTAGTCGTCGTTCTGGGTTTCTAGACTACGGTGGTCATGAGCGGCTGTTATTACGGGGGACCATAGTTAACAGGACCTATGGCACACATAAAAACCTGTATGTTTGACCATTTTTACTAACAATATTTGGTCCTGTTAACTATGGCCCCCCGTAATAGTAGTTTCCCCACGGCTAATAGCATTTTGCCTCAAGGCCTTTAATGATGGGTACTGCTCTTGTTCGGCAGAGAGGGCGGTAGCGGGTAGCGGGTAGCGAAGTGCGCCTGTCAACTGACTCAGGCACACGAGTCAAGCCACGAAACGCGCCAGTCGTGGAACGCAAGACGCAGAACTCCGTGAGTTACCGCCCTCGTGTATCGGCAGTACCTAGCCGACTACGAGTAATGTCTAGTATCGGAAGTACCTAGCCGACTACGAGTAATGTCTAGGTAGTCGGCAACTTTTCGATCGGCCAATTTGCAGCCAATTCGCTGCCCTTTCGCAGTGATTGGACGTGCGTAGCCATCTCGAGTGCTGTGGGTTCTGGCTGGACTCTACTCCGGCTATTATCAGTGAGCGACTGGGGCCTTTTTTTTCTCTGAAGTTACGTGTTTATTCTGCGCAGTATACCAGGCAGTTTGTGGACGTGCATTTTTTTAATTTACAGGCGAAAGAGTGTATTATGTACACGACCGAACGACCGTCCATTGCATCAAACAAGCCTTTCTATGAAATGAGGAAACCTACCAGTAAGTCGTTGGACAGTTGCCGCCGCTGCAAATAAACTGACTGTATCGTATACGCACCTGGCCAAGTGAGAACTATTCCGCAAGTTTTCATTGTTGGTCAGCCAACAAAGCCCTGTCTCATTGATGATGTAGTTCTACTGGTGTATCACACGGGTGATGGTATAAAACTGCTGCTGTATCACGCGGGTGATAAGATAGCGCCTTGTCACACAGGTGATAATACGACACCGCCGTATCACACGGGTGATAACGTGACACACCGTATTGACACGGGTGATAGCGCAACACCGCCGTATCACACGGGTGATGTAAGATAACACACCGTACCACACGGGTGGTAGCTGATTTCCTCCGACAAGGGTGAGATTGCAACAAAATAATGAGGCGATGTGTCGAATAATGGGGAAAAAATTATCGACGAGGCCTTCCTTTTCCGTCGACACGTGGCACGTTTTACCCTTCGTTCAGCCCCCCCAAAAGATTGTTCCACAATAAAAGTGCTTTGCCGCAATTAAAATATGGTGTACTTCTGAAGGGGTTACACTATGCCTGGTACGTTTTTTGTACCTGCAAATAATATCCCAGACTAATTTCTACCAGGTAGTACTGTTGTAGTTGATGTCCAAATTATGTGAGTGCTGGTGCGCTTCTTAAGGGGTTACTCAAGCCGCCCATGACCGCTGCGGGGTGTAAATAGGTAGTTGATCATTACCGGGGGGTGGTGGTACCTCGTAATTACCCCGTAATTACCCGGTAATTACCCCGTAATTACCCGGGCGGGGTGAAAGTGGAAATAAAAAAAAAGGTATGTATCTGTTGTTTTTCAGTGTGTGGGTTTTGATCTTATAATGAACATTGCGGTAACACAAACGTAATGACGTCAAATTTTATTGTGGGAGCCAGTAGTTCAGCCGTCCGAAGCCTGTCTCTTTCCACCGCCCGACGCGGTTGAGGGCAACACGCCACCCCCTTGGACCTACCCTACGAGGGCTTGGTTAAGCGTTAGGGTTTCGGGCTAGGATTCAATGTACTCCAAGTTTCAGGTACTGCCTGCTGTGTGATATTCAACACGCACGTACACGGCGCTTCGCGTAGTGGGCGGTGCCGCCCGCTACGCACCTTCACGAGGAAACATGGGCGGAATAGATATAATAGATGGTACGAAACTTGAGGTGCAAACAGGCGACGTTAAAATACCAAGTGCTCCGTGCTCCAGCAAAACAACCCGGACGCCGCATGTATGTATGCGTATGTGCGTAGGCACGTACGTGCTTCTTTTGATGTGTACGATACAGAAAATACAGCACGGCACAGCACGGCACAGCGCGGCACAGCGCAGCACAGCAGCACCCACCGCACCGCGGTGCACGGCTGCGCTGCTGCGTGAGTGAGAGCTGGGTGTGCCTTTCTTGTGATTCTATGTCGTACTTTTGAAACACGTTTCGTGTGATACCTGGTATGTCCGAAACGTAGCGCTGCGCTGCTGAGCTGAGGCGAGCTGAGCTGAGCTGCGCTGCTGTTGACCAAAAAAAATCCTGAGGTTCTCCCCAGTACCCCCAGTGCTTCTTGCTGACGTTACGCATGGAAGACCTGGCAGCCGTTCGAGGTCGTCGGTCGCGCGGGTGTAACGCCTCCCTCCCCGCACGCCATCGGGCTGTTTTTCCTGGCCTCGCTAAGGATTGATCCTCCGCAGGGATTTTTCTTTGTGGGGCAGAACCCGAGCGAATGGACTCCCCCTTCGACGCTCTCCTCTCACGACCGACCGTCCGGCGCCCCCCCTCCACCACCACCTGCAGCGCTCGCGCCGCTAGAACCTGGGGGCACCTCTCCACCCGGTGTTCGAGCGCGCCGGCGGGGAAGACCGAACGGTGTGTGGAGGACACGCTGCTCGTCGCCCCAAGGTTGGGCGTGCTGTACGAGTCGGCGAATTGCAAGCCACTTCAACGTCAACGAAAAGAGAGCCTGCCTTCCCGCTGAAATATAAATATATAGCCCCACATGGATCATGACCCCGTTTGTGCTGCTGTAGTCCCGTTTTGGGGGACAAATCACTCAATTTTCAAGTATTACGGGGGGCCATAGTAAATAGGACCAAATTTTGTTGGTAAAAATAGTGAAGTATACAGGTTTTTGTGCGTACCGCAGGTCCTATTCACTATGGTCCCCCGTAATAGTCTGTCTACAGAACGGGGCTGCAGTACTACGAGGTTGGTTAACCCCGCTACAGCAGTAGAACCTACCTATTAATACCTGCCCGCCTGTCTGCCTGCCTGCCTGCCTGCCTGCCTGCCGGCCTGCGAGTCCCGTTTGGGGGACAAAATGGTTGAAATGAGACTCGGATATGGCGTTTCTTAGAGGCGTCGATTTAACGAACAAGAACGGTATTTGACCCCGAGCACCGCTCTGGACGGAAATGTAGACACCGTTTGGTATCGAGTTTGACCTCTGAACGGCCCCTATGTGTCCGCCGTCCGTCATTGGTGGACATTTATCGCCGTTACGGAACACAAGGGTATTTATCGTAGGGTATGTGTATACAGTATATATATATTCAGTGACGTCCTTGTGTAGGTCAATCAGCTCGACACATCATCATAATAGGGACTGATCGCACCAGCAAAACAGCAAAACTTGTGCTCGGGACTAGGCCTGCGCCTTGAGCGCATGTTTGCTCCGTGTGTGTGTGTGTGTGTGTGTTTTTTTCGATGTATTATTTCTTCTTCCTTTTGTTTTTTATTTCTTTCTTTCGGTTCCCTCTTCGTGTGTGTGTGTGTGTGTGTTTTTTCTTCTCTGGTCTCTTTGTTTCTCTTTCTCATCCCCCTCCTTTTTTTTTCGAGTGCACGTATTATACCGCGGACATGCTCCGGTCGTTCTTTGGTTGCAAGTGATGCGGGATGGTATACCACAGCTCGTTAGTACCGTTCCCCTTACGGACTGGTATGGCACAGCAGACAGCAGTGTTGGCGTGGACGCTATTTCGTACCAGGTACGTGTTTTGTTTTCTCCCATCGAGGTGCATTTTGGTATTACAGTAGTAGCATTGTTACAGTTATTTTACAGCCTGTTTTCGCGGCCGCAGGCAGGATCCCAGGAAAGTGAGCTCATGTAAGAACATCATCGTCATCATCATCATCATCATCATCATCATCATCATCATCATCATAGTGCCATGTGCCATTACTTCGTATGCTATTGGTAGTGCTGCCTGTACATATCTACCTCGTATACACGCACCGCTGCTGTGAGTGTAACCTATTTCTGGATACCCTTTCGCTCGCCATTTTTCCCTTTTCCCTTCGGTTCTCGGACCCTCTGGATTATGTTCTGTCGCACCAAAACGGTTCTGTCTCAGGGAATTGCTTCTTGTGTAATTCTCCCCGCCGTCGGAGAGAACTGCGTTTCCGATATATACTCGTGTGTAGATTTCCTGATAGCATGTTGGTGCGTACAGGATACAAGATTGCTGTGTACGAAGGAAGCCCTTTCGTGCATTTTGCTTAAACCCGATCAACTCCTTGTAGGACTGCTGTAGTCCGCCGTTTTTTTTTTGTTTTTTTTCCGGGGGGGGGGGGGAGGAGGGGGCGGAACTACTTTGCTATTTGAGTAGTTTGTCTCCAAAACTGGACTGTAGCTCTCGAAGGGTGAACTGGCCCTTGAATTCGTGTATCAAGGCCCAGCGACCCGGAGGGTGGAATACCAGGTACCGCTCTGTCCTATTACGGGGGACCATAGTTAATAGAACCTACGGTACACACGAAAACCTATGTATTTCGCTATTTTTACCAACAATATTTGGTCATACCAGGTATTTACTATGGCCCCGCGTAATAATAAATGGACCGTTTGGATGTCGAAAATGGACCGTTTCGGATATATTTATTTTGTTTGTTGAATGCCTTCTCGCAATCTTTCTTTCACATTCCGAAACAGAATCATGCCGTCTTTTATCCCCCGCTAATCGATGTGAGCGAGGGTCGTTGTCTTCGGTTGTTGGATGGTGCAGGAAGATGTCGGAGCTACACCCTTTCCCTTTTTTTTTCCGGGCTTGACGGCTACTGTATTACTATAATACGGTACAGCCAATACGTACGTATACAAGTCTGACCAGAAATGCAAAGTATTTTTGGACACTTTTTATCCTACTAAAGGTCCTTTATATTTCTGATCACGAGTATTTAGATAGTTTTTTTTTTTTTTTTTTTAATCCTCCGGTGGATTGGTAAAAATAAAGCTCAAACTCACCACACTATCACGGGAGGGAGGGGAGGGGTGTACTCGATAGGAGATATGTACTCGATCTCATGCGTGGCGCCGCGGTGGTTCAAGTGGTTAACCTCGAATTCTACTTGTGTTTGAGTCCTGGGTTCGAGCCCCAGGTGGGTCGGACTTTTGACTTTATTTGCAAAAATAAAAATAAAAAGGATTCAATTGTTGAGAGCGCCTTGCAGCGTGGGTAGGCACAATTCGATGAGAGTCGACGAGGGAAGAAAAGGCTGAAATCTTCTCGCGATAAAAATGTAGGCACGTACCGTAGCGGGAAGGGGGGAGAAGAGCCTGCTATGTGACCCCGGATCTGAGTTACGAGTTGGAAGGAGAGAGAGAAGAAGATGTGCGAAGATAATGAATGGGATGAGCAAAAAAAAAAAATGGCCCTAATCGTCTGACCATAGATCCTCGCATCCCTACAATGCCGGGACGGAGCATGTCGGGTTTTCACCGACCCGGCAACATCACGGGAGTGGCGGGGGGATAGGAATCAGAACCCACGAGGGACCCAAAAAAATAACACGTATATAGGGTATAATATAGTCGGTTCTGATTACTACCGTAAGCTCCCCCGAATTTGTCGAGTTTGGCGAATTGTGGGCCAACTGCAGGGCAGCAACTGACTTTTATGAGCCTTTTTGGTCCGAAGTTGATGGTGCAGTCCGCAGAAAACCTACTGCATTGCAAAACCCGACTCGAGTCGAACGAGCCCAAGCGTTTTGGCCGTTACGACGGCAGTACGGTCCCGAAAGGGGTATGTGGCTGAAGTGCTCGTCAACCAAGAGCGCACAAAATCTTCGAGGTGACTACATGCGAATCGTTTCGAGCCAGATAAACAACACTCTTGTCCCTGCGTACGTTACGACAGCACGAGGAGCGTTTGTTCTGCGGCGGTGGTCGCTATCTAGTGCCGGCTGCCCCGCGGTAGTGCTTGTGACACAGTTTTTTTTTCTGGCGCAGACGGGGTTAACCGGTGTGGTGTATAGTGTGTCGGTGTTGCTGTTGGCTGCACGATAGAGGGGCTATTAATGTAAACAAATACACCTGGTATGTAAGCCGAAAGAGCCTTGATTGCTTTGGGACAGCTTGATATGATACATACCACTCAAGACGACGAAAAAATCCGCAAAGACTGCCGCACGCAAGCATCTGCTGTCGTTCTCGAAGCCAACTGGAACAGCTGTGATTGCTTTGGGACAGCTTGATATGATACGTACCACTCAAGACGACGAAAAATTCCGCAAAGACTGCCGCACGCAAGCATCTGCTGTCGTTCTCGAAGCCAACTGGAACAGCTGTGATTGCTTTGGGACAGCTTGATATGATACGTACCACTCAAGACGACGAAAAATTCCGCAAAGACTGCCGCACGCAAGCATCTGCTGTCGTTCTCGAAGCCAACTGGAACAGCTGGTGTCGGCCGGCTTGTTGTGAAACCAGTCGGTGGCTTAGTACGTGTCTCGTCGGCGGCTTGTTGTATTCAGCCAACTCACAGCTATGCCTTCTGCAGTCGACCCTCTGGGTGGCTGCTGCTGTAGTCTGGTAGGTATCGATAGTGTATATGCTCGAGCATGTTCCCACTCGAGGGTTAGCGGAGCGTGTCTTGTTTGTGTGGGACCACAGACTATTTTTTCGGGGTTTTTTTCATATATATTTTTTGTTTTTCTGGCGATGAGTTCATGAGAGCGCAACAGCAGCAGGGGCAACAATTAACACCAAGTACTGCTGTAGTAGTATGAATACCGCATTGCTAATGCTATCGCTGCTTCTACTACTAGTAGTAGTAGTAGTAGTAGTAGTACTACTACTACTACTACTACTACTACTGCTTCTACTACGGCATACTATATTTTATATACTCGACAACAAGCACAACATCATGAACGGCAACCAACATTCTATAAAACCATGATGGGGTTGAAGCGAAAAGCAAGAAAATGTTATCTCCCGCCCTCTATTATATACCTGGTATATGTACAGGTTGGGTTAGCGTCGGTTGGCGACGACGCTGAAAAAAACACGCCTCTCACTGGGTAAGCTAGACACCGAGGTACCGTTTTGTGTGTGTGTGTTTGTTTATGGCGGTCATCACGGTTGGCGGTCGAGTTATAGATCATTTCCGTGCGGGGAGAACCTTAACTCCGCACAAAGGGGGATGGCCGTATCGCGTACCAGGGTAGCGTGTACCTGGTATGTGGTAAGACACCCATGAGGCAGTTACATCATAAAACCATTGCTGTCTCTGGAACTGGCCACACCAGAAGATCAATCAAATTCGTTGACGCTGTCATCCATAAGCAAGAAAACCCGCCTCAAAAAGCGCTTCTCGGTAGAGGATGCAGCTCACCCTTCATGCGACTCGCTCAACACCTCGCGGAGCTTCGCGCTTGGTGCAAGCAATGTCTGCCTGGTCGGTGAAAACCCGACGTGCTCCCTCCGTTCCGACATTTTAGGGATGCGATGTTCTATGGTCATACAACTACGGCCATGCATGATAATGAGTACACCCCCTCCCCCCCCCCTCTCCCCCCCTCTCTCCCCCCCCCCCCCCCCGCCCTCGTCCTCCTCCCCCTCCTCCTCCTCCTTCTCCACCTCCCCCGCCTCCTCCTTGCGCATGCATGATCATCTTATTCTCTGGACGAACGCGATGGGTGGGTGGTTGCGGTGGATGGGTGCGGTGAGCAGTCCCTCCGCGCTCAGCAAGCAGACGCCTTGGCCCGCTGGTGTCGACGCGCGGCCGGAATTCTGGTCTGGGGCTTCGTGGCAGTAATTTTTGCGCAGCTCTGGCAAGGTGAGAACGAACAAAAACGATCAGGGGTTATAGAGAGAAAATCGATCAGGGAATAGAGGTCAGCCGGCGTCCGCGGTGGAGGAGGAGGTGGTGGTGATGGTGGCGGTGGTGGTGGTGGCGGCAGAAGTTTCGACCCTGCTTTCTCCCCTGTCTGCTGCAGGCGTTTGGGGATGCGGTTTATACGTATCCCGATCCCCTCCCATATCTCCTGGAGGTGTTTTGCGGCCGGGTTTTCCACGCACCCCACCCTCCTATTCTCCAGGGAGGCGTTTTCGCGGCCGTGCGCTCACAGTATCAGCAACAGCGGCAGGCCGCCGCTGCCGCGTCCCTGAGCTAGCTAAAACCCTGCGCTTGTTTGCGTGTCTGCTGGAGGCGTTATCTTGATCGCTCGGCCCTCCTGTCACGCTCGGTGGTACCAGTCGGGGTTCGCCCAGTCCCGCTCAATGGTACCACGGTAGAGTTTTTCAACATGTTATTGTTTTGATTTTATTAGTAGGAAATAGCCTGGTCGGGTGGCAGGATCCATAATCTTAACCCCCTTCCGCTCTTTTCTATTCTGCGCTCTCTCTCTCTCTCTCTCTCTCTCTCTCTCTCTCTCTCTCTCTCTCTCTCTCTCTCTCTCTCTCTCTCTTCTCTCTCTCTCTCTCTCGTCGTCATCACCTGTCGTCCCCTACGCCAACGCCAACACCATCGCCAACACCTTCACCACCATCATCATCATCAATCATCAATAATCAAATCATCAATCCCCGTGAACACCACCACCAACGATCGATGATCCATTCACGAACGATTAATTAGTGGCGTGGGACCTACAGGACCTGAAGCTCCTGAGTCTCTGCCTCCTGATCACGGTCTCCGTCCTCTACGTCTTCTACAAGCGGTACCTGATTGTGAGTTCTTCCCGCGGCAAGAAACTTACACCCGAACAACTGTATACGTATAGTATATATCGCGGGGGACCATAGTAAATAGGACCAAACATTGTTGGTACAAATAGCGAAATATATAGGTTTTTGTGTTCACCGTAGGTTCTATTTAATATGGTCCCCCGCAATGGTGCCCACCAACAGCGGTACGCATGGTGCAGCATAGCATGGATCCCCGCAACATGATCAGGCACCTCGGTGCCAGGCTGAAACCCTCTTCTAATACCGGAGACCGTCGTAAATAGGACCCCTACGGTACACACAAAAACCTATACATTTCCCTGTTTTCACCAACAAGATTTGGTCCTACTTTCTATATGGTCCCCTGTAATAGGTATAGGACAACACTCCCTTTTCAGTTGGTGTTCATTCGTGTACAGCAGGACAGTACAATTTTTTTCTCTTTTTCTTTTTCAAAGTGAGTTTGCCAGGATTGGACGAGGAGGGGAGTTTACCAGTTAGTCGACACGCTTGTCGAGGGATCACTGTTATACGTACCAATATGTATTATTCGACTATGCTTTTCTGGGGGACCATAGTGAATAGGACCTACGGTACACACAAAAAACTTCTATATTTACCTGTTTTTACTAACAATATTTGGTCCCATCTACTATGGCCCCCCGCAATAGGGTATAGAAGTAAACCCCAAACCCTCGAGAATTTAGGATCTTTCCGAAAGGTTTGGCCATTTTTTTTTTCGCTTTTAGAGGGTTGGGTTTTATTTTAACTCTATGGGCTGTCGGATTCACCTGTTCATCCAACCGGCTCCTCGTTGTTCCGTTGGTTTTCTAATGTTTTCTTAGCCCACACAAATTGGATTAAAGTCGCAAACACACTATCGGGGGGGGGCATGTTAAATAGGACCCTGCGGTACTCATAAAAAACTACATATTCCGCGTTTTTTACTACCGATATTTGTGCCTATTTACTATGTTCTCCCGTAGTAGTTACAAATTTCCACGTTCGCGCGGGGCTGGGCCGGCTTATATGAAGCCGGACCCCCCCCCTCCCCCGAAGCTGTATGTACGTGACCCCACCCTTTTCTGGCACGGCTTGGTTGGTTGGTTGGTTGATTGGTTGGTTGATTGAATGGTTGGTCGTTTGGTTGGGTTGGTTGATTGAGTGGTTGGTCGTTTGGTGGGTTGGTTGATTGAATGGTAGGTTTGTTGGTTGGTTGATTGGATGGTCGTTTGGTTGATTGGTTGGTTGGTTGGTTGGTAGATCGGATGGTTGTTTGGCTGGTATATTTGATGTTCATTTGGTTGGTTGATTGGATGGTTGTTTGGTCGGATGCTTGGATGGTTGATTGATTGGTTCGGTGAACTCGCTTTTTTTTGCCGAGCAGAGATGGAGAGCATCGCTGGGTAGAGAGGCACCTGGGAGCTACAGTATCTATCTAAACCCCGTGTCACTGGGTGGGGGACATGGATGAAGGGCTCTGGAGGAGTGAACAGAGTAACGGCTATCACGGGGGGCCGTAGTAAATAGGACCTACGGTGCACACAAAACCCTATATATTTACCTATTTTTACCAACAATTTTTGGCCCTATTTACTTTGGTCCCCCGTAATAGTAGCGGTGTGAACGAAAACACGACCGAACACGCATAATCATAGCAGCACCACCACCAGCAGCAGTAGTAACTTTTGTTGGTTGGTTGGTTTGCTTGGTTTGATTTGGTTTGATATATAGATTGCTCGATTATGATTGATTATTGTTCGCTGATTTTTCGGTTGGTTGATTTGTTGGTTGGTCGGTGTGAGTTTTTTCTTATTCTTTTTTTTTTCTTGTTTTTTGTTTTTGTTTTTTTTCTTGTTTTTTTTTCGTTTTTTTTGTCTTGTTTTTTTTTCTTAATTTTTTATTGGTTGGGGGGGGGGGGGTTGTTTGTTTAGTTGGTCGTTCGATTGGTTTGTTTGTGGCTTCGAGTTATTCGGTTGCTCAGTTGGTTGGCTGACTTTGGTTTGTTGGCTGGCTTTTGGTTGGATGGTTGGTTCGTCGACTGTTCGGTTGCATCCGAAGCCCTTTCTTACCGCCGAATGTATGTCTACTCTCAACCCCTTCCGCAGATTCGTCAATCAGGACTGACTGGTGTTGACTGGATGCGAGCGCTTGCCGTCGATGAAGGCGAGCACGCGCGCATGCGTGGGGTGACCACCAACGTGAGGCGGAAGAGAGCGGGGGTGGTGGAGGGGGGGGGTAGGGTAAGGTGGAGGGGGGGGAGGGGCTGGGGAAGGGAAGAGGAGGAGGGCTGGGGAGGGGGAAGAGGGGGGGGGGGGTGGGGGGTACCCCTTTGTTGCTTGGCTTAGTCATTTGACCGTTGACCGCGCACCCCTTTCGAGACGGAGCACCGTTCCTACTCCGAATAGAGACCTTCGACATTCGGGCGCTCACTACGTTGTTTCCGTGTATTACATGAAGATTTGTTTTGCTCATCTTTATCGCCTTCCTGTTTCGCGGCTTGTGGCCACCATCTATCTCCTATTACGGGGGACCATAGTTAATAGGACCTATGGTATACATGAAAACCTATATATTTAACCATTTTTACTAACAACATTTGGTCCTATTAACTATGGTCCCCCGTAGTAAAAGAGCGATCGTTTTCTCGCTACCATCTAGGGAAAAACTCCTCCGTGTCGCACTTGTCTCTTCTAACACATCCCGTTCCTCCTTGTATATTTCACACTCTCCTACTACGTGAGTCCTACTCTCTATTGCTTCGCCACACGGGCACATCTGTGCGTCTACTTCCTCGTCCCCCCGGCAGCCGGTATACTATACCTCTTCCTTCTTTCTGGCAGGCCCAGGCCACCTACACGAAACTGCAGCTGGGGGGGGTGGGGCGGGGGGGGGGGGGGTACTCGATAGAAGAGATGTGCTCGATCTCATGCACGGCCGTAGTCGTATGGCCTTAGGTTGGGGGGGGGAGGGGGTGCGGCAATGGATACGGCCTGGGGGGGCCTGTGTCCTATCGATTGGTCATGCCAATGCGGCATATGTTTTTTTGCTTCGTCCATTGTTTCAATATTTAATATTTTTTCGCCGGGTTGACTAAAACGGGAGGGGTGGTGATGCCGCTCGTCTTTTTTGTATGCTTGTTTTTGTTTCTAGTCTCGTTTTGTCGCCTCGTGTTGGAGCTTCTCGCCTGCCTGCCTGCCTGCCTGCCCGCCCGCCTGCCTGCCTGCTTGGTTTTGCTTGCTTGCTCGCTTGCTAGGCTCGGCCCTGCTTGCTTGGTCTTGCTTGGTTTTGCTTGCTTGCTCGCTTGCTAGGCTCGGCCCTGCTTGCTTGGTCTTGCTTGGTTTTGCTTGCTTGGTCTTGCTTGGTTTTGCTTGCTTGCTTGCTTGCTTGCTTGCTTGCTTGCTTGCTTGCTTGCTTGCTTGCTTGCTTGCTTGCTTGCTTGCTTGCTTGCTTGCTTGCTTGCTTGCTTGCTTGCTCTTGCTTGGTCTTGCTTGCTTTCGCTTGCCCATGTTGCAAAAGCGTGTTGCACAGGACGTACTCCCCATGGCCTTTTTGCCTCCAAGTCGCCCACGTTGCTCATACGCATACTGCACACGTTGCTCTTGTCGCGCCTGTCGCACATGATTGTACCTGTGGGCCTATCCTGATGCCCCTGTCGCGCACAGGATACAAGCTTTCCCCACCTGCGCTGCACATTTTTTATGAGTAGTGCACGCGCGTGTTGCACCCATTGTTGATCTATTAATAGTGCCCAAGCATAGACTGCTTCTGACTGATGCATGCTACACCTCTTGCACGGTGCAGGTTGCATATATGCGGTGCATCACGGTGTATATATAGCACGCACATACCTGGTATGCCCCATGCACGTTACCTGGCACACCGTATGGGTGTTGCCTCATGACGTCGTCCATGTTGGACGTGCGCACACGGCACATCCCAGGTGCCAAGTATATTGCACGTGTACGCATACCTTGTACATGCCTGGTGCCTGGTGCACGGATTGCAGTGCTGCACGCACACGCTCATTACGCATGCTCACATGTTTCACGTTTGCTCACATGTTTCGCGTTGCCTCCGCTCCGCATGCCACACATTCACGCCCAGAGCCACACCCACATAAATGTTGCACCAGTTGGCGCCTACTATACGGCATCACACGGGTGATAATATAGCACTATCCTGTATCACACGGGTGATAAGAGGACACACGGCATAACACGGGTGATAACACTACTGCATCACACGGGTAATAATATAACACTATATACCGTATCATACGGGTGATAAGACAACACACGGGTGATAGGATAGCACCGTATCACACGGGTGATAAGATAACACCACCGGCGATAGGATAGCACCGTATCACACGGGTGATGATGTAACACGGGTGACAATATAACACCGTATCAGACCGGATCACACGTGTGATAAGATAACACCGTATCACACGGATGATGAGGTATCACACCGTATCACACGAATGATGAGGTATCACACCGTATCACACGGGTGATAAGATAACACCGTAACACACGGGTGATAAGATAACACACCGTATCGCACGGGTGATAAGATAACACACCGTATCGCACGGATGATGAGATAGCACACCGTGTCACACTAGGGTGATAGTATAGCTCAGGTTTTGTGTGTGTCTGTATGTGTCTTTTTTTTGTCTTTCAAACATGTGTTCCAGGCGCGGGCGGCGTGCGTGGACTTCAAGTTCGACCCCGAGGCTGAGTTCCGGGAGAACGCGCTGGGGTGCGGCTTCGAACCGTACCCCCTCCGGCGGCCTTCCTTTTCCGCCGAGTCTCTAGCATCCCCCGGCATCGCGGGGCCGGAGAACGACAAAGAATCCAGCAGGAGTCTGTTGTGGAGGTGAGATGTGGTGCCATGCCGCCAGTGGGGCTTTGGGTGGGGAGAGAGGAGGGGCCGGGGTGAAGATGGGGGTGGCGGTGGCGGTGGCGGTGGGATGGAGTGGGGGTGTGGTGGGGTGGTGGTGAAGTGGGGCGCAACAGCAGTTATAAACCATCGGTGAGTGTCGTCGCAGATGGCGGTGGTGTTAGCGGGGTCGGCGGCAGTGGCGGCGGTGGCGACGGCGGTGGCGGTGGCATTTTCGCGCAGGGACTCTTGTGACGGGGAGGAGACCTGACCGAACCGCAAGAAATATAATCGGATACCTGGTGCCTCGGAAATATGCTCGCCAAAAAGCAGAGCGTCCCACGGTCCACTCCTTTCAGCGCGCGAGCCGAGGTATACCGCAGTCACCTCTGTGTTTTCGGTTCTTAGCCCTTTTAGGACCCCAGTCCCGTTTTGGGGACAAACTACTTATGATTAGAGTACTTTGTCCCCACATACGGGAGTGCGGTTCTAAAAGGGTTAATAGGATACAGCTCATCCCTCATGCGACTCGCCGAATACCTCACGGCGGTTCGGGCTCGGTACTCGCTATGTCTGCCTGGCCGGTGAAAACCCGACGTGCTACTCCGTCCCGGCTAGGGGTGCTAAGGGTCTATGGTCATATGACTAGGGCCTTGCATGATATCGAGTACCCGCCCCCCCCCCCCCCCCCCCCCCCCCCCCCCCCCCCCCCCCGAACCCCCCCCTATCCTCTGTGTTTGTTGTTTCGTCCTCTTTCTTGGCTCCACGATGGCAGGATTTTGACCTACTAAGCATAGCCTGGATCGTCTTTCCCCGCGTCCCTCCCCTTGATCTGGCTGTGTGTGGGAGGGGTGTGGGGAGGGGGGGGGGGGGGGGGGGGGGCGGCTTACTCCCCACACTACCGTGACACCCCGAACGAAAAATGAACAACCATCGTGAGAGGCTTGGTGAAAATCGTTTATTCCCAAGCGGCGCTGGTGCCGCTGTTGCTGCTGCTGTTGCTGCTGCTGCTGCTGCTGCTGCTGCTTCTCCTGCTGCTGCTTCTCCTGCTGCTGCTGCTGCTGCTGCCGCTGCTGCTGCTGCTGCTGCTGCTGCTGCTGCTGCTGCTGCTGCTGCTGCCGCTGCTGCTGCTGCTGCTGCTGCTGCTGGTGCTTCTGTTTCATGCACATGTCTGCCCCCCGCCAGCACCTTCGCGGACGCCTCTGCCGGATGGCAACCAACCACGTTTTTCGCTGTGCACGACTCACTCCCTCCCTCCCCCCTCCTCCCGCCGCTGCCTTCGTGGCCCAACTTATCGTGCGATCATTTGCTGTTGTGCTCAACCAAAAAAAAAAAAAATGTGTGTCGTCAGGCACCGTGTTCGATGGCCGTGGGACTGGGGGGGGGGCAACCACGAGACGCTGCCGGAACAGGTGCGGTGGAATTCCTCGGCGTTTTTTTTTTTTTTTTTTTTTCTCCACGACTCGCATCCCAACCAACCCCTCTTACTCCCACCCCCCTCCGTCTACCTTCAGCCAAGCTTCCATCCCTGCCCTTGCGCCTTGTTCTCACTCGCGTCCCCCATCCCCTACCCCCACCTCCACTCCGACGCCCACCCTCACCTCTACTTGTACCCCTATACCCTGTTCCCTCCCT
>JARUPZ010000003.1:10192355-10383526 GCA_031213475.1 Nereocystis luetkeana
TGGTCTATCTGTAGATGATATATCTGTAGAGGATATATCTGTAGATGGTCTATCTGTAGATGATCTATCTGTAGATGGTCTATCTGGAGATGGTCTATCTGTAGATGGTCTAACTGTAGATGGTCTATCTGTAGATGGTCTAGCTGCAGTTGTGATATCTGTAGATGGTCTATCTGTAGATGATCCATCCGTACATGATGATCTGTCCTGGGTGTGAACGGTTTACCGGCCGATGGTTAGACAATCCACAGTATTTTCAAGCTGATATTTTGTCGACTAAAGTGTTGCTCAATGAGAGGGTTTTATCAACCCAATGGTGCTTTTTCAACCGGTGGTGCATCAACCAAAGACCCGTCTTTTTTTAACCCAAACATTCCTCTACCAAATAGTTTTTAGTAGCCTACACCGGTATGTCAGTAAAATATCGTGTGATGTTTCATAGGGGGGGAAAGTGGGAGGGGGGGGGGATACTCGATGTCATGCATGGCCGTAGTCGTTATGACCATGGACCATCGCGTCCCTACAATGCCAGGACAGAGCACGTCGGGGTTTTCACCGATCAGGCAAAGACATTGGCTGGGGCTGAGGGGAGGGGGTTGATCGAAACCACTCTCGATACATCTGGATTACTGACGTGTGTATGTCGTGCCCCATCGTATCCAGTACGATGACATGGCACTCATGGTATACACAAAAAACCTCCATATTTACCTATTTTACTCAGAATATTTGGTCCTATTTACTATGGCCCCCCGCAATAGTACGCAGGACCGAAGAATCGGCACCGACTCTGGGTGTTGCCGGATGAATGTCGACGGGTAGAAAGAACGGTTCAATGCAAAAACACACACACACAAAAAAAAAAACGCACAACACACTTGAACGCTCCCGATTGATTTGACTGGCTTGCGGATCTGAGACGAAATTTGCACGAGTACGCGACTCTCCTCCACGGTCCGCGGACGCCCCTCCGCGCCTGACTCTGTACTTCTCTCTCTCCCTCCGTTTCCCTCTGCCTCTCTATTTCTGTTTCTTTTTCCCCTCTCTCTCTTCCCCCCCTATGGCTTTTCTCCCGTTTTTAACCTCTCCCCCGTCTCCCTTCCCCCCTCCCTCCTTCTCAGTATAAACCCAAATTGATACCTCACGCTTCGCTTGTATAACCAAAAAAAAACACATGAAAACCATGATACCATCATCGTACTTCCCCTCTCTCCCCCCCCCCCCCCCCTATGTTTTTTCTCCCCTTCTCCCTCTCCCCCTCCCCCATCCCCCTCCCCCTCCCCCCCTACTTCTCCCTATAAACCCAAATTGATGCCCCTGACACTCGTACAACCTAAAACGCATGAAAACCATCACACCATCATCGTACTCAGGACTATGGCGCAAGTGACCTCGACGGCGAGTCTCGGAGATCGAGTATGAGGGGAGGGTCACCAGCGTTAGCAGCGGCGTCGCTGCAAGGTGGAAGCGAGCACGACATCGAATCCGGCGGTGTCGACGGCACGGAGGGTAGCGGTAACCGTGGCAGTCGTGGTAGTCGTGGTAGTGCTGCTGGTGATGGTGGTGGTGGTGGTGGTGGTGGTGGTGATGGTGGTAGTGGAGGTGGCGGTCGCCGTAGACACCCATCGGGGTCGCTGGCTGGCGTGGGGGTGGGGAGGGATGCGGGGTACGGAGTCAGCGGGGGTGGTGGGGTTGGAGCTGGGCTTGGGGATGGCACACGGGGGCGGGGGGGAGAGGGAGGAAGGGCGGCAAGTGGTCAGAGCATGCGAGCTGAACTCGTCGTGCTCGGTGTGCTTGTGGGAATACTACCTGGACGAGGAGGTGACCTTGCTGCCGTGCGGACATCTCTACCACACCGAGGTGGGGGGGGGGTGGGTGGTAAGGGGTGTAGTGGGGATGGCAGAGGGGGTTGGGAGGCGGTGGAAGGGAGGGGGGGGGGGGGGGGGGGGGGTGGAAGGGGGGGAGGAGAGGGAGGACTGGGAAAATAGGGGGTAGGGGGTATCGGAAGGGAGGGGGGGGGGGGGGGGGGGGGGGGGGGAGAGGGGTAGGTGAACGAGGAATGGGGGACGGGGGGGGTAGAGATGGGGCAGGGGAAGCTTGGGGGATGACGCTGCCTGGGTGGACCGGGAGGGCTTCCTCGGGCCCTGCGCGGCGATGCTGCTGAGGGCGACTGCCTGGGGGCGATTGTGTGGGCACACGTTGCTGGAAGGAATATCCCTACGGTAGAAACCGCAAGATGTTTTCGCTCGGTGCCCATATGGCCTGTCCAGACCAGGCACCTGGCGGTTGCTGTCGTCAGCGCCCTTCGTCATATGAACCACACCCCCCCCCCCTCGCTCCCGTGCGTCCGTCCGCCTCCCCCCATAGTATGCCATCCTCACTAATCCTAGCCCCCCCCTGGAAGTGGCCACACCGGAACAAGAAAAAAAAAACATCCGACGCTGTCCCTCCAAATGCAAGAAAAAACGCATAAGGTCCCGGAGTCCGCCTCACGAGCGGTCCCTACCTGTACTGGGATGCTGCTACATCCTCCATGCGACTTGCCGAGCCCCTCACGGCGCTTGGTGCGAGTAATGTCTGTCTGATCGTTGAAAGCCTCACGTGCTCCGTCCCGCCCGCCATCGTACGTATGGATGCGAGGGTCTACGGTATTTACGACTACGACCATGCATGACAAGTACCCCCCCCTCCCCCCCCCCCCCCCCCCCCCCCCGAGTCAGATCATTTGTGCGAGGTAAAGAACCTTTGCTCCGCACAAGGAAACTGATCGTATCACGTAGTGTTCAAGGTAAGGCACCCAAGAGGCAGTTACAGAGTGCTCCCGTTGCTGTGTCTGGAAATGCCTACACCGGAAATTAAATGAACTCACATGAAGCTGTCATCCATATGCAAGTCCGCCTCGCGAGCGGTTCTTAGTAGGATGCAGCTCACCCTTCATGCGACTCGCCGGACACCTCACGGCGCTTCGTGCTTGGTGCAAGCAAGCAATGTCTGCCGGGTCGGTGAAAACCCGACATGCTCCGTCCCGGCATTGTAGGGATGCGAGGGTCTATGGTCATACGACTACGGCCATGCATGTGATCGAGTACATCTCTCCTATCGAGTACACCCCCCTCCCACCCCAAATTTCCTCCCCTCCTTGAAAAGGAGTTTTCGACCAACAAAACCATCATCATCTCCGAACCGCGGCGTACGCGACTTGACCCTTGTTTTTCTTTTCCCCACGACAAGTAATTCCTTTCCCCTCCTCCTCTCACCCCCGCGCTTCCCCCCCCCCTCCCACGGTCACCTGAACCAAAAAAAAAAAGTGTATCGACATCTGGATGAACGATCACGTGGACTGCCCGTACTGCCGCGCGGATATCAACGCCTGGTGCACAACCGGCGGCAGCGGCGGTGGCGGTGGCGGCGGTAATGGTGGTGGGGCGGGGGAGGGGGGGAGCGACCGCGACTGCCCCGATCGGCCACGCACATCCTCCTCCGCCGCCGCCGCCGCCGCCGCCGAAGCACCAGCACCAGCAGCGTCGCCAGCAGCCGCTGCTGCGGCCGCTGCTCCTCACGCACCCTCAGCCTCGCCTGCTGCTGCCCCTCTCGCTCCCGCCCCTGCCACCGTCACCGCCCCCGCTACGACTACCGCTACCAGTGGCGATGCCGCTGCCGCCACTGCTGGCGATACCGCTACTGGTGCCGCCGCCGCTGCTCCAAACGCCGTGCGCCAAGGTGCGGCAAGGTTATCCGAGGCGAGCGGTACTGATACCTCAGCTGGAGAAACTAGCGGTGCGGGTCGGGCAATGGACGACACTGCGAGAAACTGGGGCTCTACAGGAGCCCTGGATGGCGTTGTGGACGGTGGTGTCGGTGACGGCGGTGGCGGCGGTGGTGGTGGTGGTGGTGGTGGTGGTGGTGGTGGTGGTGGAGAGCTGGTGGCGGCAGCGGACCAGCCCGAGGAGGGAACGATTGGCACGCCGTGACGTTGAGGGAGCGCTAAGAGGAAGTGCGCACACACTGGAGGCGTGCAAGAAACGGAGGAATGCACGGAAAGGACGCAGAAGGAAGAGCGCAAAGAACGAGTGCAAAAAAGTGGTGCAAATGAGGAGCGCTATTTAGTAGCGAGGAGTGGAGGCCGAAAGAAAAGTGCCGAAGCGAGCGCTGCAAGCAAACAGGAGCAGTGCAAAGGGGGAGCACGAAATGAGAAGTGCCAAGGGTGGAGTGCCGAAACGTCGTGCAAACGCAGCAGGGCAAGCACAAATTGTGCAGAAACGGAGTGCGAAATAAGGAAATAAGGAGCGCGTGCCAACGCTCTGCTGTCGAACGTAGGTTCATTAGTGTGCCCTCCCTCGTCTGGTTGGCGTTTTTTTTCATTTTTTTCCCCGCAAGGCCAAAAAATTGAAGCGCAGTCGTGCTGCCCGAATTAGAATGTGGTAACAGGTGTTTGTTTGCTCGGCAGGGCTGTCTGCTGCGTTTTCTTTTTGTTTTTGTTTGTGGATACGGTAGCCGTGAGCGCCCGCGCGCTGTCCGCCTCTCGGTGGCCTCCTCGCAAAGGGTGGGAGAGCGGCAAATGGGCGGGTTTGGTTGTTTGGCAGGCAGGCTGGCGTAGGGGTTTCGGGTCTAGGGAGAGGCATCCTTGAGGGGGGGGGGGGGGGGCAGGGCGTTGTAATACGTGCAGTAGACCGCACTGGTTGGGCTGGGTTGGATTAATTCTACGGCTCGTCGGTCGTATGATACGATAAAAAACGCGTTCGTCGGTCGGTCGGTTGATCCGTCGGTTAGACGTTTTTTTGTGTTCGTTATATTTCGTTCTGTGCGTGCTTGACCCCTCGTTCTGCTTGACCCCGCCCACCACGTATTATATATTTCCTGGTATGATATTTGCTGACGACCGCGTATGATATTTTTAGGGCTCTGCCCGGCCGAGGGCAAATAGAGAGCTTGATGGGGTCTTGATGGGGCTTGGTAGGCCGTGATCGGAGTGTGTGTGTGGGGGGGGGGGGGAGGGGAATAGCAGACGCCACCTCTAAAAGACCACGAGGCTGTTCTGGTCGCTTGCTACCGTCCGTCCGTCTGTTGAGATACTATTTTTTTTTCTATGTTTTTGGTTTTGGTATTCTCGGGGTCTAGCCTTAAATCGTAGCTTGAGTTCTTGCTTCGTTCTTGTTTTGTTTTCGTCTGGGGCAGTGAGCGGTGGAGTCCCAACAACCCCGACCAACCGCCGGGCTGGCTGTCTCACCTGTACCTCTTTCTCTCGTCCGCGCGTACGTACATACATACGTGCCAGGTGATCATCCAGGAGGTAGTTAAACCCGTGAAAAATGTGTTGCAAGCGCTCATCACTCGGTTGTTATGTACCGCATGCTGCTATGCCGGTGCTTGGACCCCTTGCCCTCTCCAGAATGGTTTCGCAGGGGGTGGGGGGAGGGGAGGCGTGCGGGGGTGGGGGGGGGGAGGTAATATACCGGGTTTTCTATATACATATCTAGACGCTCTTGGTTCAGTGAAGCATGCCTGCCGGCCCTTCTCTGAAACCCTTCTGGGGTGTGGGACCCATGTACAAGGACGAAAAGGAGCCGAGAAAAAACGTGGGTCCCACCAACCTGCCGTGTATTTTTTTAACAGGGTGGTCCACCTGCAGCACGAACACTACGGTAATGCCGCGGTTTGATCAACAATGTACCCAGGTGCTGTAGCGCGTTTTGACTGTACAACCCCTTGCAAATGCTGGTTTCAGGTACCACTGTACGGTTGTATCACAACTTGGAGCCCAGCCAACAGCGCTGGGCCCGCCAAGACCTGCAGCAGTAAGTAGCACATGGCGCTGGGTTCCCTGACCCGGCAGCGTTGATATGCCACGAGCGCGTCTGGCCCGATGGGTGTTGTTGTCGTCATCCTGGTTTTTTTTTTTCGCGCCCTCGAAGCCCCGAAGGTTCAATAGCTAAAGTACCCGCGGTATGATACGCAGTAAATATTTTCGGCTTTCGGGGAAGCGGTGGGGGGAAGGGATATAGTAGTCTTTTTTTTTTGTGTGTGTTTTCTTGTTTTAAGGTAAACTGAGTACGTGATGCGAAAGCGGTGGGGGAAGACGTACAGTCTTTTTTTTGTGTGTTTCTTGTTTTACGGTATACAATATATATGAGTACGTATACGCAGGCGCTGCTTGCTGGTTTTAGTTCGATGAGCCTCCCCCCCCCCTCCCCCCCCCGACTTTTAGAAGCGCTGGTATGACGGTAGGTCTAGACCACCACCAGGTGAGGTAGGATTAAGTGATTATTGGTAGTTACAGCAGTAGATCCCCCCTCTGTTTCATCGTTTTGGGTTGGGTTGTGTGTGTGTGTTTTTTTTTTTGATCGTGCGTGAGCTCTTACGTACACGTATCAAACGTGTATTTTTATAGAGCACGTCGCGCCGCCGCCGCTCATGCTGCTTGCTGCTGTTGCTGCTGTTGCTGCTGTCCGTATATCATGGGAGGGTACCTTATACTGGTACCTGGTACGTAAAGTAGATGATTGCTTCTTTTCATATACAGTAGTAACGATTCTTCTCACCCCCAAAAATATGCGGATCTTCCTTTCCTCCTCCTCCTCCTCCTTCCTCCTTTTCCTCCTTCCTCCTTTTCCTCCTTCCTCCTTTTCCTCCTTCTCCGCTTGTTGTTGGTGTCTAGTGCCGCCCGCGGTGGACTGCCCTGCAAAGAAAAGCCGCTATTTTATTTTTAACGGTAAGGCCGTTTTTGCCTATCTATATACTTCGAAATATAGATGAGCAAAAAAAAATGTCTGTTTTTGCTTCTATGCGAAGGCCAAAAAAAAAACTCCTTCATGCCACCACAAACAAGGTGGGTACGGGCTTGCATGATTTTATCTGCTTGCTCTTTGCCTGGTCGAAAGGAATACGCGACCGACGGTGGTTTGACCTCTTGGGCGACCGCTCCTTGCACCACGTGTAAAAACAGTATTATTCCCCAGCAGGCGCTGGCGGCTTGAAATAGCAATTAAGTCTATACATGTCTGGCGTCCCGGCCTTACTGAGATATCCTAGCGGGTTTGCTAATTAATACCCTGGTAGTGATGTGTAGGTGTGAATGCGCGACGGGTCCAGGCCGCCGCTGCTGTAACCCTCCTCCTGTACACACGGCAGAAGACTCTTCTTCCTGGACGTACTTTCCTGGGCGGATGCTGAGGCTCGTAAGTAAGCGGCCACCTACTACACCCGCCTATACCTGTACGCCTGTGATCTCAGCAGGAGCCCGGGGTTTACAGCAAGCAGTATAATATGCTGCTTTTTTTGCTGTGTCATGTTTCTCCAGACAATCACTCATCGGCTGTTGTTGCTGTGTCATGCTTCTGTTCGACGACGACGACGGTCGGTACAACCGCGACCCATGAACTCAGGCTTCGGACAACATTGTGAATCCAGCATTTGTTTGGTCCGAATCACTCAGAGATCGAACGCACGAGGTGACCACACTCCGTCCTAGCCTACCTGTGCCCTGCTAGAACAGGTTAGACACACAGTAGTAGTAGAAGAAAGTACAAGTAAGAGTAGTCTCGTCTACGATCGATCGTATCGGTCCTTGTATCACCCCACGGTAGGGGTTGCACGTTTTGGGTCAAAAGGTTTCTGACCGATTGAGTTCCTTAAGCGAGGAACTACGAGTTTTTAGGATGAAAAATTTAGGCGTGAATTCGTTTTAGGACTACTAGCGGAGTGCCGGTCAGGTGGCACGAACGAATTTCTTCCACAAGTTTCGTATCGGGTGATATATGGAGCTCCTAATGTGGGGGGCTGAGGAACTTCTGGTGCACCCCTACTGTGGGATGGCTCCGCGTTATTATACTTTGTTTTATGGTTCGTGCTGCTACCTCGAACTCGTCAGAATTCGCCGCGGGCTGGCTCGAGTGTTTTCCGGTGCGAGCGTTTTACAGTTCTTAATAATAGCTGTCTTGATAATAGGTGTGATCTCGTAGTATATCGACCTCTCTCCGCCAATCAATCGCCTCGAATGTCGGTGTGGACTTTACCATAGCGACGCCGAACAAATATTTACGGAGAACAACACAACCACACAATGCGCCCATACATTATTATTTATCTTGCCATCCGACAATGTGCAGCATGTGATCTTCAACATGGATCACTCATAACTTTCCCGAAAGAAGAAAACCTCGGAAACAAAAGGAAAACCCATGCACCAAGTCTACCTCCCTTCCGTGCCAACTTTCGGCTTGTCTACTCTATTTGCTGTATTTACTCCTTCCTTCTCATTACGTTCTATCCTTAAATCCTAAACTGCATCCAAGCTCCATCCCCACGCCATCGGTGTGGGTCTCTGTCGTCCCTCCCTCCCCTGTTCCTTCTTTCTTCTTGGCGGTCCCTAAGCTGAAGCTTGAACCTCGACACCCTCCTCGGAATGGCGACCTGAGTGGTCACCGAGACGATTTGGAGCAGGCGTTCCTTCACTACCCCCTTCCTTGCCATCGACCCACCATCCCTCTCCCCCACGACGCTAGCTGCCAGCTGGTCGATGAAGTTGCTGCCCTCTACCCCGAGGCGCCCAAAGTTTCCACCATGCGCCCATACATTATTATTATTATTCCTCTTGCCATCTGACAATGTGCAGCATGATCTTCAACATGGATCACGCATACATTGTCAACCATACCACACGCTCATACAAATCATACAAAACGTTTGCACATGAAACGCTCATAAAAACATTCAACACGCACATACAAACACGCAGCATGATCATACAAACTAAACAACGCCTGTAAACAGTACAGACAGTAGTCCATTGTTGGGCGCATACACTCTTGCACACATTCTTGCCATCTGACAATGTGCAGCATGATCTTCAACATGGATCACTCATAACTTTCCCGAAAGAAGAAAACCTCGGAAACAAAAGGAAAACCCATGCACCAAGTCTACCTCCCTTCCGTGCCAACTTTCAGCTTGTCTACTCTATTTGCTGTATTTGCTCCTTCCTTCTCATTACGTTCTATCCTTAAATCCTAAACTGCATCCAAGCTCCATCCCCACGCCATCGGTGTGGGTCTGTCGTCCGTCCCTCCCCTGTTCCTTCTTCCTTCTTGGCGGTCCCTAAGCTGAAGCTTGAACCTCGACACCCTCCTCGGAATGGCGACCTGAGTGGTCACCGAGACGATTTGGAGCAGGCGTTCCTTCACTACCCCCTTCCTTGCCATCGACCCACCATCCCTCCCCCCCACGACGCTAGCTGCCAGCTGGTCGATGAAGTTGCTGCCCTCTACCCCGAGGCGCCCAAAGCTTTCCACCGCTAAGGTGGCTAGTTTGTGGCTCCGCTCGTCGAAGGACACATGTCCCGGACGCGCGTAGTGTTGGCGCTTGCGCGCCTCGGAGGTAGAGGCAGCTGATCCATCATGATCAGCGCTGCCTCCTCGCAGGTGGACCTGCGCTTGCGGGTCTGCATGGGTGACGTCCAGCAGGACGGACGTTTCCCTGTATTCCTTTTTAGGAGCGTCCCGAAGACCTCCTCTCCTGACAACGATGTCCATCCGCAGGTTCCGGTCTGCAGTGAACGGTTCGCCGCTCTCCACTTGGTGAGGGATTCCCAGCCGCTTCAGCGTGCGGGAGAACGCGTGAACCAACGGTTGATGTTGGTTCACCTGTGCCCCTGCTCTGGGACAGATGCGTGCGTGGCGTGTGTCTATGTCGACTGCCTCGCAGCAGGGGCACCTCACCGCCACGTGCTCCTCGATGCCTATGAAGCGCCTTCCCATGCCCACGAACTCCTCTGCTGGTATGACACGGAGCGAGTCTGTTGGCCTCGCCCGAAGGCAAGCAGTGGCTCCTACTCCTTGTAGGCTCCTGTAGCGAGCTTTGGCGAAGGCCTTGGTCTCGCTCCCCCCCAGCGGGTCGCCTGGTCCAGGTGGGCGTGCAATCTCCGGTAGCCCCTCCAGCGAAGCTGTGTGTGCAGCGTGTCGACCCTGATTCACCAGCTTGCCCAACCTCTGTTGAGCCTTCCGGGAGTTGGTGGTTACGGCATCATGCGCCGCCAGCATGTCCTGTCGGCTTCAGGGGGCCCTGGGACCAGGTCCCCCTCTGCACCCATGCTCCATTCCAGCCAGGATTCGGGGACGATGCCCTCCATCGCTTCTTTTGTCACGCCCCACGTGTTCCGAACCTCTCGCAAGCTGCCTCCGAGCTCAGCAATGATGCTCGAATGAGGGAGACCCCTCTTTACCCTGTCTCCTAGCGGGCCCGTGAGGTCTGCTAGAACCTCCGGCAGGATGCCCACCCTACTCCCGATGGAGGCAGACATTCGCCTCGCTTCCGTCGACGGCAGCCCTAACCCTCCTGCTCCCGTCGAAAGGCGTGCTTGGGCTTGTTGGTAGGGTTTTAGAGTCAGTTGGCTGGCCGGGCACCCCTCCTTGGAAAAACGACTGTGCGTCCGCCGCTCCCGGTAGCTCTAGGATATTTTCGTAGGCCCACTGAGCCCCGTTGTCCGCCCTTCGGCATGCTTCGAGTGACAGCCCCGGGTCCAGAGCCCTTTCGAGGTAGCCCGTCCGCTGCCCGAGGGATTCGACGGTGATGAGGGCCGCCGCTTGCTTGTCTGGCATGTTAGCGAGGCAGCGTGCAAGGCGGTCCGCGCCTCCGTCCCTCACTACCTCCATTGCTCGCCCCAGCACGTATTCATCCCAGCCGATCGGGACACCAACCACCGTCACCCCTCCTTCGTCTGCGATGCGGACATCAACGCTCTCCAGGAGCGATATCTCCTCCGCCGTCGGGACGTGTCCTTAGGGTGGTAGTGCTACGGTCTTGGCGGGGTTGACCACAATGCCGATGTCGTCTAGCTCTCGCCGGAGGAAGGCAGAAGCTCTAATCGTGTTGGCCGTGACCCCCATAAGGCCGAGAGATACATCGTCCATGTAGGCGAAGGCTTCCACTCCTTCTCCTTTGAACTCCTGTCGGAAACCCTTCAGCCCTGGTCTCAACGCCAGACAGAACATTGCTGGCCCCATGGGGTCCCCTTGCTGGACACCGCTGGAGCAGGCGATCGTCCTGGTCTCCCCTGAGTCCATCCGGAAATACACTATTATTATTATTATTATTAATAATATTAATATTATTATTATTATTATTATTATTACTATTATTATTATTATTATTATTGTTGTTATTATTATTATTATTATTATTATTATTATTATTATTATTATTATTATTATTATTATTATTATTATTATTATTATTATTATTATTATTATTATTATTCTTGCCATCAGACAATGAATGTGCAGCATGATCTTCAACATGGATCACTCATAACTTTCCCGAAAGAAGAAAACCTCGGAAATAAAAGGAAGCCCATGCACCAAGTCTACCTCCCTTCCGTGCCAACTTTCAGCTTGTCTACTCTATTTGCTGTATTTATATTATTATTATTACGCTTGCCATCCGACAATGCAATGTGTAGTGTTGTTCTAATAAACGACTATAATAACAGAAAGCGAAGAACTCTCCAGAACAAAAGCGCGGCAGTATCCTACGACAACTATTATTATTATTATTATTATTATTATTATTATTATTATTATTATTATTATTATTATTATTATTATTTTTTTTTATCCTCCGGCGGATTGGTAAAAATAAAGCTTAAGCTCACCACACTTCCACACTTCCACGTTCCCAGTTTCGTGTCGTGTGTCAATTTAGCCCAGTTGGGCACGTTGACCCGACCTGACCCCCGAGAGGAGCAGGTGCGGTGGAGATAGCCACCCGGGAGAGTCATCTCTCCCGGGTAGTAGTGTGGGACTTGCGTTTGCTCACCCAACAACAAAAACCAAGGCTATGAGGCCTTCCCGCCGGACTCGGACCAGTTACGGTCCACCCTACCCGTTGTGGGGCGTTGGTCCTCAAATATTCTTCTTCTTCTTCTTCTTCTTCTTCTTCTTCTTCTTATTATTATTATTATTCCTCTTGCCATCTGACAATGTGCAGCATGATCTTCAACATGGATCACTCATAACTTTCCCGAAAGAAGAATTATTATTATAATTATTATTATTATTATTATTATTATTATTATTATTATTATTATTATTATTATTATTATTATTATTATTATTATTATTATTATTATTATTATTATTATTATTATTATTACTATTATTATTATTATTATTATTATTATTATTATTATTATTATTATTATTATTATTATTATTATTATTATTATTATTATTATTATTATTATTATTACTATTATTATTATTATTATTATTATTATTATTATTATTATTATTATTATTATTATTATTATTATTATTATTATTACTATTACGACTGCTATGCTTGCCTTCTGACAACATATAGCGTAGATGGCATTCATCCTCACACCAATAATAGCACGATACGCTCATTCATACGAAACATTAAAACAAAAAGCTCAGACACACTAAGTTGATGCAACCGCGGGAAGAAAGAGCCTGCCATCTGACCCCGGATCTGAGTTACGACTACTACTAGGAGAAAGAAACAAGAGAAGGAAGAAGATTTAAGTGGGATGGGGGGGGGGGCGGGGGACCCAGATGATACGGTCATATAAACATTTGAACATTTGAAACAAAACGCTCAGACAACTACTCGAATGCGACAACTATTACGGGGGACCATAGTTAACAGGACCTATGGTATACATAAAAACCTATATGTTGAACCATTTTTACTAACAATATTTGGTTCTGTTAACTATGCCCCCCCGTAATAGGTTGATACAACCGTGTTGGGGGAGGGGGGGGGGGGGGGGGGGAGCCTGCTGTCGGACGCCTGATCTGAGTGACGACTATATAGATAGCAAGAATAGATAAAATAGAGGGCGAAGCTACTAAATGGGATTGGGGGCGGGGGGGGGGGGGGGGACAGGTGGCAAACAATTTGAAGTGAGGACGCTTGCGTACAACACCACTCACACGCGGGCACTCGCGGTTTGCACTGGTGCAGCAATGTCGCTCTAGTTCATACCGGTATAAAATACCTCTAAAACCATCAAGCGCGTTTCGCCAATACATCGGGTACCTATTCTGCTGTATCAGCCAGGAACACCGTTCGTTCGCTCTCTGTGATGCCGTTCGAGCCGTGCGCGTTTCGCACGTAAATAGAGGCGATTCTTCTACGAGGCACCGTCATTTCCCAGTGTCAGCTTGTGTCACTAAAAAGAATATGGTGTCGTTGGCTTGGGCTTGTTTTCACTTGTGACGCGTTCTACGATAGAGGTAGCACATTTCCGCTGAAATATTTTCTGAACAACGGGGTTCCTTGACCCAAAATCGCCGGCATGCCAACCTTGTTTCCAAAAATAAATGATGTTTTTGTATACTTGGGCCGTGGGATTCTTCATCGGGATGCAATTTGATTTTTTGCTGAAATAAATCAGGTTTCGGGCGACTTACTATTATTAGTATCGAGCTCCTCAAATAAATGAGAAGCCCCAGAAAAAATTGGGTGAACCTCCATCGTAGAACCCCCCCTCTTGTCTGTGTCCTCCTATTTATCTGTGTTGTTTGTTTTGTGTGTATGCTTGTGCCTGCTTGTGTCATGGTATATTGCCCTCTCCCGATGCCGCAACAGCTAGCTGTTAACAGTTAGTTGCTGGAGGGGGAAACATCGAAGTGTGTTGATATTCTACAAGGAGTTGGCACAGAGATGTACGTTGTCATCTAACCTACCCAAGATATATATTGACGACCTGATAGTAGCAGTCGAGGCAGCAAAGCTGGGAGTCACGGTAGGGGAAGATACGGTGCCGGGATTGATGTTTGCGGATGTCTTTGTGGGGGTATCAGAAACACCCGAACGATTGCAGAAACAAATAGAGAAGGCGCTAGAACACACTAGCAATAGTAATTTTCTTTATTTCTTTACGTAGCGTGGTGTGAGATTTACCTGTGGTGCAAACGGAAAACCTAAGATTTCCTGCGGTGCCTGTACGTATACAGTGAGTGCCTGCCTGGTAACGGCATACCAGGTATATTGTTGCCTGGATTTTACGCCGACTAGTTGAGTCACCATGTTTGCCCTTTCAAGAGTTTTTTACTTGTTGTGGCAGTCGACGAAAGAAGTATGTGAACTGAGCCGGAACCAAACATAATATCATTGGTGCACCGTTTTTTTGGCAATTTTTCCAATGGGACAGGTTTTTAATTTTGCTTTTAGATACCCCTATTAATAGGTAAACCTAGGGAATGGCAAACGTATCTTATATTTCCGGTCAAAGTGGCGTATTGGCGGCATCACCCGCGATACAACCTATTAAATGGCACAATACGAAGCCCACATGAGAGGCGGAATCCATCTGTCCAATGATGCCAACGATGTACTTGAATAGATTTATTAATGTAGAAGAACACTTGAATGCATACGCCAATACCTACCTGGTACTGACGAATACTTCAACGCATGTATATACCTCAATACTGGAGAGTACCGCAATACCTGGTAGATATTTCCGCATTGAGTAGCTGGGGCAGCAGAGTGACTGAAATGCAACAATATACGAGTAGTACAGCAGCACCGGCTACACGCTCTTTGGCGTCTATTAAACCCGCCCGAAGATAGAACGAAAAACCCGAAGCAGCAGATTTTACTAATATCATTAAGTACCACAAGTTTACTGAAGTACAGGACTGCTGTATAATACAAGGACGTTAATATTTGAGTGCGTACCGCGCTATCGAACAATAGCTATTTACTCGCAATGTGAACCGACCCCCCTGTGCTGCCCTGTGCTGCTGAGAGTATCATAACCACACGCAAAAAAACAAAACGGGTTGCTGCTATCTTTCACGTATGTTCTAAAGATAGCAAAAAAAACAGAAAAAAAATATCAACTGCTGCATGCGCGAAGGCAAAACTCCATCGGTGGATACGGCTCGACCCATAGGTACCCGACAACAATGGCGGTATGCCAAGCGGGGCCAAACACCAAGTACTCAGAAATACAAATCATGACGTCGAGCCATCGTCACCGTTTCTATGGTCGCCTACACCTTCCTCTTCAGCATCCCCCCCCGCTCCCATCCCCTCGGGCGCTACCGCCGGTGCTACAGTCACCGCCGCCACCGCCGGAATCGCAGCATCTCCATCACGGACACGGCTGCCGCGACGAAACAAACTCCGCAATCGCTTCTTCATTCGCCCCCGTCGTCCCAGCTTCTGCCTCCCCGCCAGGTGTTCTCCGAATTCCCCTTCTGCCACCGAAGCGGCGCTAGTATCGGCTGGAGCTTGCGCGGCAGGAGAAGCCACGGAAGCGCCAACGTCGGCGGTAACGCTAGCGGCGGTAGTGGTACCGTCAGCCTTAATGGTGGCGATAGCGTCGGCGGTGGTGGTATCGTCAGCGGTGGCCGCCGCGTGAGCGTAAGTGACAGCGTTGCCGCTGGCGTCAGCGTTATTGTTAGCGTCAGCAGTGGCCAAAGCGACAGCATCAGCGGCAGCGTCACCGGTAGCGCTGCTGCTGCTGCTGCTGCTGCTGCTGCTGCTGCTGCTGCTGCTGCTGCTGCGGCTATCTCCTTCACTACCACTCCTGCCGCCACCACTACCCGCCACCATTTTCTCCTCACTCCCCTCACCCGTCGTCTCGCACTGAGCTTCCGGTACCGCAACAGCCGCCGCAGTCGCCCCCGACGCGTCGTCCACCACCGCCCCAGATGCGGTGGTATCGGAATCGATATCGGTCTCGTTGTCGGTACCGGTATCAGTGTTGATATCAGTGTTGGTATCGGCATCGGTAGCCGTTATCGAGGCAGGTTTCGCGGTGCGGTCAATCTCGAGCTTCCTCGGGGCGACATCGCTGGCGATGTTGCCACCCGCCCCCCCCTCGACACTCGCAGTAGAAGCGGCAGTAGCAGCGGCAGAATAACTGGCAGAAGCAGGAGTAGCAGCAGCACCGACAGGAGTAGCAGGGGCAGCAGGAGTAGCAGCACTAATGGCAGACGTAGCAGCAGCAGCAGCAGCAGCAGCAGCAGCAGTAGCCGACGTAGTTTCCTTGGCGAGCACTACCTTGAAACGCCCAAGGTCGCTTTGTATATTTGGCCAGGAAAAAAAATGGCAAAATCCAGCGCAGATGCCACAGTAGTAGAAGCAATGGCAGGGGGGGCATTATCAGCAGACGATGCGCGCGAGTCAGGTGGGTCATTAGAAATAATAGGAAGACAATTGACGTATTTATGTGCAGTGAGTGCGGGCCACGTGCGTGCGTGCGTGCGAGAGAGACAAACAGACCAAACGTGAGTAACACATTCTGTATACTTCGTGCACGATTTACCGACGACCATCACGGACAACGACGACGGGAGCGACAGCGACCAACAGCTCATGGTGCCCTTCGTCGGTTTCCTCCGGCGGCCGCGTCGACTTAGTGGTAGGAAGTGTTGACATATTTTTAACTCAATGCTATGCTCCCGCCGCCTGAAAATAGGCTGCCTCGTCGACATGACCGAAACCCTTTTTTCCTTGATAAAAATGTTGCTGTCTTCCGCGGCGCAACCTCCCCAAACGCAACTTCTCAAACGCAACTCCCCAAAAAAGAATTCTGGGTCGTGCTGCGGGAACGTTCTTGGAGGCGGAAAAATTCTTGTGGCTCGCGGCGTGCTGCGATCACCGCACATCACCACAGCAGCAGAGGTGAGCGACAACGGCGCGGTGTCACGGCGGGGGGCTCATCCATACAGCATCGTGGGTAGGAACAGTGCTGGCGCCCCCTGCTGTGTACTGCTGGGTTCCGTTCAACGTCTAACTACGAACTCTGGACAGCAGCAGTGGCTGCAGCTGCAATGCAGCAGCAGGCGGGATGCCGTACGTATACAGCCGGGTTTCAGACGAACGGTCCTTGTTTCTTTTCTTCTCTCGCAGCTACCACACCGAGCTGCCGGCACGCGGCAGGATTGCGAAAGGCCAAGGCGGCTCTAGCTTAGAGGCTCGTGGCTCGGCGCCACGAAGTCGCCGCCGCAAGAGATGCGGGAACGCGCCGTTCGTCACCCGACCGATGCTGCCCGATGCCCGAGCCACATCTGACCTGTCTGTTGTCTTACTACTGTAGTAGGTTGTTTTTCGTTTAATTTTTGTTTTCGTTTTTTTTTTCATGTTCCCGCTGTTCCTGCCCCCCCCCCCATTAGCCTTTGATTCGAGACTCCAGAATAATACCAGTACTGCTGCTGTGTACGGAGAATATGCATAATAGCATGCTGCACCAGCAATGTTGTACCAGATACTGCTGTGTGGCACAATGTCGTACTGCTCGTAGACGACACAGCTGCAGAACGTATGTGAGCCTGATCCCTGATTCGGTGGTCTTCCGTCTTGTGTGTGTGGTACTATACAGCAATACAAAGTAGTAGTACAGTGTATATTGGAGCCTGGTCCCACGTCTTCTGTCCTGATAGACCGAAACACAACAGCAGAACAGCTTGCAGTGTCGACGAGACGACCGTTACGACTGCTAGATACCACCGTCTACCATCCCACCTACGCACACACGTGCTACGACAGATATAAATATCCTGCTGCGCGAGTTCCTAGCGATAGCTATATACTATCTGATTGGGGTTTTGCACCGTATTGCAAACCGTGAAAGAATAATGCACACTGTTTTGACTCTACCCGAAGCTCGACTCCGCGCCAGCTACTGGAAGCTCTACTGCTTGCAGCGCCGATAGGTTTAGGCCTCGTGGTGGCGACGATCCAGCGTTAACATTTATCGCCGTTGTGCTGTGGCAGGTGCCATATCTGCTCGCGAATTTTCGTTTTTTTTAATTGGTTGGGTTTTTCGTCGTCGTCGGCTACTGTTCTTGTTGATGTTCGGAAAGTGATGGGTCGGCCGGGTGAAGCTAAGCTAAGCTCAGCTCAGCTATGCTAAGCTAAGCTATGCTGAACGATGGCAACCTATGCTCAGCTAAGGTAAGCTAAGCCGAGCTAAGCTAAGCTAAGCTAAGCTAAGCTAAGCTACGCGCCGTCTGCCTTGAAACATATCCCTCGGCATGCAAAACACGGAACGACGGGGATACGCCAAGGTACCAGAGGCTGAACCGAACCAGTGGCCGCCAACCGCTACTATAGAGGTGCACCTACTTGCTTCTGGGCCTTCTGAGTTCAGGAAATCTATATCCCACCCAGAAAAAAAAAACTCTGAGAAAATAGGAAAGCGGAACACGATCGCCTGCGGTAGGTATACAACGAATAACGTGTACTCAATATTCACCGGAACGCCTGGGTTCTGTGCTCCCTCTATTCAACTCGCGACACCCCCGGGAAATCAACCACACCCCGAGGGGGAGCCTTGTAACAGGCACCACTCTGTCCGAAAATGTAAGGAACTTTCGGATTAAAATATATGATTACAAAACCGTCCTTAAATTTCCGGATAGAGCGGGGGTAACCCCTCAGTTAAGGGGGCACGGCAGTTACAAACGCTCTGGCCAATAGTACGACACATTTCTTCCCGCTATTCTTACTCTTGTAAGCGAAGTGTTAACCAACAGCAGTAATCTACCCGGTAGTCTTTTCTCCGGTTGGAATCTCATTGTAGATCTTTGGGCCCGTGCTAACCAGGAACATCATTTTTCGGAACTGAATAATATAGATCGCAGTTGAATAGCAATCGTCGTGCAACATACGAGTGGGCGTCCTATTGAGGAAAGGCGCATTACCGCGCTCTTAAAACTAGAAAAACGCACAACGGTTAACGAACACCCGTGGGCGACGAACGAGGCGAGCGACGGCACGCGTCCGCTCCTGAGCGCCGCAGCTACCCGCAGTTTTCTTTGTCGGCACCGGCCAAGAGGCTATCGCCCTTAGGATGCCTTGGGTGGCTGGCACAGCCTTGAAGCCTCACGTGGGCGGCAGCGACAGGGATTGACTTACTTACACGTAGCCCATGGGGGCTCTATAGACGTAAACGCCCTACCCAGGCAGTCGTGACGACGAACAAGGACCATAATTTCACGCATAAAAAAGCGATCTTACGACTATTACTTCTATAAACGTTGCAGACTAAACGGGCCTCAACCTCGTCCCCCACAAAGCTCGATGGCGCGTCAACGACGTTCGACGAAAGAAAAAAACAACGAAAACCACAGCGTCGAAACAAAAACCAAAAACGACATTCGACATTCGACAAAAAACATCACCCAGAGCGACTGACGTTGCCGTACCCCGCTGTTCGCAAAGCTGGCCGTATATACTGACCAAACTTGTTTTCGAGAGCCACAACAGACACGCCGGCAAGAACCATCAACCTCAATCGCGAGCGCGAGTTTCGAATTTTACGAGGCGTAAAAAATAGGGACGCCATTCGAGACGGCTGGAGCGACCGACCGAGCGGCCGGGATCCACCAACGCACATATGACGACGATACAGAAGTTACACATATCCTGCTGCGCGAGTCCTAGCGACAGCTATTAACAGTGCAATCTGATATCTTACCAGGTACCACCTGGTATATGCTGAGGAAACATTAGCGTCCTTAAAGACAGCTGAACGAAACAGCGCTCCCGTCCACACCAACATCAGTTCCCGTTCCCTCCAGGCACACGCACGCACACGTACAAAAACAAAAACACGCGCGTTGCAGGTATTCATGCGTACAGCAGGAACACAAGCCCCCGTTTATCACACAGAAAATAGCGTGCCGGTTTTGCCTCCTGTCCTCACCTGAGCAGGGTCCGCTTCACAAACCTCTCCACCGCCTCCAGCCGCAACACCGACGCGATTACCTGCCGACACAAGAGGAAGGGGAAAAAACGAGGACGTCGTCAAGGAAATCGCACACACACACATGCACGCATCCACCCTGACATTCACCGACATACCTACCGACATGCCCACCCGCCCACCCATCCACTCGCCCTCCCACCACTCCCACCCCTCCCCTCCTCCGCACCACCTCCCTGCCCTCCCACCCCCTCACTCCCCAACCTACCCAGCCTCCTATCCTCCCACCCATCCCCCCAACCACCCACTCATACACCCACTCACTCATTCACCCACCTATCCATCCATCCACCCACCCACCTACCCACCCACTCGCGAACGCGCGCATGTGTTTTCATACGGAGTATATAGCGTGAATAGGTCTATTACGCTATTACGCGAGTACCTTGGCGACACGGGAAGCGGTAGCCTCGTGACTGTAGCCCGAGTGGTCCCACTACCCATTACACGAGTAGTCCCACTAGCCCCGCTCCAACGAGTAGCCCCAGTATCCCCATTACACAGTAGCCCCACTATTGATAGTCTACACGAGTACCCCCACTATTAATAGTCTAGGCCCTAGCCTTCAAGGCATGCCTGAAAAAATGCCTGAACTACTGTTTCTGAAACAGGCGTCCCTGAACTGTTTTCGTGCCTATTTTGCGTAGGTTTTGCCAGGCACGCGTCAGGCACGCTCTCAGGTACTGAAGGCATACAAACATAACGCCGCTAGTCTTGGAAATCCCACAATTAGGGGAAAGGGAATACAGTTTTTGTAGAACCATCGCAGCCCGTAGCCACCACACAGCGCTACCAGTACTTCGCGAAGACGTCAAGAGACACGCACGTCAAGCAAGGCAAAACTTGCGCTGTCAAGGGTGTACGGCCGAGTGTTTCACACTAAAACCTAGTAGTTAGGTGTCAGTCAAGGCTTGTCAAGGCAAAAGTTACTGTCTGCCAAGGGGTGAAAATGCCGTCTCCCGACATATTTGCTTGCTCGTGCTCACAGCCCCCTCTTGAGCAACGTGGACTTCTTCATGGCGTTAGCTGTATGCTGCAAGTTGTGTCTTCCTAGTGTAACGACGTAACGACGCATTATGTCATCTACGTTATGACAACCCGGTCAAGTACCCTCGTACGTACGTTTACGTGCATTATTTCAGGCATTTTACCTCTTGAAAAAAAACTACTTGATTTTAGTATAGGATTTTCGTTACGGCGGTGAACAGGTTTCAGGCGTTTTTTTCAGGCCTTTTACCTTCTTGAAACCAAAGTACTTGAAATTAGTCCAGGATTTGCGTTGGGGCGCTGAACAAGTTTAAAAGGTATTTTTTCAGGCATTTTGCCCATTCACACAAAAATTCTTGAAATTAGTACAGGGTTTGTCTCGTGGCGCCGAAACGTTTTCAGGCACGTCTCTTTTTTTTTTATGGCAGCTGCCTTAAATAGATAGGCACGTTTAAGGCAAACTAAGGCACGTCACACATGCCCATCTTTTTGCCTATCTCTATTTTTTCACACAACACTACTTGAAATTAGTGTAGGGTTTGTCTTGGGGCGCCGAAAAGGTTTCAGGCACGTCTCAGGCATTTTTTAAGGCAAATGCCTTAAATAGATAGGCACGTTTAAGGCAAATTAAGGCACGTCAGGCATAAGCCTATCTTTTTCCCTATCATTTGTTTTTTCGCCTGCGGCGTGCCTTAAAGGCTAGGGCTTACACTAGCCTACGCGAGTACCCCCGTTAGTCTACACGAATACCCCCACTAGCCAACACAAATACCCCCACTATTACGGGGGACCACAGTTAATATAACCTACCTGGTATGGAATACAATAAAAAACTACCAGTTACTGGTATGTATTCAACCATTTTTACTAACAATATTTGGTCCTATTAACTATGGTCCCCCGTAATAGTCTGCACGAGTACCCCCAAAACACGAGCAGCCATGTTACACCTACACTATGGTGCCCCTATTACACGAGCACCCCCAACGCACGAGTACCCCCATTACGCGCGTAACAGGAGTACCCCCACTACACGGGTGTCACAACCCCACAACACGAGTACCCATGCTACACCTGTACCCCGAGCACACCAATACCCCCCTCATCTCACGAGTATTCCCACTATACGAGTATGAGTATTGCCACTACACGGGTACCCCGTACAGCACGAATACAGTACCCTCTATTGCGCGGGTACCCCCACAACACGAGCGCCCCCAGTCCAGGGGTACCCCCAATTGACTCGAGTATCTCTAGCACATGAGTAATGAGTAGGCTCAGCACACGCTTGCCCCAACTACCCGAGCACCCCATTGAACAAGTACCCTAATGCCGAGAGTATCCCGTAACACGAGTACCCCCATCGCACAACGCACGAGCAGCTTCACTCACAAGAATACTTCCATGACCCGAGCAGCACCATGATTACCGCGCAAGCCTTCCACTGCCAGGCATGAGGTGAGTCAGTCAGGCGCCTGTAACCCTAGCACCGACCGACTCCCTGCCTACAATCGACCATCAAAAGCAAAATACGAGCAAAACAAACAAAAATAAATCAATCAAACAATAAAACGACAACCTGAATAAACCAAAAATGCATTTTCTCCCCCTTGTTCGTTTTCCACCAGCAACAGTGGCACAACACAAAAAAACAGCTTCACACCCACGACCGCGCGCGCTTACGCTTGCCCTACCACCGCCCCCCCTTCCCCCCCCATGGTGATTCAGCGCTATTCCGTCCAGATCCGCTCGTCAGAGCCCAACGCACGGTTTGCCTGGTGCTTTTGCGGGCCTGGCAAGCCATACCATCGTCTAATCCACCAACCACTTCACGCTCTCAGCCATTCCGATCCACCTATGAAATGCTTGCAACGACCCGAGGGTCATCTTCTCTCCCGAATGTACTGCCTCCTTGTGCGCCCCCCCCCCCCCCCCCCCCCCAATCCCTCCTTATCACTCACGTACGGTAGGTTGTAGGATAGGGTTAACGTCATTCGGCACCGCTCCGACCCCGAGTCCTCAAACGCTACCCTCCCCCGGTTGCCCAGACCGGTCGTGCTCTCCCACGCCACCTCGGATCCGGGAATCTTCGGAGCGTCGTGCGGGTGGGTGGGTGGGTGGGTGGGAGGGAGGGCGTGTGGGTGTGCGACGAAATGCCCAAACGCGTTCAATGTTTTCCTCATTTCGCGCGCAACGCACATATACACAGCAATCGAATTTCTGATATCGAATTTTGGCGACATTAAGGGATGGGCAGGGGGGGGGGGGGGTGTACTCGATAGGAGGATATGTACTCGATCTCATGCATGGCCGTAGTCGTATGACCATAGACCCTCGCATCCTTACAATGCCGGGACGGAGCATGTCGGGTTTCACGGGAGGGGGGGGGGGGGGGGGGGCGGGGTTACTCATGTCATGCATGGCCGAAGTCGTATGGCCATAGACCCTCGCATCCCTACAATGTCATGTCGGGACGAAGCACGTTGATTCTAGACCGTCAGGCAGACATCAAGTTAGGGAGGAGGGGGGGGACATACAAGTTTCATCCCCTTGTCAGGGGGTCAGATGTTGACTCCTTGTTGGATGTCGTAGGGGTATTATGCCGCAGTCTCGGGTTGTCGTAGTCAATTCGGAAGGACACTCGCGCGTATATTATCAGCAATCGAACGCGTAGCATGGGGGGGGGGTGGTCGATGAGGTTCCCCCCTTCGTCCACAGGTGCCAGCTGTCCAGATGTCTGGCCAGCTCCTTCTCGAGTGTTGGGAGGGGAATTGTGCCGCACTCTCGGGGTTTCATAACGAACTCGGAAGGATGCCTACATGTACATACAGCAATCGCACCCGGGTGGGCAATCTCACCCGGGCGGGGGAGGGGGGGGGGGGGGTTACTCGTGTCATGCATGGCCGTAGTCGTATGACCATAGACGCTCGCATCTCTCACAATGCCGGGACGGAGCACGTCGGGTTTCCAACCGACCAGGCAGACATCGGTTGCACCAAGCGCGAAGCGCCGTGAGCTGTTGGTCGACCGGTAGGGCGGTTAACGCGCAGACTCTTCTCGTTTATGGAGAAAGAGCCTCTTCCACGGAGAAAGCGGGTGTGGGAGGAGGGGGAGGGGGGGGGGGGGGGGGAGGGGCAAGACCCACAAAAAAAAACCCGAGGCAAGTGCGCCTAACATTGTCACATCACATATACCCCCTTCTCTTTCGCGTCCTCTCTATCGCTTTTTCGATCTCTTTCGGAACCGTTCCGTATCCCCCCCCCGCCCTTTCCGGATGCGAGGGTCTACGGTCATACGACTACGGCCATGCTTGACCATGAGCACACCACCCCCCCTGCTCTCCCTCTCTCTTTCTATCTCTCTGGCTATGCTTCTGTCCCCCCCCCCCCCCTCTCGCTCTGGATACCTCCCCCCCCCCCCGCCACGTCTCTCTCGTTTTCTCCCCCCCGCTCCTCCCTCGCTCACCTCAACGGTGTTTCGAGCCCTCCAAGAGACCTTGACGCCATTCGACTGGATGACCCATTTAGACGTCCCCGCGGTTCGATCGTACTGCGGAGTGGTTTACGGCATGTGGAGCGATATAACCCGGGTATGTACGTACGTACACACGTAGAGAGACGCAAGCCACAACGTGAGAGGGTCAGTCAACAACGAAAAAAAACATGATTTTTTTTTTGAGCTTCAATGCTACCTCGACCCTTTTAGGACCGCAGTCCCGTTTTTGAGTCCCGTTTTTGGGGGACACATCACTTCAAACTTGAATAGTTTAGTCCCCGAAGCGGACTACAGCCCTTAAGGAGTGAACGCTATTAATAGTACCCAGGAGTAAGAATATTGCCTGATATGATACGACGCACGCCACGGCAGGAGGCGCACCTGCGACTTTCTGAGGGTCCGCTCGAAAATCTCTCTAATGCTATTACGGGGGACCAAAATTAACAGGACCTATGGTATACATAAAAACCTATATGTTTTAACCATTTTTACTAACAATAGTTGGTCCTGTTAACTATGGCCCCCCGTAATAGTAAAGCCATCAATGAGTAATTGGTAAGTCATCAAGTATGTCGACAGTGAGGCATTTGATAAGTCATCAGTACGTCATTATTCGTTCACCACGTGTTTTTTGTACCAAGTCACTACCAGGTATTAAATAGTGGGTCGCAGGTAACTTATATATCGTCATTGGTAAGTCGTTGAGGTCCATAGTAAGTGCTTGTTAATAGTAAGTCACTACCGCCGTACGTAGTCATCGCAAGCCATTTGTGAGTCAACAATAATTTTTTAGTCATTAGCAAGTCCTTAGGAAGAAACTTAGCAAGCCATCAGTTAAGTCGCCCCAAAGAGAGATTCAACAAAAAGCGTACGGTAAGGCCGATGAGGGGAGAAAAGGGCAACTACCGCCGTACGTCTACGTTCTATTTTTTGTTTGACAAAAACATAACGACGTATCACACATAAGTTGGGGCAGTTCCTCAGGGCGAGAGGCCTTTCCGCCGATCACAATCACAACTACGTTGGCCAAATTAAGGTACAAGGTACAGTACCCCTATCGCAGCACGCGTCATACCACGATAAGGTACAGCGGAGAATAACACAGCTGCATTTCGTACGCAGCGTTGACAGACCTCGACGCTCTTGAGCCACGGCGACCATTCCGGCTGCCGCTGGAGGTTCGAGTACAGAAAATACGCCGCTTCTCTCGAAGCTGGCAACTCCAAGGAGACCTTTCCCAAGCAGCCAGTAAAACATGAGGAAGAGCGGACACTAGCAAGTGAGAACACCAGAAAGAGGCATCAACCAATTAGACATTAGACTGGGCATATCATACGTCAGCACGAGACAGAGCGGAAAACGGCCAGGCAATACACGAGTGCTGAGCGTAAGCGAGTCGGCCAGCAAGATGTGGCTTTAAAAAAACAGCCGAACAAATTATCGTACCGCCGCTGTGGGAGTCGTGTGCTCGTGTGCGGATTGATCATGAGGCGAACTTCACACAAATACAAAACTCAACTCAAACATGCAAATTGTCGCCATTTACTATCACGGGGGACCATAGTTAACAGGACCTATGGTATACATAAAAGCGTATATATTTGACCATTTTTACTAAACAATATTTGGTCCTATTAACTATGGTCCCCCGTAATATCATGATATTCGGCCGCATGACGTGATGATGAGCGACGAGAGCTGTCGGCATGATACCAGCCGTATACGGGCATACAACGAAGACAACACACGAAGCAGACCAAGCCCGACGCAGATAGAGGGAGGGAGAGGGCATAGGGTACAGGGCACAGGGCACGGGGGACAGGCGTACAGGTGTAGGCGATCAGAGCCGTGGGCGCCCAGTCAGTGTCGATGCAGCAGAAGCAGTGTCGATGCAGCAGAAGCAGTGTCGATGCAGCAGAAGCAGCAGAAGCAGCAGAAGCAGCAGCAGCAGTAGCAGTAGCAGCAGCAACAGCAGTAGCAACAGCAGTAGCAGCAGCAACAGCAGCAGCAGCAGCAGCAGCAGCAGCACAGTGCGACAAGCAACGCGTACCCATGGGTGCCTGCCTCTGTCGTGCCGCATCCCACGGCCTGCGCCAAGTACACCAGTACACGAGGAATATACAGCAGAGCAGCAACAACAACAGCAGCAGCAGCAGCAGCAGAGTGTGGCGCACACAGCACGACCGAACATGCTCACCTGCTCGTCGATCCAGGTCGCTCGAAGTCCCGAGACACCACCTCTAGCATGATACGGCTTGCTGTTTCTCTTGGTACTGCTGCTGTTACCGCGCTTTGGCGTCAGCGTCCGCAGAACGAGGGCAGAGCAGGAGTTCCTTCCGGCGGAAAAGTTTATGCACAGCAGTGCTGCGGCACATGATGCTGCGGCCAGCAGTGCCCTTGTATCTCGCATTGTAAGTTCGTCGAGTGGCAGAGGCCCCAGCCAGACTGCTCGAGGGGGGATGTTCAATTTCAAGCAGGTTTTCAATAGGTTGGAAAGGCGGAGAGGTTTCGGGGTTCTTTCAAAATGATGTATTCGTCAAACCATCGGCAGCAGCAATTCGTAGTGCCTCGCAGCGACAGCATCACTTACCCTGGACCCTGGAATCCTGTCTTCGAAAAACATTCAACTCTTCTAGGATCACGTTTGTACTCGCTACCGCATGATTGTGAGGGAGCAGGAGTCGAAGTTTATCATCAAAAATATAAGAACACACAAAAACTATTATTACGGGGGACCATAGTAAATAGGACCTGCGGTACACACAAAAACCTGTATATTTACATATTTTTACTAGCAATATTTGGTCCTATTTACTATGTACGTAAATACCTCCAAAAATGTGGTACTCTAAAAAAATATATTAAAAGAAGCTCCCACTCGGAGTTGAACCAAGGACCTGCTGCTTACTAAGCAACCGCTCTAACCAACTGAGCTATGAGAGCAGTTGATATTTCACGATGTTTTTCACTATATATAGTCGAGTCTACAAATGTTTTTCATAATTTTACAAAGGGCAAATGTCAAAGTCAGGTAAACATTAAAACCAAGTAAAAAACGCGCGCCACGAGCGGTGTTCATTCAGTCCATGAATTTCGAAAGTCGGGTAAAACAAAGGAGAAGCATGCCACATGGCCTCCAAAATCTAAATCGCTTAGTTTTCTTTAGGGTGTATAGATACCACGCGGGCTTCACTTCGACCTGCAGAGAGTCACTATTGATATTAATATAGTAGGCTTATTCGTTTGTTTTGCCACGGCACAAACATATCTTGCCGTACCAAAAACCTGTGAGACCACCTCGACGCGGGGAGGTGCAGACGAAAACCATATACATGTATATATATGGTGCTGTATAGACCGCTCGCCGCTGTGGCCATATAAGACAACACAGACAGCAGTAGTAGTAGTAGTAGGTAGTAGTAGGACACATCACAACAACTCTTGAATGACTGAAGCACGTCGCACACCCCAAAGAAGAAAAAAAGTAGAACCAGCGTACGCATGTATGCATATGTAAATACATACCGTACGTAATTTCATGTACAACGTGCGAGTACAGAGTTGATACGTTAATACCCTGGTACAGAATATAATCTCAACCGAGGGAGGGCAGACGCATACGTACGTACGGAGAGAAACAACAGTGTACGTATGACCTCTCTGATTGGTTCAAAGTTGGCCAAAATCAGTTGAAAGCTAGACAAAGTAGAAAAAACCAGGGATGCGTATTTCCTCACCCGGAACCCAAAAATTTCCGGGAAACAGCCTTTTTCAGCTTTTCCAAAATTTTTCCCCTATTTCCTCTCGTTCGAGGAAAAAAAGGCGTAATTTTGGGGGGGGGACAAAAAATATCATCCCCGGGTGGCCCATGCACTACATAAAGCACAAGTATAAGATTCGTTCAGGCCTTCGGATAGACATTTTCGATCATTTTCACTCTACCGGCACCAGGTGCACAGCAGTAGTAGCAGTTAGTTGCGCACAATGCAAGTACTTTAGTAAATGTTCATCGGTTTCAGTTGATTTTTAATTGTTCATGTCCTCGTTGATTTCGTCCTGCAGCAATTTGATACTGGAATAGTAGGACTACTGCCGTAGTACTGATAGCGATCTCTCATGTACGAATATACTTATGATATGTCGCGAGGTAAATCAGCAACACAACGCGCAAAGCAGGAAGTGAGCAGTTACAGCAGTGCGCTGCTTCGTACGCGTGTAGCGATCGCGACCTTATCCGCGACTAGAAACTGTAAACATGGACGCTGGACGCCTCAACGAAATCCCAGCGTCCCAGCTGCATCTGCGCCGAGTTCACCCTTTCCATTCGAATATGTCAGCTCATATATATGATTATATTTTATATTGTATTAATAGTACATTCCTTCGATGATTCCGCTCGCCATAACATCCAATTCCTCGCAGCAAAATATCACATGCGTACGCAACGCAATGGGCAGCGCTACATTCCCAAATAGTCGCAAGTGCACAGCTTAGCAGCGTTTGAAAAAAAAAACGGGGGTTTCCATTCTATATGGAGGCGTTATTTGCCCGGGGATAGGGGACGCAAAAAATTTCCTCTGAAAAAAATTATTACCTCGAGCCCTATTAATTTCGGGTAATTACCGCTACCGGGAAATACGCATCCCTGGAAAAAACCGGCACAAGTATACTTTGGTTGGCCTTTTCGAGCCAAAATCAGTTACGATGTCAGCCTGTGGCCAATAGCAGGGCTCCTGGGGTGATGTGTGTTTTAGTACTTGCTTCTACATACTATAGTATGTAACGGTTCATGGTGAGGTGGCACGAGGCTGAGGCTGAGATGAGTAGACAGCGCCGCGCATCCGCCGTGGATGGTGCCCAAAGGAACGGGGGGGGAGGGGGCAACAGGAGAAGTGGCATAAAGCCCGACCGAGTGAATGCGGAGAGGGGGGGGAACAGGAGGGGTAGAAGGGAATCGGCGGTAGACGAAAGTAGGAAGGAGATGGCAGACAGGGTAGCAAGGCACCAAGTCGACTAGGAAGTAGAACATGACCATACTACTAGTGCTACCAACTGGTGCAGCTGGCTCGAACGTGGTCTTCCCTTGTCTTCTCTTTTAGTCTTGTTTTTTTTTTCTTTCTTGCGCTGACTCTCCGTGATTTTCATTTCATTTTTTCTCTTCCTCTTCCTTTTCTGATTGATAAGCCGTACTCAAGGAGCCGTGTGGCGTGGTTGGAAGACGAACCTGCTCTGCTCGGCTCGTATTGTCTGACGCCAAGGGGCTGGGCATAGTTGACGAACGCAGGGCGGAGACGGCAGTCTGGGTAGCAAGGTACCAGGCGGATTAGCAGGGAGAACCTGGCTATACTACTCGTACCACAAGCTGCTGCCGCCACCTAGAAGGTGCTTTGGGCTTTGGTCTGCCTGTTATTTCCCCTTTGTTATTTTTCCTTGTTACTTTCTCCTTGGTTCTTTGTCTTACTCTGTTCACAAGCAGTGGTGTTTTTTTGTTATTTCTTCTTTTTTCCAGCTCGTTCTTTTTCAAGTGTAGGCCACCTCGCCTGCGGGGGGGGGGGCACGACAGATTGTTTCTCTTAGATTTTGCTTTCATTTTTCTTCTTTTTCTTTTTCGACTTGTCTACCTTGTTTTTGTTTTCTCTTTGATTGTTTCTTTTCGTTTCACTATTTCATAGATTGCGTATGTCGTGCCTGTCGTATCTAGTATGATGACATGGCTTTGGATTGCCCACTGCAGTTCACACTGCACACGTGGCAACGTAGTATCTCTGTGGCGTAGCTTTGTGACCACAGAACTTGTATCTCTTCTAGGATGGAAGAATCGGCACGGACACTGGTTGTGCTGGATGTCGACGGGTAGAAAGAACGGTTTAATGTGAAGAACACACACACACACACACACTCCGAGTACCAGGTACCTGGTAACTGATTCTGGCCGAAAAGTGGCCAGGTATACCTGATTTTGGCGAAAACCCTTTTACAAAATAGAATTTCGGCATATTTTTTCTGGAAGCGAGGCTACACGGCGGGTCCCAGCTATGATACTGCCTTGAACCTACCTGTCCAGGGATACAAATTGTCCCGATCTCCTCGTCATAACACCTCCCCCCCCCCCCCCCTCCCTCCCTGACTCAAGGAGTGGAAAATACAATAAATAGTAGAACTGGGTGCTATTAATAGTTTGTACCTGGTATTCATCATGTTGTGCGTGCTGTTGTAGCGTGGGTGCAAAAGGAAATTGACTGCACAACGAACGCAGACTTGGCAAGCACTAGGCAAGTGCTGTAGTATGGAACGGTGCGCCCAGGCTCCTGTGAACCCGAGAATAGTTGCACGGCCCCTGTTGTGGGGCAATTCAATCCCTGACAAAAAAAAGGTGTCCCGAAAGGTCGTCCGACAATCGTGTGTTCGTTGTTAGTCCTGTGAGCGTTGGTCACATGGAGCGCACACTTATTTGCGCCTTAATTTTGTGCCTTGAGGTGTCTAGATAATATACTACCAGGTATCAAATACAGTAGTACTAAAAACAGGTGGACAGACCCCCTCCCGTTGGTTCATGGCATCACGTCGAGGATTGCACCATACAGAAGTTGAAGGGGCGAGACACGCTGTTGCTGTTATTGAAGTGACGAGCGTCACAACGAGGCCACAGTTCAAAAAACATTCGTACATCTTGTTCGTAGGCAAAGCCTTAGGCTAATAGTGGTTATAGATGGACTTTCACATACATTCTACACCGTTTCGCACCACCGCGAACTCTTATACCCATACAATATTAGCCCCCAAAACGTGCATGATGGGCTACAGTTGGCATGGTTCTCGACATTGTGACTGCATAGGGGAGGGTCAATACTGCCATATATATCTCAAAAGAAAGATGAACGGCTGTCGGCGCGTTTGCGCGGAAAAGCTTTAGCGTTCGTACTCGTGCCACCGTACGATTCCTTGGCTAATTCTACAGAAGAAAGGGAAAATGGAACCAGGGAGGGCGCGGGATACCGACACCTTATCCGTGCCGTAGAATTCCCGTCGCCGCGCTGGCGACCGGGACCGCTGGTGCCCGAGCATCGGGGGGGGCGGCAGGTCCCGCCGCGGCCCTGCTACGGATAACGGCAGTGCCACACCTCGGCGAAACGGGGCTGGACGTCGCAGAAACCGAGGCCAGGAGGAGAAAGGAAAGCTCGAGTGACGGGCGCGACAGGAGATATCGCCCACGGGGAGACGGTCCTCGACCCAGTTCCTCCTCACTATGTTGAAGTGAGGACACAACAAGATGAAGAGCCTGATTAACACGTCGTGCTAAAAACAAATGCACACTAAAGAATGAATGCGCACGGGGGGAGAGAGTGTGTATAGCACGGCGGCCAAAGGCGTGGTGACTCGGCAACATCTTCGTCGGTAGGATACGAGCGCACCCGTATTATACCTGGTACACTTTCCACGGTCGCGTGAGAGAAAAAATGAAGTGAAACGTTCTCAGGGTGACAGGCCGGCCGGTGCACGGTAGTCTGGATATTCATATGGTATCCACGCCCTTAGCGCACGAGACCATTGCGGGTGTGTCCCAACATATTTCCCGGTTGACTGCTGGTTCCGGACAACATTGTACGTGCAGCATGGTTTAGCATGGTTTAGCATGGTTTAGCATACCTGGCAGAATATCTACGGTGTTCGTACAGGGAAGGAAAACCGCGCAACTAGGAATGAAAAACAACACCGGCTGGAGCCTACAGGAGATACACGATACGCTTGCCCGAGAGAAAATAATACTCGTATGGTAATCCTGCTCAGAGTTGTAACATCCTTCTCTGTGGTTGTAACCTGTAACCGTGCTTTACAGCTGGTCGACAACTTATCGGGTCTGTCGGTATATGTACAATTGTATGACAGCTGAATGCGTTACGAACAACTTCAACAGAGTGCGGATTGCCTGTCGCCAACACCGGACTGTTACGTACGCACAATCATATCGCGTATCTGGGCAGCCTTCTTTCCTTGCCATTACAACCCGTTGGCGGGAGAAAAAAAAAAAAAAAACACATCGGACGCGCATGCCGCAGCAGCTAAAAATTAATTAGAACGCGCAACCTAAATTTGCAAGCGCAAAAAAATACCTATATACCAGGTATATATCATATAGGCTATCGCTTGAGTGTGCGAGCGCAAGCAAAAAAAAAAAAAGGCAACGCCGCAAGTATACCCTCGTTTGCAAGCGCAAACAGAAATAGAAATATATCTATATATCGCCCGCTCCACGACGGGCCGCGTCGGGCCGGATCGTGTTGGACGTGACGCTCTACGCTTCTTCTAACGATGGCGGCGGCTTCCTGTCGTCCCCGTAAACAAGGCGAGCGGCCACACGCTCCCTCGCCACGCGGTTGAGCTCCTTGGCCTGGATCGATTTCTTGCGCATCACGAAGCGCCCGCCCTCGTATCTGTACGGGTGGCGGCGGGGGGGGGGGGGGGGGGGGGGGGGGTACTCATTTGTTGCTTGCCTTAGTCATTTGACCATTGGCCACGGTGGGGGGAAAAAGAAAACCAAAAAAATACACGAAACAAAAAAAAAAGCAAAAGAAACATTCCAACAAGATCTTGAGTTGACTGGATTGAGATGGTGCCCACCGTGTTGCGTATTGCATTGCATCGCGGACCAGATGGTGCCTAGAGTGCCGGTAGCGTTGCCGGTACTGCCATAACACGTCGCTAGGAGCTCGGGGGAAGGTGAAAACATGTTTTTTTTTGTAACTGTCGTCAACTGCTGCGTGGGTCGGTGGATGTGATAATTTTCGGTCGGACGGCGCGAAACGTCCGGCTTCAGACCTCCCACGTTTAGGAAACCAGGCCTCACGCGGCGCTGAAGCCTTTTCGTGGCGCAGTCCCGTTTTGGCGGCAAACCACTCAAATTACAAGCAGTTTGTCTCCGGGACGGGACTGCGGTCCTAAAAGGGAAGATAGAACATGCGCTACCACAAAAAAGCGGCTGTGCAATTCCGCAGCTTAGCTTTTCTCGTAGTAGAATGCAACGCTCTTAACCCTTCTGAAACCGCAGTCCCGTTTTGGGGACAAACCACTCAAATTATGTGTAGTTTGTCCCCCTAAACGGGGCTCCAGCTCTGACACGGTTAACGCCTTTGGGGCCCCGAGATAGTGACCTAAACAATGGTTGATAGCGTTTGGTGCTGTTGGTCGTCTACGATAGGAGCAGCGTGTGCCCAGCGGTACAGGTAGGTCACGTTGCGGCCGGGTCCTACGACTCCTTGCGGTCAACCATTGGAACTCGAAAACTAACTTCGAGATTCCCGCCCAATCACGGAGTGACCGTTGCCGTAGTCGTCAGTTTTCAAATGCCCTTTTTTTTCCTCTGATGTCCCCAAGAGGATTACGCCCGCTGCCCAAGGTTGTTGCGTGATGCACAGCAGCGGACGAGCCGCTCGCTCGGGCGAAACAGATTGGTGCTCGGGAGTGCTGATTGCGTGTGCTGCCGATGCCGCCATCACGAACCAAGCAAAAGCGCCAAGATTACTGTATGCATATTATATATTACGTATGTGCGTCCAGGCTGCGCTGCAGCTCGATGCACAACAACAGCAGACTTCTTTCACACGTGCTACACGAACTAAAAACACCGAGAGCTCTGTGAGCCGTCGCTTCGTCCGATCCATGTCTCCGGTGTGTGCTTCCTTCCGCGAGCGTTGGTTACCACCTATTCCAGAAAATGGTTGACACACACTGTGTACGAGACGAATAGAACGGACCCCAACCCTAAGCCTACTGTGAGCCAATCAGAGCAACCCTAACCCTGACCCTAAGCCTGAGCCAATCAGAGAAATCCTAATCCTGGCTCTAGGCGAACCAGACCAAATCTCTAATAAGTGGTGAATTCTACGCACTGCCTTTCGCTGGCGCACTGATGCAACGCCTGCCTGTACAGACTATTGCATTATTCTGCGCTTTCGTTTACGGTACTTCCGTCCTCACTCTTTCGGTGGGCTTCTTCATAGGTGCGCCATAGCTCGTGCGCTGGCAGTCGTTCAGCGGCCTCCAGACGGATAGCACATACTATTCTGGTGTGGACTCTGATACAAGTGTCAAAAGAGGACTGCCTGTCTTCCAGACCAGAGTGGTGGATTTTTTTATCGCTCCACAGAAACAAACGAAAACAACAAACACTTGGGGGTGTGATGTGTGCTGAAGGCCGTTAGGTGTAACATACCGCAATGACGCGGTAACCCCCCCCCCCCCCCCAATATATATATAGGTTGGGTTGGCGTCGGTTGGCATAGACACTGTAAAACATGTGCCGCTCACTACTTGAGCTAGACAACCAGGGTACCGTTTTTATTTCTTTTTTTTTTGGCGGTCGCCCACAGCTGGATGTCGAGTTAGATCATTTATGGCAGGTAAAAAACATTTAATTCGCACAATTGGGAATGATCGTATCACGTAGTGTTCGAGGTAAGGCACCCAAGAGGCACTTACATAGTACTGCCATTGCTGTCTCTGGAAATGCCTACACCGGAAATTAAATCAACTCATTGAAGCTGTCGTTCATATGCAAGTCCGCCTCAAAAGCGGTTCTTAGTAGGATGCAGCCCACCCTTCATACGACTCGCCAGACACCTCACGGCGCTTCGCGCTTGGTGCAAGCAATGTCTGCCTGGTCGGTGAAAACCCGACATGCTCCGTCCCGGCATTGTAGGGATGCGAGGGTCTATATATGGTCATACGACTACGGCCATGCATGAGATCGAGTACATCTCTCCTATCAAGTACACTCCCCCCCCCCCCCCGGCACCGACTTTCGAGCTCGATATCTCCACATCAAGAATAACATGTCAGCGCCTAGAAGGGTGCCATCGTACAAATCTCGTTGGGAGGTGTCCGAACACGTGTCGTTTGGCTTTGACACCTTCTGTGTTACGGATTTATCGAGCCAGAAAAAGTCGGGGCGGGGGGAGCGGGGGGGGGGGGGGGGGGGAGGGAAGGGGGGCGAACTCACTTGGTTGTTAGTCATTTGACCAATGACCACGCATCCCTTTCGAGCCGGAGCACCGTTCCCACACCCTAATAGAGACACCTCCAATATTTGGGCGCTCATTACCAGGTACGTTGTTTCCATATGATACATACCAGGTATACACTTTTTTGCCAACCTTTTATCCCCTTCCTGTAACCACCACCTGTAACCGCCACCTGTACCAAAGATGGCGATCGTTTTTTCCCGGGTATCTACAGCAGTGTACCAAACCCCTCCATGTCACATTCGTATATTTGCCTCATCTCCTCTTCTGACACATCCCGTTCCTCCTAGTACGATCCGGGGGCGGGGGGGGGTACTCATTGGTCGCTTGCCCTAGTAATTTGACCATTAACCAAGCACCCCGGCGGAGTCCCTGGTCCGGAGGGGGGGGGGGGGGGGGGGGGGGGGGGCGTTTACCCGCAGTATTGCGGTATATTAACATCACCGACAGATCATACAGATCATGGCCTACAGATAGATGATCTAGTTCCTCGCTTGCCTTTGTGAGAGGTTGTTCAGGATCTGCATATTCACAGTACAAATCCAACCCAGGAAACGTGTGCTAGATAGATGGTGCAGGTCATTCGGGTCCCACCCGGGAAGACGAGATAGATCACGCAAGATCGGCAATATATCTGGCTTGAATTTTCTAGGCCATAAGGTGGGAATAGATTATCTGTCGATGACCTATCCGAGGTGTAGGCATATGGCCAAAAACAAATGGCACCTCACGCACGACGCACTTTACAACACGGTTGAATCCATCACGCGCACGAACATCGGTTTCTTCTTTGCCAGGTTCCGCATGACGTACTATTACTGGGCGGAGGGATGCGCTAATGAGGGAAGCGAAACAGAAGCAGACCATCATAAGCGTGGAGCCAAAAAAATATGCAACGATGAGCACAGCACAGAGAGAGAAAGCGAAAAAAAAGAGACGGTGTACAAACAAATAAAGTAGGCCATGACTACGTACAGGTACGTAGGTGCAGCGACAAACAAACCAAGCCATGACACCGTAGCGGGAAGGGGGTAGAAGAGCCTGCTATGTGACCCCGGATCTGAGTTACGAGTTGGAAGGAGAGAGAGGAGAAGGTGTGCGAAGATAATAAATGGGATGATCAAAAAATAAAATAAAAAATGACAGGACGCCTGCTGTATTAATAGTGACAAAAAACAAGTGCAGGTACGCTCGCCTGCTGTAAACCATGATAGGCCAGCACACGCGTTCAGCATCAACGAGCGCAATAAAGGCGAATGCTGCGCGCGAAAAAATAACGGCGTGTGTGCACAAAATCATACCAGGCATGTACCACCATAACAAACAAGCAAAACAGACAAAAAAAGAGCGATTGGACGGCGAACGAGCAAAACTGAGCGCACATATATTTACGCTATACAACTACAACTGCCCCCCCCCCCCCCCGCTGACGAGAAACGCCTAACCTGAGGTATGCCATGAAACCTCAGTGTGAAACCATCTTCGAGCAGCCTCGGGGCATAGGCTATTACACACAGGTACGAAGGGTTTCGTACGAGAGGGGTTGGCACATTTTTGGCCGATTTTTTTCTGACGGAACTCCTTAGCCCTTATAGGACCGCAGTTTTGGGTGACTTAGTACTGCGGGGGAACCATAGTAACCGGGACCCATCACATGCATAAAAAATCTACTTCGACCAATATTTTGATCAATCACATTTGGTCCTGATTACTATCTTCCCCCGTAATAATAACACGGAGTTCCTCAAGCGAGGAGGCTCACAAAAATTGGGGGCTGCGCACGCATTCCTCTCGTACCTGCATGGGCCCGCTGCGCACCTGTGTTGCACTCCCCACAAAAAAAAACTGATATGGCCAAAAGTCCCGACAACAAAGACAATGGAAGCACGTCTGCCGCCGTTTTTTTCGCGAGGACTGTTCGTTTTTCTGCTCTAGCTCCGAACGTTTCCGTCGAGCCAAAATTTGGCAGACCGGATATGAGCTCCTTGGTGCACTCCCCATAGTGTGCCAAAGCGACAACACTTTTCATGTCCTCCTTCGGGGCGGACCTCGTCGCCGAAGTTTGAAAATGTGGTTCCAGACGCTTGAATTTTCGGTTTCTTGTACTGTAGCTAGGCATTATTTTTTCTGCTGTAGAACGAGCAGGAGGAACCCAGAAGTCGTACTGAGTACGTTCCTTCTTCTCGTTTTACAGCAGAAAAAATATATTGGTCTACAGTACAAGAAAACCGGAAATTCAAGCGCCTGAAACAACATTTTCTCACTCCAGCGACAAGGTCCGCCCCGAAGGAGGACACGAAAAATGCTGTCGCTTTGGCACACTCACGGGAGTGCACCGAGGAGCTCATATCCGGTCTGCCAAATTTTGGCTCGATGGAAACGTTCGGGGCTAGAGCAGAAAAACGAAATTTCCTCAGAAAAAAATGGCGGCAGACGTGCTTCCATTGTCTTTGGTGTGTTTTGTGGGCAGAGCAACACAGGTGTGCGAGCACGATGCCTTTTACCTACCGTAAAATTTCTTAGCGTCTTCCCAAAACGTGAGTCTGTCGTTTTCTTTAGGTTGCTTCATACTTCGTAGGTATTCGCGGGCCTACAGATACTGTTAGGAGGGCCATAGACTCTCGAGCACGCACCAAACAATTGCAGCAAAGCCATTGCAGCAGAGGCGGAAAATAAGCAGTGGGCGTGAAATGACGCCAAGAAACCAAAAGCTAGCAAAAGCTTATGCACGCACAACCATGCCTTACATACACCACCGGAAAATTCGACACGGAACGAAAAAAAACAAACGCTCCGGGGGGCGGGGGCAAGGAACTTGCGGCGGAAAAACAGGCTGGACAGCCTTTTTGCCCCCAGGACATTTTTCGCCCTCCCCAGGAACGGCGGGTACTCGGCCTCGAAAGGACTGCGTGGTCAATGGTCATAGGTATGACTGAGGCAAGCAAATGAGTACGCCCCCCCCCCCTCCACCCTCTCCTTACTGAAAGAGGTCTACGGTTATAGACAGCACCGCAAAACCGCCAGCGAAGTGGACAGTCGCTTAGCTATAAACATGACGCGAACGAACGGGACACGCGACGCGCCCTACGATAGGGCATGCCTTGCACCACTCTGGGCTGGGATATAAGGACCGTTCAGACATTGCCACGAAGACCAAGCGATCCCTATATTTACGGCCAGAGTGAGAGCACTTTTTGCCCAAAATATCGCTGACTAATGGGCGCCCTTAACCGGCGAACTACAGTACACATATACATATACTTCGAAGCATATACATAAATATGAAAAACACAGCCGTGTTATACCTGGTACTTCGAAGTATACGATAATAGTATATTCGAGCCACGGAGACCACGGGAGTGATCATCGGTTCATGTTTGCGATTCTTCTGAGAAAAATAAATCTCAATTTTTGGGGGGTGAGGTTGTAGAGCTCCTCGCATGAACAGCGGCCTCATGAAAAGAACAACAGGTGCACGAGTACATGAGCGCGCGTCACGCTCACTTGTAGTGGCTGCTGACGCGGAGGACCTTGTAGTGCTTGGCGCCGTGCCACAGGGTGTCGCCAGTGCTTGTCAAAGGCGGGAGCTTTGCAACCCCGACCTTCCTCGGAGGTGGCGCCGCGTCGTACACCTGGCGTGGTCGCGAGGCATCACATCACACATCATCATCGTCATCATCATCATCATCATCATCATCATCATCATCATGCATACCGTGCAGAGAAAAACAAAACACCATGAAATACACGGGTATAAACAAAATCACGCTCCACAGTCGTTTCGCTCATCCAGTGTCTATTTTCCCTTGTTGGTGAGGCGTTCTAAGATAGAGGTTCACGCTAATTTTTCTGAGGCTCCTTACATGAGGAGCTCCATACCTCACCCAAAACAAATTCAGCTAAAATCAAATTGCATCACGATGAATAATCTCATGGCCCACGTATACAAAAACCTCAGTTTTCTAAACAAGATTGGCATTCCGACAATTTTGCCCTTTTTCAAGTACTTTATCCCCAAATCGGGACTGCAGTTCTAAAAGGGTTAAGGAATCCAGGCATTCAGAAAATATTTCAGCGGAAACGTGTTACCTCTATCGTAGAACGCATCTGGTGTGGCACGTCCCTTCTCGTCTGCCCGCGTTTGCTTCGCCGTGGTGCACGAACGGAGAAGGACCGGGGCACCACAAACACTACTGTAGTCATACCGCACACCACACGCGGCGTTTTTTTTTTCTCCAAGCGGCAGTTTGACGTTCGAGCCAAACAAACACAGCCACGTCTGCGGGTATAAAACGGACAGTAGTCGAACGTCGCCATGACGGCCGGGAGGTAGACAAACCTCCACCCCTTCGTCAGATGTCAGTTTGGGGTTTGCCAAACAGCTTGCCGGGTGTCGGAGGGGGGGGGAGGGGGGGGGGGGGGGTACCGGAATTTGTGCCACGACGGTCTACTGCTACTACTACTGCTGCAGCTGCTACTACTATTACGGGGGAACATAGTAAATAGGACCTACGGTACACTCAAAAACCTATATATTTACCTATTTTTACTAACAATAATCGGTTCTATTTACTATGGTCCTCCGTAATACTTGTAGGCCTAAAAAAAAACGAACGGGAGGCTCCAAGCCTCGTCCCACTCAACCGTTAGAACGACATGGGCACCCATCTGTACCGAGTAAGCGCAAACAGGCAGCAGGAGAGAAGAGCCGGTCGTATTGCTTCGAGACGATGAAACGAGAAAAAAAACACGAAAAGCGGGGTTGTCATGCCGAGAAATTCACCGCTGAAACATATTTTATCAAGACATTAAGACACCAAGAGCGGCGATGCCGAGAAATGGACAATTCGCACGTCCCGTCCGGCGTCAAGGGTGACGCGGCCCCTTCGCCTGCGCTTTCGTGAAAGGCACCCGATCCCAAGGCGCTCTACTTCGGCTGTACGCGTATAACACCCAAGACCGTTCTTTGGCCGAGAGTTTGAACTTCGAGTACGAAAGAGTACGAAGCATCCTGCCAAGGACGGAGGCTCCAACGGCTATGCTGTACGCGGACAGCACCCAGAGGGGTTGTTCGTTCTATGCTCGAGAGTTTGATTTCGAGAACGAAATACTCCACAAAAGAGTGGGGACTCAACAACAGCAGCCTCGAAAACGCCGTCAAGAGGGTCTCAGTATCTTCGGCGGCAAGAAAATCCCTCGGAGTTCATGACCCGGAGGCAAAAACAGAACCGGTTGGCCCTTTCCGCGCATTTCGTCATGCCTGACTGCAGAACAAAGGCTAAGGTAAGGCTAGGTACGCCGCAAACACCAAAAATACAACTGCAAGTGAAAGGCATCGTCCACGTACCAAGAGCCGCTTTCACGACTTGAACGCGTGCTTTGTAAATACGCACGACTTGGTCGAGCTGCGTAAGTCCAAAAAGGCTGACTCGTACTCGACTCTACATAACCCTAATCTCAACTTGATAGCCCGAACCCTTACCTAACCCCCCCTGGGGAACCCTCTCGCACAAAGCTGCCACGAGAGAGGAGTGTGTGTGCAATATTTATAGTCAGCATATTTTTATACCAGAGAGTTCCGCATACACCGCGAACGAGTATTGCCTACATGGTAGGCTATCCCCGCGCAGCCTGCGGTATTCATTTTGTCCCGCCACACCCACATCGAACGGGAGGTCGTCCCGGCCATCGTCCACCCACTCGACCCCGCTCGAGTCGGCCGAGCCGGTATCGTCCCCAGAGTCGGACGGAATGCGGCTGTGGCCGCGGCCGCCAACCCCGCGCGAGCTACATCTTCCTCCGTCGAGCAACGGGCTCCAGGCTGTTGTCGGCCGTCAAAGAGCGTCACGAGACAGGCAGGAAGGGGAACCGAGGTCGGGGAGGGGAGGGGAGGAGAGAGGGGGGCGCGTTACGGTAATGTACCGGGAAGCAATCCAAAAATGGGTTATACTATTTTTCACAAGTGAAACCGGTTTCTCTCAAGGGACCCCATTTTTATTTTGATAGTTTGGCTGCTTGAACTCATCTCGCCCATAGGAGTGATGAGGGGACGTTTTTTGAAAGCTGTTCAAACTCCACGAGGGGGCTATGATGTAACGACAATGTGTACTACACCCAAGCGCCCGTTGCAGTTCCGGACATATCATGATATATCTGCCTATTGTTGTTGTGTGTAGATCATCTATAGTATACCCAAATTACCCTGCCGTTGTGATACGTTGTGAAATATCTGTATAGTACAGATCCAACCAGAGGAAACGGAAACGAGTGCGAGATCAGGCGCACTGTACGGCGCCCATCCGGTAACATGAGCTAGATCATACAGACCAGAGAGCTATCTATCGATCTGCCCTGAAGCATCTAGATCATGAACTGCCTGTGGGAATGATCTGTAGGTGATCTGTCTAACAAGGTGCGAATATTGTTCGCGGGACGAAGACGATACTCGTAGTCGTACGTAGCCTAGAACTATACGTACGTAGAGGTCGATGTTTTCTTCCCATGGCGTCCCTGCTCGTCCCTGATATGCTGGCTGTGAAATACGTAGTATGCTAGTCTACAGCAGGAGTAGACCGTAGGGTACTACTGTTCAGTCGACGTATTTGCTGCACTACGCAGCCTTGCTGCTGCGCTCATGTGCCGTGCCGACTACTGTATTATACTCCGTATCAAAAACGTACTGGCACCAGGTACCAGGAACCATGTGCCAGGTACTAATATGTCTCAACTGTAAGGACCGTTTTATATCCATATTAATACTAAAGAGGGTCTTATATTTGCGGACAAAGCCGTTATATCTCTTTGCCGATGGACCGTGTGATGATGAGTTTGGTTGGCGCATAGAGATCGAAGCTGTGGTCTTCAGTCGGCGGTATGGGCGTATTTGTGTACTTCCGGTAGGTGAAGAAAGCATGGGCGTCCGATAGGCGGTTCATAACATCACGTCGTACCTCATACCTGTGGTACACACTCGTACGAGAGCACGATCATGATACGTTGCCAAAGCTACGAGTACGTAGTTTCAGGTCAATTGAACCACAGGCACGTCACCTGGTCGTCGACGCTTTCCTCTTCCTTGCGCATGGTTTACAACCCCTGGGTGGACTGCACAATTCCATGCACACACTACCGTTGGCAACACGAGCAAAAGTAAAAGCGAAGGTGTCATAGCTCCTCCCCGCAAGCAAGCTGTACGTAGGTGGGCGCGGCGAAGTTGTTTGTCAAAACATCCGTTTTGTATAGATACGGAAGGCCTTGGTTGGCTCCTGACGGTTTCGAAATGGTGCCTACGGCGGTTTCGTATTGATTGTTCCCGGGGACTCCTGGCTCCTGACGGTTTTAGGTTTCCATGTTTCCATATACATCTCCATCTTTCCCCTTCGTGGCTCCTTGTTTACTACCGATGTACCTGGTATTGAACCCATAATGTTTTCGTTGCGCTCGTTTTGGAAAGTTGATGCGCGTAACGCGTAAGTGCGACTGATGACTACGCATGTATGTGACTATGTATATACTGTTCTGTGTTGTTATATGGCAACCGTAAAAACACGGAAACGCGGCAACCCTTACTTTTTGACTCCTTCCCGGCGGTTTTCGTATCTACTATTATTCTCGGGACCGAACCACCGAAAACTGAAAACCCCTCGCCGGTGTGTCGACCGCGCGCACGTTCTTGGCGGCTAATCAAAGCTCTCTCCATCTTGGCGCAAGAGCTTCCTCCAACGTATATTATACAGATACGAGTATCACTGCACCACACAGCAGCAGTGTTTGCTGCGTCCGTCCACAAGCGACCAAAATAATACTCGGAGTAGTACCTTGCGTGCGGCACCAAACGATCACCAAACGATCCCGAGTTCAGTTTTCGCGCTTTTTTCAACACCGAACTCGGCCCGCGGTAACTTCGAATGATGTACAATACCAGTATAATATCCTGGCATCCTACAGCAGTAGTAGAGCTGGGGAACTCGTCGTGGGTACGTTCAATGTTCTCACACTCGCCTTCAACCGCAAAAAAGGCATCGGCCACAGCGAGGTCATCATGAAGGTATGCCAGGAACTAGGATGCGACGTCGTAGGTCTCCAAGAGACTAGGCGAGACGGGCATAGCACATCACAGCAGCTGGATACACGATTTTTTGCTCTGGAGCAGACGGCAGCTAATACGAGAGGAAGGGCACCCATGGTGTAGGACTAGCTGTCAGGGAATCTATTGTGGCAGGTGTGGGCAAGGATGGTCTCGAGGTGGAGTGCGTTAGTGCCAGACTGATGAAAGTTCGCATTCAACTTGAGGGCACATCAAATGCTGTTTCTTTTGTTGTCGGCTATGCGCCGATACTGCGTTCCCCTCGCTGCCTCGGCAAGGAATGCTGCGAGGCATGCCCTATCAGGCTAATAGCGAGTGGGGTAGGTCTTTCTGGCGGGTGTAAGGCCGGACTCACCCTCAAGGAGTGATACCTTCTTGCTGCTGCCTGTGGCCGCGACGCTCAGGCGGCAGTAGAGTTGGGTCGTACGTGGTGCGTCAGGCACGGAGACCTACGATTCGCGCGTCTTTTTAGGCAGCAGCGGCAGAGCAGCAATGCTCAATCGGGGGGTCCGTGCGCGGAGGCAGGCGCCACCACAGGCCACACTACGGCACAGTCTATTGCGCCGGTAGGAGGCTGGATTCGACGACGAGGGAGGAGGGAGACTGAGCGTCGACGTGCGGGGAAGAGACGGATTGACCTCCCCCTGCGCGAGAATTTTTATTTCCCAGATCAGAACCGCAAGTGCGAGGAGCATTTTGTTTTTCAGGATGACGGAGAAAGGGAAACGACTGGAAGGGAATGGCAACGAGTGCACGCGGAAAGGAGCGGGTGGATTGGGCCAAGGCGATAAGGCGGCCACGAAGAGCGGCAGGAAGACGGTGCATGGAGACCCATGATTTGCGCGCACACTATCATCACGAGAGAAGCAGTCATAGTTTGTTTTTTCCTGGTATTGTTTTTCACGAGGCAGAATAGTATCTACCGGTACTCGTCGCTGGTCTTCGTAGTTTAACGAGTTGTATGCCCTTCATGGGGAATAACCTACGGTACGCAATTATCAGGGACGTGGTATCATAACTGTGCTGCACCTTTTTGTGTCAGACAGTCCAGGAAGAGATGGCGATCGTTGATATTCGTGTGGCAGTAAGGTTCGATTGCTCCTTTTTTCACTGCATATCCGCGAGTCTTCACTCTGACAGCACTCCAGATAGCAGGCAGGTGTGTTCCTCTTTCGTTTTCACGACTACCGTGCGTTTCGTACGGTGCAGGCAGCACTTCAGACAGCATCCGCTGTAGTCAGCAGCCACGAGTTGGTTAGTGGTGGGAACGGGGGTACTCTTCTATCTATGTTATAGTTGAGAGGATATACCCGCGGCCATGTTAGTTCAGTTTTGCACATTGGTTTTATCTAGTGTGCGCTTTTTCCGTCTCGTGTATTTTGAGGCAGCCGAATTTTCGTTTTTTTTTGTTTTTCGGATCTTCCTAGGGCTCCAGCACCTTTGTGTGACCACGGACTCCTTCGTCAGAGAGTTAATGTGAGAACAACAAACAAACAAACAAACTGCCTACGCCTGAAGGTGCGAATGCTGAGAGCCGAGGTGATCGAAACGTTGCTCTACGGTTGCGATACTTGGAGCCCGAGCAAGACTGATTACGGTAGGCTACAGGAGGTCGACCACAAGATGCTCCTCCGATGCATCGGGTGGCGAAAACGAAAGCGCGAAGACCACATTCTATCCTATGCTAGCGCGCTTCTCAGGACAACATCTGAAAGCGTTGAGACGACGGTACGCAGACGTAGGCTCTTGTTTGCGGGCTTTGTGACACGAATGGGAGAGGAGCGTCTGCCGAAGAGGGTGATGTTTGGGGAGATGGTTGGGGGTAAGGGTTACTCCGGAGGACAGGAGTGGGACTGGATGAGGTACCTTGAGGAGGACCTCAAGGAGTTCGGCATCAAGCTCGAAGGGTGGCGCGAGGCAGCACAGAAAGCCGGCAGATGGTTCCAACGGGTCGAGGAAGGGGCGGAGGCCTTCATGCGGAAATGGCATACAGATGAGAAGGAGGCATCGGCAGAACGGCATAGAATAGCTGCAACCACGACCACAGCCGTTGACGCCAACGCGAGTGTGCAGAATGGCAGGGAAGAGGGGGGGGGCGAAAGGGGGACGAGGGGGAATGGGGGGGAGGGGGAGGGGAGGCGGTCTGCCCAACAGACTAAAGCCTGGTTATGGCCATCATCGTCATGACGCACTCCTTTCTTTGGGACCCAAGTAACTAGCATGGTGCCATCTGGGCAACTTGGCGTGTCTGTATGCTCCAGTGCCTGCCTTTGGTATTTTCTTTCCCCCCCGCCCGTGATTATCGCTTTTTTGTCCCTTCTTTTTTTTCATTTTTCTTTCATTCCCGTTTGTACCTCTTTGTGTCTTTGTTAGTATGGTCAGTTTTGCCTTTTTTTTTGCGTTTTGCTATCTGCGTCTGTTTTAGTTTTGTTTTTGTTTTTGTTTTGCTTAGCTTCATCTTCTTTTTTTAGGTTTTTTGTCTGCTATTAATAGTCTCTTTTTTGCTTCCCTGGTGTCCGCAGTGGTGGAGTGCGTATGCTTGTTTTTGTTTTTTTGCCTCTGTTTTTACTTGAGGTATTTCTTCCACTCCAGAGTTATTGGAGCCTGTCCTGCGACCACGGACTGCATTGAATTGTGAGTTAATGTGAGAACAACAACAACAACAACAACAACTGGATGCACCCGTTCGCGAGAAAGATCACTTCTGGACGAACTGAACAAAGTCGTCTCGGGGGTCCCAAGTGGGGATCACCTACTTGTGCTCTTGGATGCAAATGCTCGCACCGGCAAGCGAGAGAACGGATGTGCCGGCAGTAAGGTGATGGGTGAATACGGGCGCGATGAATTGAACAACAACGGAGAGCGACTACTCCTCCTCGCAGATGACAACAGGCTTGCGCTCCTCAACACGTTGTTTGCCACACCTACTCGCGGAGTGTCGTACACTTTCCAATCTCCAAACTCCGGGAAGGGTCAGTGTAGGCTAGACTACATCCTTACTCGGCAAGTTGATCGACGCCTGGTCCGCAACATGACAGTACGGAAACCCCCAGAGGATCGGCAAGAATCTGACCACAACCTCGTGGTCTGCAATATTCGCCTCTTGGGTCGGTTCGCGCCGAATCGGAGGGTAAAAGCAGGCTGCGGAAAACGAGCTATTGATCTACAACGGTTGATGGCAGACCCCGGTCTCCGAGCGGACCTCAATAGGGAGATAACCAAACTTACCCCCCCACCGCCTGGTACAATTGGGAGTGTCGATGATAAGGCAACTGCTCTAGTGGAGACCGTGCTGTCGACTGCTACTAAACTAGCACCTCATACCAGTCGAAAACAAGGGCCGCTGGGCTGGTGTACGCCCGAAGAGGTAAAAGCAGAGGTGCACTCACGATGGCAGGAGAAGGAAAATGCGAGGACGCAACTACGTGCTAACCCGGGAGACAAAAATCTGCGAAAAGCTGTGAAGATTGCCACTAAACAGCTCAAACGTGCGAGGACGGACGGAGTGCAGAAGTTCTTCGAGGAATACGTCCGTCAACTCGAAAGGCGTATCCAAGAAGGTGATCCGTTTGGGTTCTACAAGCACCTTAAGGGGATGAATGTGGAAGGAAAGAGGACTTTCCATTCGCAGTACATCAGGGACGAGGAAGGTAGATTACTACGAGACATAGGCCTCATCCGGGAACGATGGGTAAGGTGGTTCCATAAGCTGCTAAACACCAAGCCATCGACCCTCGACCCGACTATCGTCGATGAGCTCAAGGTCTGGCCCTCGTGCAGTCCGCTGGACGACGCCCCGTCTAGATACGAGGTGGAAGACGCGATCAGGGCGATGGCGAACCGCAAGGCGATTGGGCCTGATGGTCTCCCAGCTGAACTTCTGAAGGTCCTAGCCGACGAGGGAGACTCGGACACCTTGGGAAGCTTCTACGAGATTATCGTCGCTGTGTGGAGGGGAGGGGTCGTGCCGCAGCAATGGAAGGATGCAACGATTAAGGTGCTGCACAAGAAGAAAGACAGGACGGAGTGTGATAACTATCGTGGCATTTCCCTTGTCGCGCATGCCGGCAAAGTACTCCTGAAAGTCATCGCGCGCCGACTCAGCGACTATTGCGAACGGGAAGGCATCCTGCCAGACGAGCAGAGCGGCTTTAGGTCCGAACGATCGACGGTCGACATGATGTTCGTGGTTCGACGCTTGCAGGAATTGGCAAGGAAGAAGGACACTCCGCTGTTCATGTGCTTTGTCGACCTCACCAAAGCCTATGACTCCGTCGACCAAACCCTCCCGTGGGCTGTCTTGGCTCGCTTTGGGGTGCCACCTAGAATGCTCACCGTTATCCGCCAATTCCACGACGGCATGCGAGCATGCGTGCGGCTGGATGACGGCGAGTGCTCAGATATGTTCGACGTGAAACAGGGCCTACGGCAAGGGTGTGTGCTCGCGCCATTGTTGTTCAACATGTTTTTTACAGCGGTGCTGCGTGTGGCGGAGAAACGTTTCGCTGCTGATAAAGCCATCACGGGCAGCTTGGTGCAACTCCAACAAAAGCAGGAGAAGAAGAAAAAAAAGAGGGGGAAGGCACGGGTCAGGCACGCCGACGGACAGGGGAATGATAAAGAGGCCCAGACACTGTGGGCTATGCTCTATGCTGACGATGCAGGCATAGTATCGAGATCACCCAACGGCCTGGAGAGGATGATGACGGTGATCGTGCCTGCATGTGCCGCTTTCGGCCTGACGGTCTCGGAGGCCAAGACGGAGATAATGTGTCTGCAAACGAAAGATGGGGGGAACGTGCCGTTCACCGTCACCGCCGCCGGCCAAGTGTACAAACGAACGACCGAGTTTGTGTATCTGGGCGGGGCTATCAGCGAAGATTGGACGGGCAGAAGTGTCGAGGTAACGCGTCGACTCCAGAGGGCATGGGCATGCTTCGGGCGGTATAAGATGGAAATCTATGACCGCCCGGGTGTGCGCCTACGCCTGAAGGTGCGAATGCTGAGAGCCGAGGTGATCGAAACGTTGCTCTACGGTTGCGTTACTTGGAGCCCGAGCAAGACTGATTACGGTAGGCTACGGGAGGTCGACCACAAGATGCTCCTCCGATGCATCGGGTGGCGAAAACGAAAGCGCGAAGACCACATTCTATCCTATGCTAGCGCGCTTCTCAGGACAAAATCTGAAAGCGTTGAGACGACGGTACGCAGACGTAGGCTCTTGTTTGCGGGCTTTGTGACACGCATGGGAGAGGAGCGTCTGCCGAAGAGGGTGATGTTTGGGGAGATGGTTGGGGGTAAGGGTTACTCCGGAGGACAGGAGTGGGACTGGATGAGGTACCTTGAGGAGGACCTCAAGGAGTTCGGCATCAAGCTCGAAGGGTGGCGCGAGGCAGCACAGAAAGCCGGCGGATGGTTCCGACGGGTCGAGGAAGGGGCGGAGGCCTTCATGCGGAAATGGCATACAGATGAGAAGGAGGCATCAGCAGAACGGCATAGAATAGCTGCAACCACGACCACAGCCGTTGACGCCAACGCGAGTGCGCAGAATGGCAGGGAAGAGGGGGGGGGCGAAAGGGGGACGAGGGGGAATGGGGGGGGGGGGGGGGGGGAGGCGGTCTGCCCAACAGACTGAAGCCTGGTTATGGCCATCATCGTCATGACGCACTCCTTTCTTTGGGACCCAAGTAACTAGCATGGTGCCATCTGGGCAACTTGGCGTGTCTGTATGCTCCAGTGCCTGCCTTTCGTATTTTCTTTCCCCCCCGCCCGTGATTATCGCTTTTTTGTCCCTTCTTTTTTTTCATGCTTCTTTCATTCCCGTTTGTACCTCTTTGTGTCTTTGTTAGTATGGTCAGTTTTGCCTTTTTTTGCGTTTTGCTATCTGCTTCTGTTTTTGTTTTGTTTTGTTTTTTTTGCTCAGCTTCATCTTCTTTTTTAGGTTTTTCGTCTGCTATTAATAGTCTCTTTTTTGCTTCCCTGGTGTCCGCAGTGGTGGAGTGCGTATGCTTGTTTTTTGTTTTTGCCTCTGTTTTTACTTGAGGTATTTCTTCCACTCCAGAGTTATTGGAGCCTGTCCTGCGACCACGGACTGGATTGAATTGTGAGTTAATGTGAGAACAACAACAACAAAACAAGTAGTAGTAGCATCGCTTCTTCTCATTTTTATCCTCGGGCACCACGTGTGTACGTACATATTCGGTAACTACTCACTGAGTCTCGTGCTCCTAATAACTACCCTTGGTATACCTGACATTTAAATATATACCACATTGATACTGCCTCTGACTCTGCTGCTTGCTGTGGTGCTTGTTGTAAATATAGTACAACCCACTCTGTGCGTAGAGGAGAAAACCTGTACGAGTACCACAGTAGTACTCGTTCGTGGTGAATTATAACACGAAAGATAGCACCCCTCCCTCCCGTCGCCCTGCCCCGAAAACAATGTCCAGCCCTATATTCTAGAAACATGGGACACACACACGAAAATAAATGGTGTCTGTGGAATGTTTCCACGAACGAACGCGTCGCTCGACGTTTGTTTGCACTTAACTGGTACCTGGTACTTGTTAATATGGCGTGGGGGGTCCATCCTCTGGCATATCCACGGGTTCACTACTGATGCATAGGCATGCAGGTTCTTGCACCGCAACCTGTAACTAAGTATACCGCTTGGGAACGTCGCCGACTGCGACGCATATACGACACGCGCTTCTCTCTTTGTTGTTGAAGTTGGTCGATGCGGTTGATTAGGAGATTGGCATCCTCTGATTGCCGTGTTGAATAGCTTTGATGGTGTTGACTGGGAGAGTGGAACCCTCTTGCATGCAGTGTCGATTATTTATGATGGTGTTGATTAAGAGAGTGGCATCCTCTGCTTGCAGTGTTGATTATTTATGATAGTGTTGATTATTTATACCTTCCTCTGCTTGCGGTGTTGCTTATTCATGGTGGTGTTGATTAGGAGAGTGTGGCACCCTCTGCTTGCAGTGTTGATTATTTATGATGGTGTTGATTAGGAGAGTGGCATCCTCTGCTTGGAGTGTAAATTATTTAGGATAGTGTTGATTATTCATACACCGTTCCCCTCGCTGCCTCGGCAAGGAATGCTGCGAGGCATGCCCTATCAGGCTAATAGCGAGTGGGGTAGGTCTTTCTGGCGGGTGTAAGGCCGGACTCACCCTAAAGGAGTGATACGTTCTTGCTGCTGCCTGTGGCCGCGAGGCTCAGGCGGCAGTAGAGTTGGGTCGTACGTGGTGCGTCAGGCACGGAGACCTACGATTCGCGCGTCTTTTTAGGCAGCAGCGGCAGAGCAGCAATGCTCAATCGGGGGGTCCGTGCGCGGAGGCAGGCGCCACCACAGGCCACACTACGGCACAGTCTATTGCGCCGGTAGGAGGCTGGATTCGACGACGAGGGAGGAGGGAGACTGAGCGTCGACGTGCGGGGAAGAGACGGATTGACCTCCCCCTGCGCGAGAATTTTTATTTTCCAGATCAGAACCGCAAGTGCGAGGAGCATTTCGTTTTTCAGGATGACGGAGAAAGAGAAACGACTGGAAGGGAATGGCAACGAGTGCACGCGCAAAGGAGCGGGTGGATTGGGCCAAGGCGATGATGCGGCCATGAAGAGCGGCAGGAAGACGGTGCATGGAGACCCATGATTTGCGCGCACACTATCATCACGAGAGAAGCAGTCATAGTGTGTTTTTTCCTGGTATTGTTTTTCACGAGGCAGAACAGTATCTACCGGTACTTGTTATAAACGTCGTCACTGGTCTTTGTAGTTTAACGAGTTGTATACCCTTCATGGGGAATAACCTACGCAATTATCAGGGACGTGGTATCATAACTGTGCTGCACCTTTTTGTGTCAGACAGTCTAGGAAGAGATGGCGATCGTTGATATTCGTGTGGTAGTAAGGTTCGATTGCTCCTTTTTTCACTGCATATCCGCGAGTCTTCACTCTGACAGCACTCCAGATAGCAGGCAGGTGTGTTTCTCTTTCATTTTCACGACTACCGTGCGTTTCGTACGGTGCAGGCAGCACTTCAGACAGCATCCGCTGTAATCAGCAGCCACGAGTTGGTTAGTGGTGGGAACGGGGGTACTCTTCTATGTTATAGTTGAGAGGATATACCCGCGGCCATGTTAGTTCAGTTTTGCACATTGGTTTTATCTAGTGTGCGCTTTTTTCGTCTCGTGTATTTGAATTTTCGTTTTTTTTTCGGATCTTCCTAGGGCTCCAGCACCTTTTTGTGACCACGGACTCCTTCGTCAGAGAGTTATTAATAATGTGAGAACAACAACAACAAACAACCATCCCCTGCTTGCGGTGTTGCTTATTCATGGTGGTGTTGATTAGGAGAGTGTGGCACCCTCTGCTTGCAGTGTTGATTATTTATGATGGTGTCGGTTAGGAGAGTGGCATCCTCTGCTTGGATTGTTGATTACTTATTATAAGTGTATACCTGGTATTGTTTATGATGGTGTTGATTAGGAGAGTGATGGTGTTGACTAAGAGAGTGACATCCTCTGTTATTTTCGCGATGGCTGCCCTCGGGCGTGGGCAGGATGAAGTGTTGATTATATTTGATGGTGTTGATTAGGATCTAGCATCCTGTGCTTGCAGTGTTGATTATTCATGGTGGTGTTGATTATAAGAGTGATATCCTCTGCTTGCTGTGTTGATTATTGATGAGGGTGTTGACTATTTAATATGGCGTCGATTAGGAGAGTGGCATCCTCTGGCATTATCGCGATTATTTGGTTTCGGGAAAGGTCGAGAGTGAATCCCGGGCGCCGCCTTCGTGGACGGGCGCCGTCCTCGGACTTGGGGAGGATTGGAGTGTTGATCATTTTCGATGCGGTTTTCGATGCGCCACCTTTGTGAACGGGCGTGTGTGTCCTTCACATTAAACCGTTTTTTCTACCCGTCGACATCCAGCACAACCAGAGTCCGTGCCGATCCTTCAATTCTAGACGAGATACAAGTTCTGTGGTGGGGAGGATTGAAGTGTTGACTATTTTTGGGGGTGGTGATGAGGAAAGCGACATCCTGCCATTTTCGCGATTGATTCGGCTTTCGGGACTTTCCAAGCCCCGGCGCAAGGGGGCGATCTTGTAGTTGTTGATGCTTGACCACTGGCGTTTTAGGAGTCAACAGGGTGTGACGTCGTGGTTGACGGGTGGAAGGGGTTGTATGGGGTTCGTGCGCAGTCATTGCACGATGGCGGGAGCCCCCTGCTAGCGTTCGCGACCGGGGAGGTTCCGTAGAGAAGGCTCGCGGCTAACGACCAGGAAGGCCCCACCCTGTTAAGGGGGGCATCCTGTGCCCGTTTACCGCGTTAGTGAGTAAGGCGGCGCATAAGTGTGCGTGCTGGAAGGGTTTTTTCCTGGAGGCCGGGTTTTCCCTCTTCAGTTTGGTTGGCTTAGGGTATTATTTCGGGTCCACCGTCTACGATGCCGTGTGATTGGCCTTTCCAGGCCTAATCAGCTGGGGAGGATCTCACGACGGTGTTGCAAGGATCCGAGGGGTTTCCAGAGAAGGGCACGGCGTAACAATCAAACGGGACAATGTGAATTGACCCCCGGAGAATAACGCCTGCCCATAGAGACGGAGTTTAGTGATGGGGGCCTCTCGGGCGCACAACACCTGTAGCTCAGGTAGTTCGTTCTGGTATCCTCGGTGCTATACTACGCAATAAGCGGACCGGGCAGAACAACCACGCTAGACGATGGCTCACTAGCAAGGACAACAGGCTGCGTGGCACAATGGTTTTGCATGAACTCAGCGAGAGCGTGAACGTGTCTTATTGGCAGGTCCGGTGCATGGCACGGACTGCCCCTCTGGAAATAATACGAACAACGGTGCTTTAGTGTATTTGATCGTGTTACTGGCCCAACGGGGTCCCATCATGTGTGATGTACATGCAAGCAACACTACTGCACCTCCAGGCTCGATACACGTACAGCACGACTCTCTGACACATCCTCCTAGCGGGGTGATACAGTGATGCCGGCAACGGGCCTCTGCTGCGGTCAGGGGTGTAGGCGTAGCGCTGCGGACGATTTGTTTCCTCTCGAAGACATCATACAGTCTCTTTCATCGTTGTATAGAAAATCAGCCTGGAAAGTGGTGCGTGTTATATAGGTACGGTATACCGCCGCCCACAATGATTCCCTCCCATGTCTTCCACGAGCTGCCCGTCAACGTTCCTGTCACCAGCCGCCTCACAGAATAAGCTCCTTCATCTATATATGCAGTTTGGCAATAGCCCCCAACCTCCCTTCTGATTCGACGATAGCCTATACGACTATAGAGCTGCATCAACGCTCTTGTCTGCCGGTCTGCCTAAAATAAGTTTTTAGTTTTTGGACCACGTAAAAAGTAGTACGGACGAGGTACCTAGGATCCGAGGGGTTTCCAGAAGTGGACACGGCATGTAGGAAAAGGGGATAATCAGAGGTGAACCCGGAAATTGGGGATGTGAGCAGACGGTCACAACCCTTCTCCATCCCTTCGGCTGCTTATAGCTCGCCCCGTGGCCGGCAGTGTGCCCCTACACCTAGTGGCTAACGTCTGAGACAACTGGGAGATGGATCAGGGGTACGTTCCGCAAGCTGGGTGGAACCACGGGAATGCAGGTGGCAGTCTTTGCAGCGAACTGAGAGAGCTTGAGTGTGTGAATGAGTGCCAGACGGCCTAAACGAAGAAATCCATGATGTTTTAGAGTGGGAACATATCTGGGCAGCCTTTCGAGGAACAAAAACTATATCGGCCGGAGAGCCCGACGATACTACGCCATCATGCATGACACGCGCACCTCTCGACTCTGTGACATGGTGTCCAATCCGAGAATAAAACACGGGTTTCAATATCGGTCGGCTTAGCGTGGGCCAGAAGAACCAGCTCAAGAGTGCGTTGAAGCCCCAGAACGCCGCGGGGTTGTTCTCGGAGGATGCGAAGAGAGTCTGGGCTTGTACGGTGAGAGTGTTGCGAATTACCCTGATTGATGAGGAGTGTGCACCGATCGCAGCAAATCAACAGCGCTTCTTGCCAGAGCAGGCCGATGCCATTCAGAGAGCGGTTAAGAAGTTAGCGGGGGCGGGGATTATTAGCTAATCCACACCCACGTGGGCCGCTCGATGCGTAACTGTTCGTAAGGAGGACGGCACCTTGCGGCTGTGTCAGGACTATCGCCCCCTTAATAGCTGTATGAAGACTGATAGTGGCGGCTTGGGCGCTATATTCAGGGCATTTTTCAGCGGCTGGCCGGTAGTGGGTGGTTCACTTATATTGACTTGGTGTTGGGTTTCTTTCAGTTCCCGATTGCGGAGCCGGATCGTCACAAAACAGTGTTCCGGGACGCGTTCGTGAAATTGTGGGACTATGAGCGGTGCGGGTTCGGCTTGAAGATACTACTACCGGCCTTCGCCAGCATGGTGGCAGACTTGTTGGGAGACTTGAAGGGTGACGGGGTAGAGAACTATCTCGACGGAATTCTGATCTGCAGCGCGGATTTCGATCAACGCCTCGCTCTCATAGAAGCGGTACTCGCCCGCTTGCTAGGGGCGGGACTTTCGGTGAACTTCGCGAAGTCTAAGTGGTGTTACGCGAGTTTGGAATTTGTGTGCATGGTAGTGGAAGGACAGGGCGTGACACCGGCGGAGCTTTCCCCGCCCACGACGGTAGAAGAGTTGCGCGCGTTCCTTGGCATGGCGGGGTACTTGAGGCAGTTTGTCGAAGGATATAACGTATTGGCGGCGCCACTATCCGACATACTGCACAACAAGGCATTTGCCTCTAAACGATCCCGACGCTCCCTGATCCCATGGTTGGAGCTGCACCAACCCGCAAGTCTGCCTTAACGTCGTTCTCCATCCTAGCATTCCCAATTTGGAACAGGCCGTCCGTGCTGCACACGGATGCCAGTGCGGCGGGGGCCGGGGCCGCCCTAACACAGGAGAACGAGGGGGCGGAGCGACCCCTCGCCTCCGCAAGTCACCGGTGCTCTGCGACCGATTCTCGAGGGGGGGCACGGAACGGGAGTGCATGGCGGTACTGTGGGTAGTGGCACACTTTCGTCCGTATTTTGCGGGTAGACCGTTCACGCTCGTTTCTGACTGCTCCGTGCTCACACGACTGTCCCGTAGCCGCAACCTCAACTCCAAGCTGTTCCGGTGGTCGCTGCGCCTGGCCGAATGTGACATGACCATACGATGGAGGGCGGGCTCGTCCTACCAGCTCCCGGACGCATTGTCTCGTCTGCTAAGACCAGGCCCCGCTGCGGATGCCATCGATGATTCATTCCCCGACGACGTGACCTTCGGCGAGCCCGACGCTTACGTCGGGCCGCCGGTGTTGAATCGTTTCCCTTTAAGAGAGCTCGAGCCGTCGAAGGAAGGTGTGGTAGACCCGGGAGGGATACGCGAGAAGAGAGTCATGATCACGCCGCACGCCACCGAATCATGTTCGCAGAAACACGCACGCCGAGACCGCGCCTGCCCCCTGCGTCGTCGTTGCTGGGAGCCGCTGTTGACAGCATCCCTCAGACTCGTCGCGGCGCCATCTCCCTACAGACATCAGGGGGACGGGGCCTAACTGACAGACAGCTGGGCACGCTAGCGTTTCATGACAGGCTTGCCGAGGTAGGGGGGGGCACGCCGGCGGTGGCGCTTCGTCGATGGACGCGTGCGCCGCGCCGTCCGTGCGGCTTCGTCCGCTCCCCGACCACGTGGCCCACGCGGTGCAGGCACCTCGAGTGGCCCCGGCCCCTCCTTTCCACGCGGCGTCGGCGCGTTTGCCGTCGACGGGGGTGGCCGGGCAGCGTCCAAGGGGAGACGGCGGTCCAGAGAAGCAAACCTCATCAGCGGTGGCGCCAACGGGTCGTGGGATGACCACGGCGGTACCCGGGGGTAGCTCGGATGGACCCCTACGAGGAGGGAAGGGTACCCGCATAGCGAGCAGCCGTCGGAACGAGCGGTGGTGGAGCGGGCTATCGATGAATTGCGAGACGTGCCGTGCTTGGTGAGGCGACAGAAGGAAGACCCTCTCCTCGATAAGGTTAGGGAAGCGCTTGGGGGCGAGATAGAGACGAGGCGAGGAGAGCGGATGGGCGAGAAGGAGGTAGCGAGGTATCTCCTCGACGACCAGGGCCTAGTATGGTACGAGGTAGAGCAGAGCGGAATCCTAACAAGGTGCACGTCGGTCCTAGCCGTTCCAGGCGTTTTGGTGGCCGACGTGCTGGCGTTAGTACACTGCCAGCACGGACACCCAGGGGTCGGCAGGACGCTTTCACTGCTGCGCGACTGCTTCCATTGGCCAGGGATGTATAGATACGCGAGGGAGTATGCCTTGTCGTGCGGGTGTCGGCGTATAAAGCGAACGCGTAGCCAGCGTATAGCTATGCTGCCTGCCAGGTACCTCGAGCCATGGGAAGTCCTGGAGGTGGACTTGCTGAGGATCCTCAACACGTCCGAGACAGGTAACGAGTACTTGTTGCTGGTGGTAGACAAGGCATCTCGGTTCCTGTTCGCATACCCTCTCCCCTCGAAGGACGCCCAAGGGATCGCACGCCTTCTCTTGGACGTGTGTCTAACGTTTGGAGTCCCCTCGTTCATCCGTGCCGACGGAAGAGGCGAGGTCACAGCCACTGTACTGGGGCATCTCTGCTGTTGGCTAAAGGTACATATCGATTTCGGCCCCACCGATCACCCACGGGGACATGGTAGTGTAGAACGAGCAGGGGCGTGGACGGTCGATGTGCTGTCCGAGCTGTGTAGGGAATGGCTCACCCGCTGGGATGAGTATGTAGCTCTGGCATACTGGATCGAACGCGCCATGCCAGACCGGTCCCTGCCTTCGGCAATGACTCCCTTCCAGCTCTTGTTTGGCCGCAGCCCGTGCACGTCCCTCAACATGTTAGTGCCTCAGATGGATGACACGGAGACCACGGGAGGCTTCGAGAACTTTATCGAAGAGCGCCGGCCCAACCTACCGGAGGTCCGGGAGGCACTCGTGAGGATACACGAGGGGAGGCAGAAGGCGCAACAACTTCGCAACGCATCGATTCAGCGACCATCGGCGGGCACTCGGCTCGAAACGGGCGACTTCGTCCTGGCGAGGGAGAGCAACAGCTCGCTCCACCGGCAGGGCATGGGGCCCATGAGAAGTGAACTGGCCCGTGGGAGGTGGTGGAGGTGGTGATCGAGGGCCTGAGCGTCGTCATCGAGATGGAGGGCAGGATGACGCGCTCCAGGACGGTCTCCGCTGCATTGCTGAAGCCATTCTACACGAGGCCGTTCGATCTTCGGTACCCCATGGAGGATGAGTTCGCGCAGATGGCGTGGGGAGCGGACCTGGGGCTTGGAGGGCACTCGACTACAGCAGCACCGATGTACACGCTGTTGGACAGGAGGCGGGTGCTCAGCGCGACCGGAGTCGCGAGATGGGAGTACCGCGGCCGGTACCTCGACGGGGTGGCGTCGGAATGGATCTCGGAGGCGGGGTCATTGGACAGCTTCACTCCGCTGCCGTTGGACACGCTTCACGTGTTGTGGAACTTGTACGATCCGAGCAGCGAGCGGGGTCGCCCCGCAGCCCGAGATGAGGGGGCGAGCACACGCCCCGCGCTGAGTAGAAAGGAGGATCTGAGAAGGTTTCCGATCGGCACGAAAGTCATCAAGCCGGTCGAGGGTGGAAAGGGGCGCGCGGGGCGGCCCGGCAGGTCTATGACTTTTACTCCCCGTACTGGGGCGTTCGCTTCGCCGACAACGATTGGGAAGAGCTGACAGCATCATAAATGAGGAGGTTTGGAGTGTGAGGGCGAGGGCAGTGCCGCGGGCGCGCCGTCTCTCTCTCTCTCTCTCTCTCTCTCTCTCTCTCTCTCTCTCTCTCTCTCTCTCTCTCGCTCCCTCTCCCTCTCCCTCCCCCCCGCCGTCACTCAGGCACGTTGCCGGGTATATGGACACGCGTGTTTGTGCCTGCGCTCGCTCCCGCGTCCGCTTTCGCACGTGCGCCCGCGCCTGTGTCTTTCGCCCCCGCTCTCTGTCTTTCGGGTCACGGCTCGAACAGCCAACCCGAAGATCGAGCAGCTCGTCAAGGGTCTACCTTCGGGTACAGTCGCGTGCAACACCGGCGCACCGGGCTGGGCGATGACGGCTTCGGCGCATCGGGGGGGGGTTGATGGACGAGGAGCGTCTTAGGCTATTGCGGGCTTGGCGGCGGCTATTGATCCACTGTGACGATTCTGGAAGCGCTTGTTCTAAGCTGGGAAGGATGAGCGGGATGACGCCGGGGGTGTTGTTCTAGGCCAGCGGCACTTGGGGAAACTAACCGACCTTTTTCATCAACGACACTACGAATTTGCAGGATTTCATGGTTTGGGTAGGCGCCAAATGATTACTATGTTGAAGGCATGCGAGAACGACCCTGTCATCACGCATTACCGTCGCGATCTGTGTATCTATGGCGGGAGTAAGGGGCAATAGGAGACTATTGTCTGAAGGGACGGGGTTCCTTGCGATCGCTGGCTTTCTGTTTTCTCCTAGTTTTCATCTTGGAGGCGCGACGATTGTGATCTTTCCTATCGATTGACACAATAGTGTTAGGCGGTACCGGTATTGCGCGGCGGGGGAACTGTAGTGAGCTTAGGGGGTAGGAGAGCATTCAGGAACGTAGTTGGAGGGGGCGTAACAGTGTACGCCGCGTTAAGAGAGCAAGGCGAAGCAGGTAGTGTGCGCACTGTGGGAGGCCATTCCGATCGAAAGAAAAGGTGCCGGGGTTTCTCCCCTCAGTTTGATTAGCATAGAATACATCGGGTCCACCGTATAGGACATCGTGTGGGTTGCCGTATCTGGCTGAACCAGCTGGGGAGGATGTTAGGATGGTAATCCAAGGATCCGAGAGGTTTCCAGAAGTGGACACGGCGTGTAGGAAAAGGGGGATAGTGAGAGATGAACCCGGACACTGGGAATGAGAACAGACGGTCACAACCCTTCTCCACCCCTTCGGCTGCTTATAGCTCGTCCCGTGGCCGGCAGTGTACCCTTACACCTAAAGGCTAACGACTGAGACAACAGGGAGAGGGATCAGGCGTACGTTCCCCAAGCTGGGTGGAACCACGGGAACGCACGTGGCAGTCTTTGGAGCGAAGTGAGAGAGTTTGAGCGTGTGAATGAGTGCCAGACGGCCTAAACGAAGTAATCCATGATGTTTTAGAGTGGGAACATGTCTGAGCAGTATTTCGAGGAACATAAGCTATACCGGCCGGAGAGCCCGACTATACTACGCGATCATGCATGACACGCGCACCGCTCGAACCTGTGACACCTTCTAGTATACTGTTGAAGATGTTTGCGTTACATACTTATTTAAACAACAACTTTGGTAGTGACTACGTACTGCAGTAGTAAATGCCAACCTCAAACACGACCCCTCGATGGAGGTGATAAACCAGGTACCAGGGGATAGTTATATCTCTCTTACAACACGAGCCCTCCATGGGGGTGACATGGTCAAATTTGGTAATCAATTTATAAATCGAAGTTAGTTGGCTGTTTTCCTACGTGGGTACTTACGCGTTACATGTCATAGGCCCAGCATGCATATTTATATGCTATTTTAGTTTTGTGGGGAAACGCTTCACCTGAGTGTACGTGGGAGCCAACCCATTCTGCTACGATGCCCAGGAGGTGAACACAAAACGAACGGACATTTAGGGTGCTGCTCTGGTACTGTACGTAACCTCTGCATGATACATTCAACGTTAAGCTACCGATCCACAAAATCACAGTAGGACCAGACGTGAGCCATATTGCATTTCAGCGGATCGACCAAGAAAATAAAACATTAATCAATAGTAGTACTGTAGCCTACATCAAATGACGTGGTTCGTTCCGTGACAAGCGTTGGACCGAACGGCCTACCGGTGTTCCTGCCGCGCGCAAACAAGGAAACAAAGAGGCATTGCCAGATATTTGCATCTTGTTAAAGACTACCAGGTACCGGATACTCCTCTCAGACAGACGCCGCCGCTCGTATATACCGATATCCCATTTGTACTCGTCGAGGAGACGGATCCTTCTGCCATACACTCTGGCGTATACTGGAGATGATGCAGTCACAACTTTACCATTCAAATATTCAATTGAAAGTACTCATTCGAATAGACAACTGTGACAATACCCAAAATACGCACAACAACGGCCATTGTTACAGGGAAGATAGACGGCACACGCTACCCAACAACGCGATAACAGTACTCCAGAAACCAGTTTGTTGACGGAGGAATCAAGTCTCTGCCCGTCCCGTGCACAGAAAACAAGCGACCCGCTATAGCTTCGGTACGGGAGGTGGCGCATTTCACGCTTCAAGTGGCTCGACGTTGCACCTATACACGTCTGTGGTCGTGTGAGGCGCGTGGCTTGTTTCGTTGGCTTATAATGTATGTATTAACTTCACCATGAAGCTGGAAAGGCAGTTACTATACAGCTGGATCATCGCCGCTCCATCAGAGAGAGCATTCGCGTCTAGACGTGAAGCCTGCCGTCACGAGTGCAGACACTATATCCTTCTCCTTCGTGGAGAGTAACGCCAACAACCGTTTGGGTTCTGCCCACCTAGCAGCGATTGGCACCGGGGGTGCGCTGTCTGCTCTTCGGGGCCTAAGAATGTGCACCCAAGCGACTCTTTCGGGCTCACGCGACGCATGGAGTGGAGTCTCCCATCGATTGCGTCCACTGCGCCCCAGCCTGCCTTCAAAACTGTTGATGGGGGAGAAAGCGGAGATCACTCCGAACAACTTCTAAGGGGTCATGCTTCTACCGGCCAAGGCGCAGTGGAAGGCGGCCTTAGACAAGGAAGTCGCAGGTCTGAAGAAAACAAATGCCTACACTCACTTGCCAGGAGCCACTGTCCCCTTTGGACACAATATCACGGATAGCAGATGGGTCTACGGGGTCAAGGCCGACAATTCGCACAGGGGACGCGTTGTTGTACTGGGGAGGGGGGGTTGTTTTTGTTTTTTTTAATCATCACTTTCACTTTCCGGCCTAACTCGTAGGAGGTGTTACCCTCGACGACCTTCAGGACAAGCCGTGGTCACAGGTGTCTTCCCTTCTCCCCCCCGGTACGTGCCTTTTTTTTGTCGCGCATAGGGTTCAGCATTTGCACTGCTCGTCGATTTTCATCGAATGCAGCTAACTCACGCTCTCGCGCTTTCCGCTAGTCAATTTATTTCATGCAAGAAAAACCCCTCACACTTACGAGCATGCACTCGGCGGGACTTGAACCCGCGCAATTGATCTTGATAGGCACGCGGACCACCTACCAAGCCACCGGGGACGCCGGACTTGCTTGTCGTCGATTGCGGAAGCACGTTCGCCCCCATCTTCAGGTTCCAGAGCATCCGTATGGTGCCGGCGATAGCGGCGGTATACAGTCTGGAATGCTGGTAGCTCGACCATACCACTAAAAATGCGTTTCTACCTGCCGGTGTCTCGGAGGGAGGGCACATCTAGGTAGGACCCGGATAAATGAAACTCGACGACAACGGCATCCCACTGGAAAAAGTAAGAGTCTGTACGACTTCCACCAGGGCGCAGCCAACTGGTGCAACACGATCCACGAACATCTAGTGGACATCGGTTTCACATGTCTCAAATCGACCCCGTGCCTCTACACCTGCGACAGTAGAAAGACGGTCGAATCACAATCTGCAATTTAGACCTTGCACGTCGACGGCGCTCTAATACTCGGAACAGACGTCACGGTACCCAGGCGGAAGAGCCGTTTCTCAATTACGGACACTTGAGACATGTCGCTTGTGCTCGGGATGGCCGTTACCGGTGACCGCGAGGTATGGACGGAGACCACCAACAAAAGGAGAAGTATACCAAACTCCTGCTGGAGCGGTACGGCATGGAAGGCTACAACCAAACGTATCCACCTGGTGTGGCAAAAGAGTTTTTGCCGGACCAGCTGGAGGAGAAAGTGTTGAGTAAGGAGGCAGGCAGCGTTTCCAGGCCACCACGGGCAACGTATTGCATGTGCCTCGGAAAGGTGTCTCTCCACATGATCCAGCACGCCGTCACACAAACTGCCGAGGGCTGTGTCCAAACTGGCGTAAGCTTACATGTCCACCGACAAGCACCAGGGTCGCCACCTGGCCGGGACAAGGGACTTTGCCATCACGTACAAGCAACGGTCGGTTTCAAGTTGCAGGCGTTTTGAGATGCGAACTGTGGCAACAACCAGATATCGGCAAGTCTATCCCCTCGTGTTTCCTAGGGATGAACATTATTTGACTTTTCCGTGGCTGTGCCCGCGACAGGTGTCGCGGCAATTGCCGCGACATTCCGAGACATCTCACGGCAAGGGGTAGCGCTGACGAGCTGCCACGGATCGTGCGACGCTTGTGCCCACGGATATTGCCGTGGGACTTGCCGCGATAAGCTCTGTGGCAAAGTCCGCGGCAAACCCCACTCACGGCAACATCCGCGGCAACAACCGCGGCAAGTCCCGCGGCAACACCGTTGCCGCCGCAAGTGTCGCGGGAAGTGTCGCGGCAAGGGTCCTGGCACGTGCCGCTGCAAGTATCGCCTGGGTGCCGCGGTAAGTGCCGCGGTAAGTGCCGAGGAAAATGTCGCGGCAAGTGTCACGGCAAGTGTCGCCGCAAGTATCCCGGCAACTCCCCCGTAAGTATCGCTTGGGCGCCGTGGTAAATGCCGTGAAAAATGTTGCGGCCAGTGCCGTAACAAGATCTTCGGCACGGACCGTGGCAAGTGTCGCGTTAAGTGCCGCCTTATGTGTCGTGACAAGTGTCATGGGTCAACTTGAACTCTTCGAGCCCGCCTTTTTTTATTTCCAGGCCCTGTCAAGTATGATTCAGGCCGGTCTTGGGTTGACTTCGTCTCGAGGTTGAAGGCAAACCTACTACACGCAACCTACTACATACAGCAGCACATCGACCGTCGTGAATACTATCAATAGATCGTCATTCACCAAACGATCAATGCTTCCGAGAAGGGTTGTTCCGGCTGCCGTTCATACCCACGTACCTGGACGAATGCCGTCTCTTTAGCTTGTGTCACTGGTAAAATTCCTTCCGCGCCGGGGGCTTCACCCCCACTAGGGGTAAGCCTCGGGTTTCTGCCCCAACTTCGAGCCTCGAGGGCTTCGCCCACGCGGCGCCCGCCCGGGGGGAAGTCTCTGTTCCCTGTCCGGGGGGGGGCACCTGTCAAGCGAGTGGAGTCTCGACTTCTCACGATATTTTTCTCGCGGATGTCTGCTTTTCGGCAACGGGTTTTAGAGTGAGCAAATGTTCCGAATAGCGTTCTCTCAGCAATCGAGGACAAAGATTGGTGTATTCTTATTACTGTAGTATAGGGCTTGGGTGTATTCTCTTCTTTATTGTTCGTATAAGTACTCAAATAAGCGCACTGGTTGGGCGGAGCGGGCGTGGTTCCCAAACTTATATAATCGAAGATGAAAAGCGCCGCAAAGTGAAAGGCGCTCGCTTGCAGGCACTCCACTCGTATTCATGCCTGAAAAGTACAGTTCGCGCGCCGTCCAAGCCTGAGGGGCTTTTAGACAAAAAACACGGCACTGCGCGTGGCAGTAGTCGCGACACAGTACCGAGGCTACACCCGCGGCAAGTGCCGTGGCGGGTGCCGTGGCATGTACCTTGGAAGGCTCCGCGACAGGTGTCGTGGCACCACTCTGCGGCAGGCTTCGGGACATCGCGCGCGGCAGGTGTCGCGACACACCCCGCGGCTACACCGCGGCAAGGGCTGCGGCGGGTGCTGCTTGGGTCGGCACTGCCGCGGTAATAACAGCGGCACTTGACGCAGCTTAGGTCACGACACTTGCCGCGGTTGTTGCCCCGGAACTGGTCGTGGCTGTTCTCGCGGACCTTGCCGTGGGCACTATCGTGGCGTGGGCTTTGCCGCGACGTGCCGCGAGGGTTGCCGTGGCGCTTGCCGTGGGCCTTGCCGCGGCAGTCGTGACACGTCGCGAAAAAGGCAACCGATGTACATGCCTCGTATTTCGTCTTCCTTACGAACGCTCCCATGAGTTTCAAGGTGGGGCTGTAGGGGATAACAGCGCAGTCCACGATGGAGGCAGAGCTTGTGGCCGTCGTGTTAACGATGCAGGAAGCGCTGTTCTGCTCGAACAATGGTGGGCGAGCTGAGATTCGGCACGTGCTTCGAGCGTGTACGGCTGTATACCGACAACCCGTGGGCTCTGCACGTTGCCATGAATCGGACTGCAGCTCGGGAGTTAAGGACTTGCACTTCGGTATTATTTTGCTCCAGGAGGTGACCAAGAAGGGCAGAATCACCATCCACTATATGAAGAAGACAAAGGAATGACTTGCCGACGTTGCACCAAGCACCTGCAGTAAAAATAGGCACCGCTGCCTCCTCCAGCTGATCAGCGAGGTCGAGGCCTAAAGTTGAGAACTCTTGATATTTGAAAGGAATGACGGTAAGTTTGTATTATTCCCTTGGCAATTTCGCGCGAATGGGGGAGTTGTATGCACCTTTGGCACGACATCCCATTGAGCAACATGTCGACAGACTGACTGAGATGCTTGTCATTTCTGCATCGCGACTCCCATTGAGGGGGGATGTGAAGAAATACCTGGCAGGCAGTACGAGCACATATCTTCTGCTAATGCTTCGTAGAGTAGATACCTCGAACGGTCTGTCTATTACAGTGGTTAGATATTCATGCCCGTTGTAGTCTGAAGCGTATCGAGATATCCAGAGAGAAACGATAAGTTGCGGTTCAAGTAATGACGCCGCCGCGGTATACATAACGGTACAGTCAGAAGTCAGAAGAGCCTTCAACACATTTTTGGAATTTTAAGGGCAGTGTCAAGTCGAAACACGTTGCTGCAAGAGTCATCAAGACTACTGTAGAGGAACTGAAGTGTTGGGACACCCCCACATTATCCTTTCTCATCTGCACCTCAACATCTCACAGTTCATCGTCCTAAGATTTTCTTGCCCTCAATCGGCCCCTTTCAAGCACCATCAACAAACCGTAAAAATACCACATGCTCGACACAGCAGTGCGTCTTTTCAGTCAGCCAAACAACTACCAGCGCCAACCTGTGCAGCTTACCGCGCGAGTATCATTGGGTATTCTTGACAGCGTTCTACGATACGGACTTCCCAGCCGGGTGAGCATAAACTTACTACTGCTGTACACGTTACTATGTTAGGTGTGTTCCTGACCCCCATGACTTCGATAAAGCTTCACTTCGACGAATCAGCCGTTATCCGTCCCTTCGTACCATAGTAGACACCAGGCACCTGGCTACGGCAACAGCAAGTGGTAATTTTGATAGTAGAAAGCCCGACGAAAACATGAAACACACCACATGCACATACTACGCAAGATATTATACCATACCAGGTGCCAGGTACCTGATAGCAAGCAAATGTGAAAGAGCAAACTCCTTGACTCGTCAGATGACCTTTTCCATACACGTACATAGTAAAGCATACCGGTAGCTGGTGAAAAAAAAAATATCCACTAGGTACCATGGGAAAAAAACTGGTACATCCTACGCGTTCGTGCTCGGTCCCTTTGGGTGTCCACCTCCTACTACACCGCCGTGAAAAACAGCGCAGCGCGCAGCACACACACAGCCGCAATTTTGCATCCCCATGCCAAAGTCTTAGAATACCCTAGGTAAACCTGGGGAACTCTTGATGAGTTGATGATTCTACCCTCCTTGCACAGGCCACTCGCAACAACAGCGTTGGTTGGGATAGATAGGGGGGGGGATCGGGCGAGAATTGCCGCGGCTACCCCGAGAATGAGAAAAAAAACAAAAACATACTGCTTGCTGCTGTTGCTGTAGCGCAAGTACATAAACGCCATAAAACCAGATCGGGCAGAACAAACCCCGAGCAAAATGTAACTACATTTACAACCGTGTTGCAGCCTTGCACTGTAAGTAAAGTCTACACCAATCACAAAACCCGACCAGAACCAATACCTGGTATACATAATGCTTCCTTGTTGCGTGCACCGCATCAAGTACTCCTGCATCGAATAGCCCGCGAGCGAAAAAAAACACCAGACCTCTTGGCACGTGCAGTAGCAGCGGAGGAGTGCGACACGACACTAATTAACGTATTTATTGCCTGTACCGCACCCACGCTACACTGACTTATCGAACAAAAAAGTAGGCGCATTCTTCCGCCCCACCAAATCTCACTCTCGCCTGCTTTGTAGCACTTTTCGTGTGCTCCGCCCCAAACGCAAGCTTTCTCCGGGGTCCCAACGTACATGCTTGCTGCTGCAGCGAGTAGCATAACATTTTCCGGCCAGCCCGCGATCAGAATGAACGTGTGTGTATATGACGCGGTGGGTAAAAACTGCCAACACCCCCAAAACAAAATGGCGTCAGAATCAACTAATCAACCAACCGACCAACCAACCAACCAACCGTGGAAGGATGAAACATTATCATCCTCACACCAACCATTTTTTTCCAACCAGCAAAAAAACTCGTCTTGTAAAAAAAAACTGATCGCACAGCAGTACTTGGAAATCGATCAGCATGCCGACGACGGTCCGTGAGTGAACGCTCGTCTCACGAGCAGAGCGGGGAACAAAACAGAACCAAGCACATCTACGGTATATCTATCTAGCGTCGTGCCGTTTCAATCCTCCCGAGGCCCGCCGCACTGCGAGTGCCCGGTATATATATAGCACAACATTCACATAGTGTTGGGCATATCGTTTCGTATACCAGGTACCAGGCATGCCCCAAAAACCACGCAAAACGCTCAGATCGTGTATTTTTATATATTTTGTATAAACCCGCCATATTCGTTCATGTTCCAGAAAAAAACTCACATGTTGTTTCTTATTCTTGTTCTCGCTGTTCTGCTTCTTCTCCGCGACCGTCAGTTCACGTCCCGAAAGCAAACATATACCTGGTTGCCAGGCACGAGTATAAGAAGGCCAAAAAGGTAATGCCAGTGTGTACTTTTTTACTCCTGTTCGCCGCGTCCGCCCGTCCACATTCATCGCACCTCGGTAAATGAACACCACCCAGCGGACACGCAGAGCATGGGCGAGCCACTCTCATTGTCAGGCACCCGTCCGGGTAGACAATGGGCCGATGGAGGACCGACGGACGACCCAAGTGCAGACTACCAAGACGTTCGCACCCTTGCTTTCTCTGAGAAAATCCCCAACATACATCCGTCGTGAGGTTCAATCATACCCAACTCTCAACTCTCAATCGCGTCTCACCGCGAAATCAAAAGCCTCCTGGAAGTTGAAACAAAACTGCCCACGGCCGGCTAAGCGCGTACACATACACAAAAAATCAAGAATAAAGCAGAAAAAACAAGGAGGCTTGATTGACATCACACCGCCAAATCGAGCCTTAAAAACGGCACGGCAACGTGTGGAATCCAACTATTAATAGTATCAACATGCCAGGGTGAGTATGTACTATGGGAACTTGAAAAATACGAAAATACACCGATCCTGTCCAAATTGTCGAGTAGAAATCTTCCGATTGAAGTCTTCTACGAGAATGATACCAAAAACACGGACCGGACCGCGTTCTGATGCCACCGCTACTAATAATAGTTTTTTACTCTCCTCCCACGAAATCCGCCTACACTCTGACAACGTTAGCATGCCTCTCCAAACATCCGCCTGCGTGTCAGCGCTTCCAGACATCAGGCGGATTTGGAAACACCATCGTCACCATCACCACCGCCCATCGCCGAAGGACAACGGCCACAGGAAGCAGCAGTCCTTAGGAAGCGTTAGGACACCTCACCCCCCACGAACACCCGTCCGCGTGTCAGCGCCTCCAGCCGGCAGATGGATTTTGTACCACCACCAGCACCACCACACCACCACCCACCACCACCATCACCACCAACGTCGCCGCAGGAGGACCGCCATAGGAAGCAGACGCCACCCAAAGACATCCACCCGCGTGTCAGCGCTTCCAGACAGTACGCGGAGTAGGTACCACCACCACCACCATCATCACCACCACCACCGGCGCCACCGGCGCCACCGCTGCAAGCACACGGTCGTAGTAACCAGCAGTAACCACTTGGACGTCCACCAAGAGCACCCGTCCGCCGGCGTGTCAGCATTTCCAGACAGTAGGCGGACTCGTTACCACCACCACTATCACCATCGCCATCACCACCACCACCACCACCACCGCCCATCTTCACCGCCCACAACCAACAATCACCATCACAATCACCATCACAATCATCATCACCGCCCCCGCCACCACCGCAGGAATCCTGGAGGAATACAAACTCCGCTTTGAGGTCGGACGAGCAAATGAAGGGGAGCGCCGCCAACACCGCAGAAAGCCTGGATCGTAATAACTCCGCCGTGAGGTAGGAGAGGAAGATGGATAGGATGTCCCCACCACCACCACCACCACCACCACCGCCGCCGCCGCTGCCGCAGAAAGCCTGGACCATTACAACTCCCCGTTGAGGTCGGAGCAGACGTCGGGGGCGTTGATGATGTCTTGCTCGATCTGCATCGGATTCACCTTCGTCCGGTCGGGGAGAACGGAAGACGCAGAGAGGTAAAATACAAATTGACAGCACTTAATTCTACCAACCGGACGGAGTAGTGTTAACCTGGTGCGGATGTACAGCAAGGCCATACGCGATACTCGTATACATGTGTACCACTGCTGTATGTGTGAAACACAATCTTTTTGTGCGTTGGCAAGTTCCTCTCTTCGCGCCGCCAGTATTTTCTCGCGCTCTCGGCCGCGGGACAAGCAGGGGGGCCGCGTGTACACTACGGTGCGAGTCCCCCCCCCCCGGCAGGGCTCCGTGGCGGCTGCTCTGGGTGTTCAAAGTCGCGCGAGCTTCGTCTGTTTCACGGCATTGCTTTCCGTGACGCCGAGCCGCCCAATACCACGAACACCCCACAATTTCAGCTAATAAATAATAGTCGTCTCTGTTGCTGCTGCATCACACCGCCCTCTCCACTTGGCGGCAGCCACGGCACGACAGCAGTCACAACATCAAGCTCTCCCCTTCGTGATGGTCACGGACGGTGCTTCTGTGTGTGCGCGTGTGCCATGGTTCCTGTCCTTCTAGGAAATAGGAACGAACACATCCACAGTAGGCATAGCCTCAGGAGCGGTGCAATTGCTGGGGCAGGACTACGAAAAAAAAAAAAAAACGCGAGCCACGGTAGACACTACAACGACAGCAGCAGCAGCAGCAGCAGCAGCAGCAGCAGCAGCAGCAGCAGCGGTACAACAGCAGCAGCAGTACAACAGCATCGATTGGCATAACAGCACCCGCGCTATACGCTCTGGTCTCTCGTGACATTGCGACAGCAGTCACGATGAAAATTTGCGTTTGTGTTTGTGTATGCAGCGTCCACCAGGAGATCCAACCGTGGCTCGTTTATGCTCTCGTCCAACTTTTAAAACCAACCACACATCGTCGAACCTCACGCTGTCATCTTAAAAATAGGAACGCCTGATTGGTGATAGTGCTCCCCCTTTACGACCTGCGACACCCCCGACATTTCAAGTCAACGACGCTCCGGAGGGAAACCTTGCCGTCCAAGATTGAAGGGAAACCATGATACTATTACTACGGGGGACCATACCTGGTAGTAAATAGGACATACGGTACACACAAAGACCTACATATTTCCCTATTTTACTAACGATATTTGGTCCTACTTACTATGGTCCCCCGTAATACCATTAACACCAAGATATATGTATACTAGGGTTTCAACGCCGATAAACAGAAAGAAAGACGAGAAATAAAAAGAGAGAGTAGCGGATTCGAAGCGCAACAAAAAAATACGAAAAAATACGAAAACATTACAGCAGCAGTAGGTGAATACCTGGCAGACATGCCCAAAAACGTGGTCTCGTCTCCATTATTATGGTTCCATAATGGTCCTATCTTGTACTACTGAACACACCATCCCGTATTCATTCCAAGATTTAATGTTTCCCGTTACAGGCCGATTTACCGGGTATTTTCTCCACTATGGAAACCCGACGGTCTTAAAATGGGTACACTATCACGGGGGACCACATTAAATAGGACCTACGGTATACACAAAAGCCTGCAAAATTCGCTATTTTTACCAACAATATTTGGTTCTATTTAAATACGTAGTGCTGTATATATATGAATATCAGACACTCAGTACATATTGTGAATACAACCTGTCGCCCTGGCGATCTTTTGATAGCGGTGCCCTCCAACCAATAATATCAATATCAATAAGAGTTGGTGCTGGAGGTCGAATCCCTCACGTGGGTCGGATTTTTTTTTAGTTTTATCATTTTATTTTTGAAAAAATATGCCTGGTACTCGTACAAAAAAACGGAATCAACTGCCGAGAGCGCCTGTCATTAGTAGTGGTAGGGTGGGTAGAGGCGCAATTCGTTCAAAGAAAGGGCGAGTTGACGAGAGAAGAGAGGGCCGAAGTCGTGTCGCGATAAAAATGCAAGGCACGACGAACGGCAGTGGGAGGAGGAAGAGTATGCTTTTGCGACCCCGGATCTGAGTTTCGACTCGTATCACGATAGGAAGGAGGAAACAAAGAGAGAAAAGAAAAGGGCGAACTTAATAAATGGATTGAAAAAAGAAAAAAAGAAAAAAAGAAAAAAAGAATGCTGTGGCCAAAATCAGGTATATATATTATATATATTATGCTGATCCATTTCGATCAAAATCAGATACCAGGTACATGCTAAATATAACCAAGTAAACAACAATTGAGCCTGAACACTAAGCGTGTGGCCCCTTCAATTTGAATTATTTCGTTTTCTTTAAGGGTATATACGTGTATGTGTGTACCACGGACTCCACTTGGACCTGCAGAGGGTCACCCGGCTTCATTCGTTTCGCCACGGCGGGAGCGCCAAGAGCATTTATTCTGCCCCCCCCCCCCCCCCCCCCGTTGCCAGCTTTGAAGCTTCTCGACTATCCTCGCGGAACCGCCTGCTCGGCAAGAAATGATATCTACCATATCTCGAGATCGGAAAAAAAAAAAAAAAAACTAGTACAAGCAAATAATACATACCAAGGGTCTGATAACTGAAGTATATCCACACCTCAAAAATAGGTCGGCGCTCGTGCGTATCAGGTACATGTGGTACGCTGTACAATGTACAAGTCACCACAGGAACCGAGCAGACCGCAAAATACCCACGAGAAGAGAGTAAGTACACAACGCCAGGCACGTTGTTGTTGTTGTTGTTGTCACATTAACTCATCGCCACAATGCAATGCAGTCCGTGGTCGCAGGACAGGCTCCAAAACCTCTGTAGTGGGAGAAATACCTCGGTAAAAAAATAAAACAAGCAAAAAGTAGTACACACGACAACTGAAGCACATCTACACTTCAGACAAAAACATGAAAAAAAACACGTACGATCATATGCTGGTCTTTTCGAGCCAAAATCAGGTACCTGGTATATACGATGTCAGTCTGGCCAATACGTAGCAGTAAGCAGGTAGCAGGCAGGGCTCCTGGCGTGTGAGTTGCGCGCTTGTTTTTAGTTTTTAGTATGCTGTTTTTTGGTCCAAAATCGTTCAGGTATACCTTATTTTGGCTAAAACCCTATATTTCTCCCTTTTCTTCCGCTCCAGTTTCTTGGAGCCATGCCCTCTGACCACCGCCAAGGACCACGGACTGAAAAATTCTAACATTCAGGTTCATGTGAGTTAACGTGAGAACAACAATCATCACAACAGCAATATAAACTACATGCCCACGATGCAGTGTTGTTGTTGTTGTTGTTCTCACATTAACTCACAATACAATGCAGTCCGTGGTCGCAGGACAGGCTCCACTAACTCTGGAGTGGAAGAAATACCTCGGTAGTAAAACAGAGGAAAAAACAAAAAACAAGCATACGCACTCCACCACTGCGGACACCAGGGAAGCAAAAAGTATCTATAAACCCGATGTCTCTCTTGGCGTTCAGGTCGTCATGTATTCGTACTCTTGGGTTCGAACCCCCACGGTGTGGTCACCGGTGTGAAGCCGATGCTCGCGGTGAGAGCCGACGAAGTCGCGGAGAAGCCGCCGTGGAGAGGTCGCAAAGCAAGGGCTCCTTGTAGCCGTCGATACCGCCGACGTGAGCAGAGCAGAGTTACTTGTAGTACTCGTATTTGATTCAGCAAGGAATTGACACACCCAATGACGGTCAAGGTTCTAAATAGGACCAATTATTATCGGAGAGCTTTTTTTCCAAAATTTCCAAAGTTTGGAAATAATTGGAGGTATGTATCGATATACGGAGGCGTTCTGTCACTATTCGTGAAATTCTCCAGAAGCAAAAATATCAAGTTCGTTAACATTCCAATATTTGGAAAAAAAAACCCAGGAAAATATGGAAGATTGAAAAATTGCGCGAAAAAAATGTCGAAAATATGGACTAAAAGCTCTCCGATGAGAATGACCCTAAGTAGGACCAATTATTATGAGTGAAAATAGTTAAATATATAGGTTTTTATGTGAACCATAGGTCCTACCAGGTATTTACTACAGGTCGTCCATAACAGAGTATCCCCGTAATGGAGCAACACAGCAGGAGATCACAACGACCGGACCTGATCGAGTCGATTCTGGAGGTACTCATATTATTAATAACAGTCAGCTTGAGCAGGGGTGGAGGGAGGACCTTTAACCTACTCGGTGGAGGTCAACACGGTCCATGCTGCGGACCTCTAACAACCCGAGATCTACGAACGAAGTCGGGTGGGATCTTTCATGCATTTGTGTTCCGAGGTCTACGACCGATACGTCTTGACCCTTTTAGAACCGCAGCCCCGTTCCGGGGACACACCACTCAAACATCAAGTAGTTTGCCCCCAAAACGGGACTGCGGTTCTAACGGGGTTAACCTGTCCGTGACATATGATAGTATATATATTCCCATATAATATATATATATTATATACATACATATATATATATCCGTACGTATACCGTCGAATCCTATTCGGATTCGGATTCTTCAAACGATGGAACATGTATCATGCCTGGTGGCACAAGGCTTTCGTACAGCAGATATACATAATACGAATAGGAAATTATTGCGAATTCCGACCACATGAGAAAAAATTCGGCCTACACCCTACACCTCCCGTTTCTCGTTATGAACGAATTCCAAACGGGATCCGAACGCCCGGCGTGCACACTTCTCGGTTTGGCGAATTCCGAAAACGAATACAAGTACGTAGCGCTGGCATGATTACGAATTCCGAATGCGGTCCAGCCGGTTCGATCTTGTGATTATTGTTATTACATTGCGAATTCCGAGGACGTACTTATGCCTGTCTGTTTGTACTCGATTGCTGTTTACAACATAAATTAACCCGTCTCCTACTTTTCTTTTCAAATATACCGATATGTATACCGGTGTTTCCGGTTATTATATGGTCTTACATACCCGATGTAGCTTTAGATTACCTTTTTTTCGTTCTTGTTTTTCCCATCAACATTTATTTATTATCTTCCGGCCATTTTGTTTTTCTTAAAATGTAAATTAAATGAAAAAAAAACCCAACAGCTACCGGTATGTACGTATGAAACCGAGGATTTGGTCGAAACTCATATTTGCAACCTGTGTGTGTGATACTTCGTGCGATCGCATGTGCTACGGACGGGTTTTGTGTGGTCTCCTGTAGGAAGTACAGGCCATACATAAACTGCACCAGATATGGGATGAGACAAATCTGGCGCTGCAGAATTCAAGGAGTGGGTGTGTCTATATTTATTTGCCAAAAAACAGATCTAAATTTCGAGGTTGTCACGTACCAGGTAGTAGCTTGTCACGGAGTGGGCAACTTTTCCGGTGTATATTTCATTCCTGTACCAGGGTACCTGGTGTTGACACTTTTTTTTAACATACTGCTGTATACATACCAGGTACATATTATTACGGGCGACCGTAGTAAATAGGACCAAATATTGTTCGTAAAAAAAAGAAAATATATGGGTTTTTGTCCGTACCGTGGGTCCTATTTACTATGGTCCCTCGTAATAATAGTAATAGCAGGGGCCTCTGGTAAGAGACACACACCCGGAAAGGGGGAGCGGGGGCAAGATACGTACGTTTGTACCTCTTCGTGTCTTTGTTAGTATGCATATGGTATGGTCCGTTTTGCCTTTTTTTTGCGTTTTGCTATCTGCTTCTTTTTTTTTTTTTTTTTTTTTTTTTGCTTAGCTTCATCTTCTTTTCTAGGTTTTTGTCTGCTATTAATACTCTCCTTTTTGCTTCCCTGGTGTCCGCAGTGGTGGAGTGCGTATGCTTGTTTTTTGTTTTTGCCTCTGTTTTTACTTGAGGTATTTCTTGCACTCCAGAGTTATTGCAGCCTGTCCTGCGACCACGGACTGCATTGAATTGTGAGTTAATGTGAGAACAACAACAACAACAACAACAACAACAACGTACAACCTCCGACAAAATATGTTCATCGACAAAAAATTCGTTAAAAAAATATATATATTTCCCAACTATGGGCACATCCACTCCTTGAGCTCTGCAGCTTCAGACATTGTCTTTCTTGCTTCGTATCGTACGGACCTTGTTTACTCTGCACGAGGCCAAATATGAGTTTGGACGAATTCCTCGATCTCACAGCTGCTGTTATTTATTTTCTTTTATTGTACCATGGTATGTATTCATACATATTTTTTTATACCATTATCATCACTGCCGCCGAGCAGCAAAAAACATTAGATACCGCTCTGTTCCCTGAACAAGGAAAAATATTTGCATACATTAATATACAATCAAAAAGGTCCCAGTATGTAGAGGCATAGTGGTTATTACGGGGGACCATAGTTAATAAGATCTATGACACACATAAAACCTATATATTTAACCATTTCTACTAACAATATTTGGTCCTAATAACTATAGTCCCCCGTAAAAATAGTACAAGTCGCCTCTAGGAACTCCCGAGGGGGAAATCGATGATATAATAATAAAATACCTGTTGTATACCTGGTAGTATATAGTATATATAGTAACGGTTGTGCCAACGGCCAGTGCCATATTTTCTTCTTTTACTTCGGAGATGAGATGGCACAAAACTTGGTGTCCGATGTCCGAGTTACTATCACGGGGGACCATAGTAAATAGGACCAAATATTGTTATTAATATTAACATTGATAGTAAAAATAGGAACATACATCATATGAGTTTTTACCGCAGATCCTATTTACTATTTATACCAGGTATTTACTATGGCCCCCCGCAATACATTACGGTGCATGAATAAGGTCGTGCGGCATAGGCGCAACAAGGTCGTCACCCGCACGTACTGCTGGGCGATGACGCTACTAATACTATTCATACGGACGATTGACAGCCCCAAAGTTGTCAACGTCTGGTCGCTGTTTCGGAGGGTCCCAAGTCCCAAGTCCCGGAACGGATATTTTATCAGACGAAAAACGAAGTGCCGAGCCCCGGATGAACCCAACGACAGCGACTCCCTGGCCCGCTAAGCCCCTTGGTAGCGCGCCTAAGGCGGGTGTCATCGGGATCACCCTGGGCTGGGTAATCGACCGTTTTTTTTTTTAACCCCACCGCTGCTGCGGTAGCTCAGTAGGTGTGTGTGTTCTTCCCATTAAACCGTGCTTTCTACCCGTCGAGATCCAGCACAATCAGTGTCCGTGCCGATTCTTCAATCCTAGGAGAGATACAAGTTCTGTGGTCACAACACTACGCCACAGAGATAACACCTTTCTTTTCACGTCTGTCTGACGTCGTCGGCAGGACACGGGTTCGAATCTCACTTCGAACGTTTATGTCTTTTTTTTTTGCAGAAAACGCTTACATTGCGCGTGATGTCCCTGCAGACATTGCCTCCCTGGCTCCCCAGGTACGTACGTAGAACGAAGCGGGTAGGTCAACGTACGGCCGTAAATATGCGGTACCGACGCCCCAAAGATCCGGCCGTTCAGGGGGGGAGGGGGGAGAGTGTCACAAGGAACACCACCCTACCCCCGAGATGGCGACCTAGTCAATCAATGGTTGAAAAAACTGGTGTTTTCAACCGTCTACTACTGTACGAGCAGGCGGCATGAGCCCCCAGCAGCACACCGCTAGGATCACCATTTTTTACCCGTGCCGTGCGACCCCTTCCAACCATCGTAGCTCGGGACCCCGATCGGTATCACCACCCCCCGAATCGAACCAAGTCGTGGCCGTCGCTGTAAACGCCATTTTTTTTACCGTCTTTTTTCCCCTTCTGAAGGCACAGGAGGAGTAAGGCGCGTGGCGTAAAGGGTGCCGCAGGCAAAAAAAAAAAAAAAAGTGCAGCAAGGCACGCCTAAAAGTAAGGCCTACGCACGCCTCAAGGCCCATCATAACAGGTACCAGGTATACCTTGAGCGCCCTTGTTTTATGCCTTGAAGGTTTAGTCTGGCTGGATCAGTCAGATACACACGCCTTACAAAACGCACGGAAGGCGTGCTTTACTGCCTGTTCTCTTCTATTACGGGGGACCACAGTAAATAGGACCACATATTGTTTGTAAAAATAGCGAAATAAACAGGTTTTTGTGTGTCCCATAGGTTCTATTTGATATGCCCCCCCGCAATAGTAGAATGCGGGCCTGTGCTTTAACATACTGTAGTACGCGCTCGTACAAGGCACCACAAGACATTTTTAAGGCACAGCTAAGGTATTTTGAAGGGCGTTTGTCTGGATCCATGAGGCGTTTTTAAGACACGAGCAGGAACTTGAGGCACTACTGCTTTGCATCGTGCCTTTTTTTTTTACTCAATCGTACCTTAGGGTGGCCCCGAGCCTCTGCTTTAGGGGCGTTGCATCTACAACGGCGTTATTTTCATGCGTCAAACGTGCCTTGGTGCCCCTTTTCAGGCGCAGGTACGTTGCGAAGTGAGGCACCCGAGGCACCAAACAGCGTCCATGGCAAAAGATCAGCTGGGAAAGGGCTCGATTTCAGGCATGCCTTAGGCGGCTATCAGAGCTTGCTAAGCCCGCGCACCACACATCAGCAATATCAACAACAGGTCGTCCGCGCATGTGCACCCACCGACTACTTTTACGGGGGACCATAGTTAATAGGACCAAAATGTTGTTAGTAAAATCGTTAAATATATAGGTTTTCATGTGTACCATAGGTCCTATTAACTATGGCCCCCCGTAATATTTTACCTCTAAACTGTGGTATGATACATGAATACGAGCTACCAGGTGTTTCGAAAACATATTCTTGCTTCACAACGACGGACGAGGAATGAACCCAACAACTTCCAACCCACAGCAGGAAGCGCATTCGCGAACGGGTGAACCTGCTCACACACCGACCGTATTCGTTTGAGGAGCTTTTCCCACCCCCCTTTTCTTCCACATTTTCTCGAATGGTGAATTTTTGTATCAAGATGCGGAGGCGTTCCGTCATAACCTGTGAACTTCCAACACAGGGTAAAATGCAAGGAACGCTTCGCATTCACATCTCTCTTTATTCTATACATACATGTATGTACATATTTGGGGAAACTTTGGAAACTCTTGAGAGGTGAAAAAAGATTGCGCGGAAACAAGTCTTGAAAAATCTAGAAATTTGGGCGACAGGCCCTTCGAAAATAACGACAGCGACTCCAAGAAAAGCAATACCAGGTACGGCATACTCCCACGCATACTTCTCCGAAGTGTATAAAGGGGCTCGCAACGTGATACACAGTATTAATACACGGTAGGGTTAGGGTAAATAAATAGGACCTACGGTACACTCAAAAACCTATATATTTACCTGTTTTTTACCTGCAATATTTGGCCCTATTTACTATGGCCCCCCGTAATACACGGTTGGTACTCTGTCTCCCAACCGTGTATTACGGGGGATCATAGTAAATAGGGCCAAATATTGTTGGTAAAAATAGGTAAAAATATGGGTTTTTGTGTGTATCGTAGGTCCTATTTAATATGGCCCCCCGTAATAGTATCTCTTTGTCGGATAAAACCAATAGGTAGTGCTCAACACTGCTGCTTGCTACGAACGTGGCCGAGGGTCACGTATTACAACAACTATTCTAGAGCTTTTTCACGCTGTATACCTGCCCCCCCCAAAACAACACAAGTTTCGTGCATATAGAAGACAGGTTTTCCTTTTTGTTTTGGCATTCCCCTGTTGTTCTTATCTCGGGGAGTGTTTTTGAGCGATCGACGTTGAAGCTCACGCTAATTGCAGCACACATCGTCGGATGGCGAGCGCAAAATATTAAGTATTCTTTCCACCCAGGGGCGCTCGACAAAAAAAAAGCGAAAACGACCTACGTACATTCCTTCCCGAGGGAAAAAATGAAAAGCAAGCCAGTCCGAGGTGCGATTCATTTCTGGACGAAAATTAAAAAAAAAAACCCCAACAATTTTCCCCCCAATGTTATTAGTATTCTACTTGGTTTTAGTATACCCCCCATGTCTTGGGTCTCGCAAATGTGTATAATGCCGGCAGTGGGGTGGTCGGGAACCTTAATTTCTCGTGCACCGCTGTCCCACTTCGTGCGCGTATCTCTTCGCCGTGTAAATCTCTGCCCAAATCCGATCGTAGCTAACCTCGTGGGAGTGCATCAGTACATACCAGTCTGATCGAGAATGTAAGGTACACTTTTGATTTTCACAGTATGTACGAACGTACCTCATCTTTACGACCAGACCGATACGGGACATCTACCCGAGAAAGAAAAACGAGCGTTTAAGAAAGGCAGCCTGAAATTTAAACAACTTTGTGCACATGGAACACAAGAAATCCTGACGCGGTGACATTGAACTTACAGCGGTGCAGAAAATACCCTTTTGACGCACCTCACGAAACTCAGACTGGGCCAGTACTCCTGCTTGTTACTTTTCGGACGGAGTACTTACGTACATAGTCCTGTACTACTTTTTTTGAGCGAAAATGGGCTGCAAAAATGGATAGCGTTACTCGTGATGGCTTTCTGCAGGTAATTTTTGCACAAGAAAGTAGTACAGGACTATGTACACGCTATTCGTGTACGCAGGCACCTTCTGCGGTCAACATCCGCGCAAGAGAGTAGTACAGGACACAGCACACATACAATATGTATTATACTCATATATATATATATATGTACAGTACGTACTCTGTAATAAAAAAAGAAGTGTGCACTCAGAATTCGGCGAGAGCCTTGTCATGGTATACCCCCTTCAGGCCTCAAGGAGGCCTTGACCCTTGTAGCACCGCAGTCCCGTTTTGGGGACGAATCACTCAAACACCAAGTGATTTGTCTCCAAAACGGGACTGCGGCACGCACTACAAGGGGGTTAAGGAGCGCCCTCCCGTCGTGGGGACGAAACCCTCGAAATTTTGAGTCAGGTTTAGGGTTTCGGGAGTACGTACGTACGTACGTACGTACTGAGAGGGTTACCTTGAAAGTCGACAAGGGAAGAACACGCTGAGCCCCTCTTACCACGATAAAAACGAAGGCATGCACCGGTCTCGTAGTTAGGACGGAGGGAGGGAGGGAGGGAGGGAGGGAGGGAGGGAGGGAGGAGGAGGAGTGCCCGCTATGAGACCCCGGAGCTGGGTCACGCAAGGGAGGGAGCTCCGAGAGGTGGTAGGTCAAAGACAATACGAGCACGTGGGATGGGGTGGGAAGACAAACAGAAACAAAACAAACAGAAGGAACACATAACAACAACAACAACAACAACAAAAACAGACGCACTGCTGCAGCTCACCTCGTGAGAGTATCTCTTCACCCTGTCTCCACAGGTGACGAGGAACTTGCTGAAGTTCCAGGGGATGTCTCCAGGGATCCCCGAGGCAGCCTTGAGCCAGGCGAATATTGGGTCAGACCCATGTCCGTTCACGTCCACCTGCCGCGATTGCACCCGCCGCGTCGCGTCGCGCCGCCCCAGAGAAAAACGAAAACAAAATGCAACTGCTTTCAAGGGGCCATTCGTAGCGTGTTCGATATTAGAGACCCCTCGTATTTGTACCTCATACACATATCATACGTCCGATACCGGGAACTATATAGGAGCTAGGAGCAGTGTTGTGAATGGGCAGTCAAATAATTACGAATAAAAATCGTGATTTTTGTTGTTGTTTTCTACGGTCATATAATCGAATCATCTTGACCTTGATTTTCATGACCGATTAATAAAAATAATCACAAAACTTGATCAATCAACCTGCTGACTGTAACTTTGGCGACTTTCTGTCGATTAGTTCCGTTCAACCCTTTTAGAACTCCAGTCCCGTTTGGGGACGAAACAACTCAAATTCCAAGTAACTTGTCCCCAACTGTCCCCAAGACGAGACTGCTAGCGCTAAAGGGGTTAATGGGCTGTAGTATTTTTCTCCGTGCTGTAATTCAAAGCGCCGCCGCACGCCTGCAACGCCCCCATCACCACGGCCGGAGACAGTGGAAACCCCCCTCCTCGTTGTCGCCGATAACATGGATGGGTAGCAGCAGTGGTGCACGCCCACGAAGTGCAGCCCTCGAGCGGTAAAAAAAACCCACCAAAGCCGTAGTGTGGAACACACACCCTTCAAATGGTAGGTTATCTGGTGTGAGAAAAAGCTACTCAGCTTCGGGCCGATACATATTCCCTTAGCAGGAGATGGGAATTGGCGGGTGGCGTATGCGCACAACTACCGTAGCGAGTGTCTTCTCCCTTGCGTGCGCAGAACAAAATAATTAGGAGGTACGGACGTGTAGCCCTAAAAATCGTTTTGACAAAAAGGAAGAACACAAAAACAAAGCGTTTGCTGGCCGAGCGAGCGACCGCTGCCCAGGTGCACGCCACTGGCGCTGTCTGTTCGCGCGTTCTGCCACTCTGCTAGCACCGTTCCGTGCGGTATCCACTTGGTACTCCCACAAGCGCGCGATCAGCCAAACAGCGCCCGCTGCTGCTGTCGAGGCGACTACTGCTGTACGTACTATATACCGGTACGTACCCAGCCAAAGAATACGAACCATGACGCCTAATTATCTCTAGAACAAACTGCAGACTATCATCATATCGGTTCCCGATCTCCACACAATCTTTTCCTTTGCGCATTTAGGCTCGTTCTTATCGGAGAGCGTTTTTTCCAAAAATTACAAAGTTTGGAAATAATTGGAGATATGTATCGATATACGGAGGCGTTCTGTCACTATTCGTGAACTTCTCCAGAATCAACAATATCAAGTTCGTTAACTTTCCAATATTTATTTGGAAAAAAAAAAAATCCAGGAAAATATGGAAGATTGAAAAATTGCGCGAAAAACAATGTAAAAAAAAATGGACAAAAAGCTCTCCGATAAGAATGACCCTTACCTGGTAGTCGTGTGTGCGCTACTTCGTTATTCTCCACCTACATGCTGCTCCCTGCTCTCGACGTTCGAGGGTGACAGCAGCACCTGCCCCTTCTCGTGACCAACCAAATCAACGCCCCCCCCCCCCCCCCCCCCCTTCATGCCGTTCCTCCAACTTGGTTAGGCACGACCAACAACGACGAGCCGACAGCAAAACAACATGTGCGCCATTGACGTGCTACCTACCGTAAGGGCTCAACAAAACAAATTGCCACCGCTCGTGTCTCAGGCTGTCGTACGAGGAATTTGGTGGATGATGCCCGCGGAATCACCACCATCTTCGTCTCCGGAGGAAGATAGATACCGAATACGCATATTCCGGTGATTCTACAGCAGAAAGAAGCCAAGACTTCCGCCCTGTTATTGGCACCGGGCACCGTTGCGGCGGCGCCACTGGTGACGCTTGGCAAAAGCTGCCGTGGGCTACTGCTGTAGCTGGTGCGGTTGAGTGCTGAGTGTTTTGTTGGGGCCGAGGGGCCGTAGTCGCTGAGGATAATATCCCGACACGAGAACGCCTTACGTTTCTCTATAGATGTACGAAGCAGCACAAAGGTAATCACGATGTCAAAGAAGTCGCGACTTGATTATCACAATACAAAAACCATGGTATACCTGCACCTGGTTGGTAAAAAATCAACAAAAAGTCCCGAAAAAAAAAAAAAAAAAATCCCGCTTTTTCGTTGATTCACAGCACGCACTACTCTACCTGGGAGCCCCGGCTGGTAGAAAAAAAAGTGGGCAGAAAATTTGAGCCCCCATCATGTACCGTTTTCCATCCCTTTAACCCTTTTAGAACACCAGTCCTGTTTTGGGGGACAAGCCACTCAAATTCCAAGTAATTTGTCTCCAACTGTCCCCAAAACGAGACTGCAGTCCTAAAAGGGTTAGAGGGACTTAACTGATGCGGCGATATCGTCGACGCGAGAGGAGCATCGCCGTGCTATATTGCCGTTGAGGGATGCCGTTACTCTCCTCGTTCTTCGCCAATCGACAAAAAAGTGCTAGCAGCAAACCCGACAGTCGAAGCTACGGGCCGAGCAAAAGCCGCGTGGTGCTACGTACGTACGTGCTGGGATCGGAGGGGAGAAGGAGAAAGAAGCTGCCCGAACACAAGTCAAGTCAGCATTTGCGGGGGAATATACAGCAGTAAAAAACAGAACAAAATAGGGTAAGAGAGGGGGATGCCTGCTTTTCGGCTCCATCGTGGGTATTGAATACTGTGTACTACTATGCCCCACCCGGGGTGCGAGCCCACTTTCCGCGCAGCGCAACAAGTCTAGGGATAATAGTAGCGCAGTGCGACGTGACAAGAAGAAAAGCTTGAGCTTTTCACAAGCCGGACAGACAGACAGACGATCTACTGTAAACCATTTACGGACAGATCACCCATATATGGTACCAGATCATGACCTATATATGGTACCTGCCACGAAGAGGTGCTGTGCAGGTTCTGTATAGTACAGACCCGACTCGGTAAACGTGCCCTCCAGTAGTAGTCGGCAGCAGTAGACCGTGCGAACTATACGGCTCCCACACCACAACATGAGCTAGATCATACAGAACATACAGATCATACGGATCATACAGATCAGAGAGCTGTCTATCTTCCCTGAAATATCTAGATCAACTCGGAATGATCGGCATGATCTGTATCATCTATGCGACGTGTGAAGTGTTTCTGAAAGAAGGGGTGGGGTCTTCGGGCTGGAAAGCCTGATCTCTGTACGGCCGGCGTGCCTAGTGTACCGAGATATCAAGAGCAATACAATGAAACAAAATAACTCCATCTGCCTACCCCTTGAGAACTACAGCCACCTTTTCGAGGAAAACCACTCGGACTGAAGCCTCGAAAGCGAATTCGCTCACTCGTACGCAGTGAAAGGGGCTCACTACAAAAAAATAGTCGACGAAAAACACTTGGTCGAGCCATATGTAGTGCATGCGCCACTCGCTTCAAAAACCTTCTCTAATTATTATTAAAAAAAAAAAAATCGCGCTGCTCGTTGTACTCTCTGTCTGTCTGTCTGTCTGCCTGCCTGCCTGCCTGCCTGCCGCGTGTTGAAAACTGAAAACTGCTGCATGCTTGCTGTTGCTGCTGCTGCTGCTGCTGCTGTTGGTGCTGTTTCTGCTGTTGTTGCAAGATGAGCTCCAGGGGCGAAAAAAAGAACGAGGCGCTTGACTAGCGAAAGGGAAGAGAGAGAGAGAGAGAGAGAGAAGCGCGCGCAGCTACTACGGGGGGGCATAGTAAATAGGACCTACGGTAGGCACAAAAACCTCTACATTTTCCTATTTTTACTGAAAATATTCGGTCCTATTTACTATGTTCCCCCGTAAATAGACGCCGTCGCCCACCTTGGCCATAACCGGGAAAGCCGCCCCGTACTCTCGCTCCACAAAGTCGGCGATCTCGGTCCAAGGCGCGGGCTCCTGGCCGCCGAACTGGTTGCAGGGAAACGCGATGATCGCCAGCCTGTCCTCGCTGTGCCGGGTGCGGAGGGTCTGCAGCTCGCGGTAGTTGCTGTCCGTGTACCCACACTGGCTTGCGACGTTCACGATAAGCACCGCCTGCGGAAAAAGACGAGAGAGTAGCCAGCGGTTTCATGATCACACGAGATATTTTAGTGTAGCTGTCGTAACGTATACGTAGTCTTCCACCCTCCCTCCCTTCCTTCCTTCCTCCTAGCGGTCTGAGGCATGGCAGGTACACATGGAAGGATGTGGGCCTGTCTATACACGGTTTGTGCTATTCACATGTCTTTAAGACTGCAGTCCCCTCTTCGGGACAAAGCACTCACATTCCAAGTAGTCTGTCCCCAAGACGGGACTGCATTCCCAAAAAAAGGGATACGTCAACATTTATTAAGCATTACATGCAACAGGGGTGTTTTGCACGCAAAAAACAATGAAAAGCAACGAAACAACAAAACAAGTCCGACACCTCATTATTTTTACCCGTACGTATCCATTTTTCGAGACCCAGACACGGGGGGGGGGGGGGGGGGGGGGGTAATACAAAATCCGAGCAAAACACAAACGAGAAAAAACGGCGTTTTCGCAAACTTCGTCCGGAAATCCCACCCCACTTGCTTGTTTTCATTAGTTGCTACCACTCTGTACCGAAATATAATAACCGTTCCTACATTAAATCCATTCTAAAAGGTGTTTATAATTATGGACAGAGCGGTACTTTCTTCGGGAGCGTGGTGTCGTTTTGAGCCTTTTTTTTTGTCTGTCTGTCTGTCTGTCTGTCTGTCTTCGCACCCACCCCGCCCCTGCACGCAACACATCGTTCGGGTATCGTGAACCTTGGAAATAATTATCGAGCGAAATATTGTTCGCCGCAGACACCTTGCAGTATATACTGACTAGTAGTACTGTACAACGTAACATATAATAAATACCATGCATACGAAGTACGTATAATATCAGCACACATGAAATGGCATGCCATCGCAGTCGGGAGCATTTATTCATTTATTGACACTCAAAAAAAAGGTTTGCGATTACTTTGGTTTTCTCCGCCTCTCAAGGGATGGCGAATCGGGACGGACACTGGGCGTACTGATCTCGTTGGGTAGTATAGTATGTAGAAGCCAGATGTGCTTGTAAGCTTCTTCAGCGAGGACCCAGACATTTAGAGGGGTTTGGTTCGTCTCGAGGAGGAGGGAACGGTGGGGGGAGGGGGGGGGTGTACTCGACAGGAGAGATGTACTCGATCTCATGCATGGCCGTAGTCGTATGACCATAGACCTTCGCATCCCTACAATGCCGGGACGGAGCATCTCGGGGGTTTTCACAGACCAGGCAGACATTGCTTGCTTGCACCTAGCGCGAAGCGCCGTGAGGTGTCCGGCGAGTCGCATGAAGGGTGAGCTGCATCCTACTAAGAACAGCTTGTGAGAGGCGGACTTGCGCATGGATGACAGCTTCAATGAGTTGATTTAATTTCCGGTGTAGGCATTTCCAGAGACAGCAATGGGAGTACTATGTAACTGCCTCTTGGGTGCCTTACCTTGAACACTACGTGATACGATCAATTTCCTCGTGTGGAGTAAAGGTTCTTTACCTCGCACAAATGATCTAACTCGACAACCAGCTTTGGGCGACCGCCAAAAAAAAAAAACGGTACCCTGGTTGTCTAGCTCACGTAGTGAGCGGCATGTTTTACAGTGTCGTTGCCAACCGACGCCAACCCAACCTAGATATAATATGGGAGGGGGGGGGAAGGGAGGCGGGGGGGGGGTGAGCGCCGAGTCAATAGTTTGCGTAGGGAGGGAAGTTTGGGGTATGTTCGTACTCCGACGACGAAGAAGATAAAACCATTTCAGGACCGCAGTCCCGTTTGGGGAACAACGTACTCAAATCTCAAGTAGGTTGTCCCCCAAAACGGGACTTGCTGCAGTGCTAAATGGGTTAAGTCGGCGGAGGGCCCTGCGATCGTGATGACCACGACCGCCGTTGTGACCGATTTCGAACCAGCATGCCTCACGCCGTCGGAGCACAAGATGGAGGCCATACCAGGTATGCTGCTGCGGACACCGAACCAGGCACTCCGGACCCTCGCCGCTCGGCATCTATAACTAAGCAGCAGAGAAGATATATATATATACCAGGGTATATATATATATACCAGGTATATAATATATATAGACAGGCAATGCAGTTTTTGTACATATTTAGGCGGCCTTGCCAACGCAAGCGCCGACCTTGCGCCAGATATACCAGAACGCTGCGCGGGGCAAGGCTACAGTCGGGTCCGAACGGGAGCTGCGCGATACAGCGACCGCTCCCTTCCTCCCCCGAAGGTGCGCACGAAGGCCAACGAGCTGATATCGGGAACCCATACCGTAGCTATACCGGCGTCTCGCGTAGACTATCGGACGGGAGCACTCGCGCAGAACTCCGGACAGCACACCACAAGTACGGCTCCTCCCGCGGACCATTGGCTCCCAGCACCGACAGAACGCACCAACCACCTAATCATGTCCTACGCCGAGGCCCTCGACAAGGTGCAACGCTGGGAGAGCGTCGAGACCGACCATCCGAAAAAAAAAAGAAGAAGAGGCTTCTCCTTTTCGCGATGGCTGTGCAAGCGGAAGTACCGCGAGCAGGCTACGTGCGTAAACCCCCCGGGTGATGTTCGGGGCGGCGGCTGGTGGGGGAGAATCCGGGGACCCCAGGTGGACCGGAAAAACAACAACAACAACAACAACAAAAACTGCGCCCAAATGTCTGCAGTAGCAGACGACCTCAAGGGTGCTTCGGATCACCGTATCGTGCCACCGAGGGGTTGACGGACAGCTCGAAAGTAGAGGCAAGTGTTGTGGCTCACGGCGGCTGAAAACTCGGGGGGGGGTCGTCGAAGCGGCGGACTGTTTCATGGCGAGGTGGCGCAGGGACGAGGCGGAGAGGAGCTGGCCACGCCGCGCGGCTGAGCACGCCGAGAGCGGCGACAAGGGGAAAGGGCGCCGGCAGGAGGAGGAAAGGGGGGTGGGTGGGTGGGGGGGGGGCACCCGTACTGATACCACTGTTGTTGACGAGTACATAGAGATAAACGGCAGATCATGTGGCAAGGTACCGGCTCGACTAATTTATGGCAGCTGCGCTACGATATTGATACCCCGAATTCTACGTATTACGGGGGGCCATAGTTAACAGGACCAAAGGTTGTTAGTAAAAATGGTTAAACATATAGGTTTTTATCTATACCATAGGTCCTGTTAACTATGGTCCCCCGTAATAGTATTACTTGCTAAGGGTTTTATTTGGGTTTCGCCTCTTAATAGGGCGGGGGGGGGGGGGGGGGGGCGACAGCGAGCGGCAGCACTGGCGCTTGACACTTGCTGTCGACGAGATTAGGAAGGAGATGCCACAAAGTTCCCGGTTCGCATACGTAGCAGAGACGGGGAGACCTATCCTGTTCTTACTGCCTTGAGCACCAAAAGATATGGCAAGTATGATAAGATGCGATCTGCACTGTTTTGTTTTGGATGGCCTATTTGTTTTTGCAATATATTTGCCCGTTTTTTTTTTCAATCCTCTTCATTCTCTCCGATATTTTCCCCGGTGTTCCTCTCTTGTCTTCTTACATTTTGCTGACATTTAATTTCTTGCGGTCCTCGGAGTCTGTCTCATTTCCATCATCATCCCTTCTGGTGTTGTTCGTTTTTATTTTCTTGTTTGGCCTGCCCTTGTTGTGTTTCCGCACCGGGTACGCCGGCACCCTTTTGAGTCCCTTGTGATTGTTCTGGTTTTGTTGTTTATGACAGCAACAGCAGCAGTGTGTGACCATCCGATTTCTATCACAATCACAGGACGCGCAACTGGGTGTACTGGTTTCGTTGGGTAGAAAGAACCCCATGGGATGGGATATAACGGTCCAAAAAGTAAATAATGCAATGTGACGATAGCACAAAGCACAACACAAGGATTTTGAGGCGATTTTTCTTTAGCGCCCAACCCAACAGGTGAACCACCTAAAAAGCCAAAATTTGATAAAGAAACGACCACGTATATTGCGTATCTGGTATGCATATAAAAAAATAAGGAGATACATATGTCACGGACAGCGTCAGACGTGTCGGTCGTAGACCCCCCCGGCTTCACAGATAAGACTTGAGCAACAGATATGCAGCCTTTCTAATCTCCTTGGCGTAACTTGTATGATGTTTCATTTCGTAATTATTTTTCTTGTTATCTTCTTCTTCTCCTTCTTCTTCCCTATTTTCTGGTGTGGCTTGTGTTGTTGCATTTTCGTACGACTACTCGTACATACGAGTACATACGAAAAAAAAATCCGGTACGTACGGTACGTTGGCGAGTGACTATAAAATAGCTGTACTTAACTCGCGACTATTTTGTTTACCAGGTATTTTTTTTTCTCGGCCTCACAGCACTCTCTGACCACATACGTAGGTATTAATAGTCGCACTTTAGGAGTCTGGCGCGTGGCAAAAAATTGGGCGTTCCAGGCGTAAACATTGCGTAAATAGACTAAAAATGTGAGCCTTCTTACACGCCCCCTTTATCATCTCGTCGAAAGGCGGGCACCAGGCTCCTTCTCGCGTAGAAGAAAATAATATAACATACCAGTACCATAGTAAATAGGACCAAATATTGCTACTAAAAAGAGCGAAATATATACCTGGTAGTTCTTTGTGTGCCCCGTAGGTCCTATTTAATATGGTTCCCCGTAATAGTACCATAGTGAATAGGACCAAATATCGTTAGTGGAAAACGGGGAATAGATAGGTTTTTGTGTGTATCGTAGGTCCTATTTTCTAGGCCATGGTCTCCCGTACTAGTACGCGAAGTAAAACAAGCTCGAGGGCGAGAAACAAAAGAAAAAATGGAAACGAAACAAACAACATAACGCCAACGGTAGGTTGTTGTTGTTCTCACATTAACTCGCTGTATAGCACATTGATAGGTCAAACGGTTGTGGACGAACACTTAGCTCAGGGCGAGCATCGCTCAAGCACCCAAAGCTTCCTCGCCACTCGACGCACACTCATAAGAGAAACACAGCAGCGCCTGTGTGTACTAGACCACGTTGGGACAGAGTCGTGCCGTCAGAATCAGAAACGCAGACCCGACACACCTTTTCGCCTGCGTGCGTACGACGGACGACGAAACCACCGAATTATTTTTTTATGCTTAACCCCTTCTTAGAACCGCGGTCCCCGTTTCGGGGACAAACTACCTAGAATTAGACCGATTTGTCCCCAAAACGGGACTGCGGTCCTAAAGGGGTTAACCCCCCAATTTGTTTTCGCCCGTGGCGAAGACAAGCTCAAGTGCGGAAAGCCTCGCATTGACCTCCGGCACACTGTGCGCTAAGCGGAACTCTCGCGGAAAAAGTGCGCCAGCGCACCGCCGTACGGCCTAGAAATATAACCCCGTATTACCTGGTTTATGTACAAGGTATATATATATATTTATATATATATATATATATAATATATATATATATATATATATATATATATATATATATATATATATATATATATATATATATATATATGCGCTGACACGCTTTTCTCAATGAAAAAAGCGACCCACAAAAGAAAGGGTTGTCACCAGGCACGAACGAATATAGTAGACTTGCAGTCCCATTTTCGGGACAAACCACTCGAAAATGTTTTCCGAGTACTTCAGTGCCCAAAACGGGACCGCAGTCCTACTCCTGCTGTAGAAGGACCGGCCGGATGCGTGGGCCTGAAAAAATGACGGTAGTTTATAGTGGTCGGAGATGGCGCCCTAGACCCCCGGGTAAGAGCCCCTGGAAACCCAACGAAGCCCCAAAGGGCCGCCGGAGGTCCGCCTGGTACTCGAAAATTTCAACTCATTTTGGTATCACTCTGGCTAATATACGACACCGTGCAGGTGGGGCGGGCCAGTGTGCCAAGCGGGGCCCTCCGCGACCTTGTAGGGCAAATAATATTTTCCAGAGTGGGGGGTTGCTTCCATTCGTGGCTCAAGAGCCAGCACGGCAAGAGGTCCCACGCCCGGGTCGGGGTAACAAATGGGAGGAGCAGGGTGCCACAGGCAGGCACACAGCGGGGCGGGGGGGGGGGGGGGGGGGGGGGGATAGCAATATTAGTAGTTACGTAGTCTAAAATACTTGTGGGCGCGCGCGCGGGTTACACGTCTACCCGGGTAAAGATTTGCAAAAAAAAAAAAAAAAAAAAAACGGTGCACAGAGTAGTACAATCGTAGCAACAGCAGCTTTTTTACAATAAGACAGTATAGAGCCGTGTGTACGAAGCGGTTTTTATACAATACAACAGGTAGTACCAGGTACGCACGCCGAATGGGGGAAGCGTGCCACAGGTGGGCCTCGGCCACCCTGCGCGGCTTGCTGCACTGCCAGAGGGCTCTTAGTCGGGCCAGGGGCGCCCATTGGCAAAGGCCAACTGCGGGATCAAAATACCGAATGGGTACGGGGTTCCATGTGCTGTAGAATTGTTTCGTCCACGCCGCGCGCTGCGCGGCTTAGTCTATTCCACAACAGCGGTCGAGTCGGTCGCCCCGGTGGTCTAGTTGGTTACCCTCCAATGCTACTACGGTTGATGCAAGAGTTCGAATCTCACCGTGCGTGGTGAGATTTGTGAGATTTTCGGTCTGTACTTTTTTTCCTGCAAAACATTTAAAAGCAATCGACTGCCGATGAGAGCGCATGGCGTGGGTAGGTGTAGTCCGACGCGAGTGAGCGAGGGATGAAAGGGGCCGAAGTCTTGTCGCGATAAGAATGCCATCCAAGGCAAGAACCGTAGTGGGGAGGGGGGGGGGGGGGAGGAGGGCCTGCTATCTACGTGACCCCGAATCTGAGATACGAACATGAAGGGAGAGAGGGGGGAAAAAAGCGGACAAAAAAAAGGGGATCGAACAGAAAATAAATTGGAAACAATGGTTGGGTGCATTGATAGACTTACCTGGTGCAATGGTTTAAACGCGGCTTGCTGCAGTGCGTATGTGTCCTACACACTGACCCTTTCCTGCATGCAATCCACTTTTTTTTTTTAGGACAAACGACCCAAATTATAAGTGGTTCGCTCCTGAAACGGGACTGCAGTCCTAAAAGGGCCAGACTCGTTATTGGTAACCACAACCAGTGTCCGTGCCGACTGCACACGAGTAGATGCACACCAGTATGGTATAAGGCGCCCCGCCCCGCACGCTCGCTGGGGTGAAATAGAACAGAGTGCCGAAGCAGACAGGATGCTCGTGACGTGGCTCGACGAGCGACTTGGGTCATGCCCAGAGTTTTCGTTGCGCGGGAAAAAAAACCCCGCCGCCTGGTGTGTGGCGTGTGGGTAAAAGGGCGACTTGCAATGCCAAAGAGCTTAGTGGCGCTACGACAAAGCATTCCGGGGCTCCACACCCATCATTACGCACACACGCAATGTTATTATTATCATAGGTGCACACACCAAATGCATGATAGTATCTGATACGGATACGTAGGACAGGAGAATATTGTTTTTTCAACCACCTCCGCAACGGGCAGACCCTACTCCTCCTCCTCCTCCTCCTCCCCCTCCCCCCCCCGCCTCCAACCTTTACTCCGGCTCGAAGGCTTGGGGTTTCTTAACGGGAGAGCAGTGATACACGCCAGAAGACGACACGCTGCTGTGGCTCTCGGGGTTGTTGTGCTGCCGTGGCCAAACACGTGCCTATCCCTACTCATACCCGTAAAACAAGGGAGCCGACGAAAACCAGGCAACTTCAAACAGCTCATGACTTTGCATCGCCTCGCAGGAAAGAAGAACCTCGCTCAGGTCGAAAGTTGTACCAGTACGTATGATATCTTGGAAAATCACGAAGAAAGGCTGGAGCTGCGCTGAGCGCTGAGCCCTGCCGTTTTGTTTGTTTTGCCATTTTTCGTTTTTTTTCGGGCTCTTTTTATCTTGAATTCAGTGCGGGACGGGCTCTCTCTCGCTCATTTTTTTTTACTACTGTACTTGCTTTTCGATTCCGACTCTCGAGTTATGAAGATCCACTTCTTGGGTTTTGTTTTTTCGTTTTTTTTCAAACAGATAGCTTGAAATTTGTGTGTGTGTGTTTTTTTCGTCATGGATTCATTTTGAGCTGAGCTGATTGATCTATAAGGAAGAAAAGCAGAAAACGGCAGCAATATTCCGCAAGTAAGCTGAACCCCGAAAGGCTCTCCGAGAGGTGGAGTTTGGCAGACGTGTTCCGGGTAGGAGCTCTGAGAGCGCAGCAAGGTATAGGCAAATATCGCAGTGTGTGGGCCTGAACACTTGTGACGTAGACCAATCATGAGGCCGACTCATGCGGGATCCGAAACCGGAAAACAGAACCAGGATTTCCCCTTGAGGGTGTTGGAAACCACACGGCCGATGCGATATATTATTTTGGTACCGGGTATACCGTACGAGTAGCAGGTAAAAAGCTGCACTTTCAACACACAACACCCACCACCGCCGATGACTCCTCGCCTCACAGGGCACGAGATGACGCCAAACCGTCGAGGCCGTATGCTCGACTGCTCTTGAGAGTGCTCGCCGCCAAGTTTGAGGGTTGCCGATGTGTGTGGCCGGAGTTCTCCCTCACGACGTGAGAGCCTAACTAAAAAAAAAAACGGGCAGAAATGGGTCAGGCTCCGATTTCTCGAGCGAGAACTCCAGCCACACTGCATCAACGACCCCTCAAGCTTGGTAGCGAGCACTCTCAGAGCAGTGGAGCATACGGCCTCGAAGGTTTGACGTCATCTCGTGCCCTATGAGGCGAGGAATCGGCGGCGGCGGCGGCGGCGGCGGCGGCGGCAGGTGCTGTCTGTTGAAAGCACAGGTTTTTAAGTTTGGGCAGTGATCGGAAATGGTTCGTGTCTACCGACGGCACTACCCTGGGGTTTCTACGTGATTGAAGGAAAACCCTGCTTTGTTCTCCGGTTTCGGCTTCCCATAAGATTTAGCCTCATCGCTTTTAAAAACAACCAAACTTGTGACAAAAAACATCGTGCGCTGATTGGATGATGACATAACTGCCAAGTATGCCGCAAAACGCAGCGCGGCAGCGCCTGCAGCAGAAGCGCCTCACGGAAGTTAGAAAACTCGATGAAGTAAACATCTGACGACCGTGCAGCAAGCAGCTATCAGCTGCGACAAGCTGCAAGAAGACGCCACCCAGTCTTACGACGCCACCGGACAACCCCGAGACTGAACACACAGACCACAGCAGCAGCAGCAGCAGCAGAGGAAGAAGCCGATACGGCAAGCTTTTGACAGGCGGTCGGAAGCGAGAACAAAATATCCAAAACGTACCTGGTATACAACAACAACAGAGCCATCTCGACATCCCGACAGCAAAACAAACGCCTAGGAGTCTGTGGGAACTCGGACGAGCACAGGGGCTAGCTTTGTCGTTGCTGTTGTTGTTGCAGCGTGTTGCTGTTATTGCCGAACGTCGATTGGCGAGAAGAGACGGGGCAGTGGCTCTTGAGGAGAGCGGGGCGGATTTGTAAGGACCGTTGGGGCATAAATATGTCGACCGAACGGTGGCTGCATCTCTTGTCCAGTGGCACGTACGTATCATTCGGCGTCGTGAATGGTTGATATCGGGGCCTTCGATAAATCTCCCACAATCGAAGGTCTTGGGCAGTTGGCGCAGCCCCGAAGCCCCACACAGGCAGCAGCGACGGGGATACGGGCGATCGAACTTCTGAGCGAAGTCGTGACCTGGTCGGCGCTCGTGTGGTTTGCGAGGCAAGAAAGAGGGATGACAAACTGGGTTTGCGACGGCCTTGTAATCTTTAGAGGCGCCGCGGATGGTCTACACCGTGCCTTAATAGGGGCACGTCGGACCTCGCGCTGCGGCTGCTCCGGTGGCCCTGCCTCTCGGCAATGGTGGATCTCACTTGCGAAGTAGTCGACGACACGGCTCAAGTCTGCGTGGCTTGCTTCGGTTTCAGGAACAGGCCGCGTCGAGGCTGAACAAACTCCCCAAATTGAATAACACGAAGAGCAAAATAAGTCCCAAAAGAGTTCGTGTCGTTTTTTTTTTTTTTGTCCGTTTCATTCGAACCAAAAGTCGAAATGCCTGCTTGATGATTCACTCTCCGACCAATCAGATGCAAATCAATCAAACGAAAACAACAAAAGTCGGCGGAGTATCGTTCAAAACAAAAAAAAATATCGCTAGGCCACTTCTAATGCAGTCGGAAACTATATAGGATAGAAAAAGCCGGTTTCCGATCGGTCCCTTTTTTTTCCGACTGGATTGTGTATAAACAACCACCCTTTCTTTATCGTCCGTCGGATCGAAGACACATCAGCTTTTGTGTGTGTTTTTTTCTGGAGACGCTTCACGTGAAAGGGAGTAACTTTCAATAGATCGAGTAGCTCCGAGGAGAAAGGGTAGGGTAGGCGGAAGTCGGTTCGAAACTGCTGCTTCGCCGTCATGCTTGTGGGGTCGCAGAGATCTTCATCTTCCAGCAGCCGCGCCCGAAACCACTCTAACCACAAGCTGGGGGTCGTCCCCAAAACGGGCCTGCGGTCCTAAAAGGGATAAAGCGCCGTGAAGTGGAAACGATCTGCGAGAGGCTTCCGCACGCACGCACGCACGCAGGCGAAAATCCGCCATACTGGTGAGGTGGCACGAGGGTGAGGCACAGCTGAGTAGACAGCGCCGGGAATTCGCCGTGGGTGGTGCCCAAGGGAATGATGGGAGCGGGGGGGGAAAGAGTGGAAGGAAACCCAACCGAGGGAATGCGGGGAGGGGGGGGCAACAGGAGGAGTAGAAGGGAAACCGCGGAGGACAAAAGTAGGAAGGAGACGGCAGGCAGGGTAGCAAGGCACCAGGCCGACTAGTAAGTAGAGCATGTCTCGTGCTACTCGTGCCGCCAACCGCTGCTAGCTGGTTCGAACGTGGTCTCCCTCTGTCTTTTTCATAATCTTGTGCTTGATCCTCCACGATTTTCATTACTTTACTATTACCTTCTTTCTTCTTGTCCTTACGAAAGGAGTCGAGTGGCGTGGGTGGATGACGAGCATGCTTTGCTTGTTTCGTTTTGTTCTGACGCATCCTCTGCGGGGGTGGGACATAGTTGACGAACGCCGGACGGAGACGGTAGACAGGGTACCAAGGTACCAGACAGCCTAGTAGGGAGAACGTGGCTATGCTAGTCGTACCACAAACTGTTGCGGCTACGTGGAGGGTGCTTCGTTCTTCGGCTTGCCCGTTATTTCCCTTGGCTCTTAGTTTTACTCTGTTTAATGTAGTGGTGCTGTTTCTTTAAGCTCGTTCTTTATAAAAAAAAAAATGTCAGCCACATCGTCTGAGGGGAGGCACGACAGATTTTTCTGTCATTTTTCCTTTTCCCTTTTCTCTTTGGTTTGTTTCTTTGCTTTCTATTTCTGTTTTTTTCCCCCCTTTTGCTACCTCTCTTTCATAGAATGTGTATATCGCGTCCAGTATAATGACACGGCACTGCGTTGTCTACACTGTTTTTGGCATAACAATGTGGTAATTCTGTGGCGTAGTTTGGTGGCCACAGAACTTGTAACTCTCGGCTTTTAATGATGGGATTGAAGAATCGGCACGGACGGATGTCGACGGGTAGAAAGAACGGTCTATTGTGAAGAACGCACACATGGACAAAATGTTAAAAATAGCGTTGGAAAATGCAAACGGCCTGCGAGAAGCGTCTGGCTGAACGCAGGATAAATATTACACGGTAACAGATGGAACGATAGCAGGATTATCATATATTATCAGGTACCTGGTTCAAGTTATGACCGGCTCAATCAACCTGCTATACGGTATTTCCAAGGCACAACATCCAGAGCCGGCCGGATCAACCCGAGATATAATTAACAATACAGCAGTATTTCCGAGCAGAGCACCCAAAGCCAGCCGAAGCTCCGGGTCTTCTACTCGTTTGCTTGTGTTTGTTTCTTTGCTTGTGGTGGCATGCATGCGGACAGGAATCGTACTTTTGGTTGGCTCATGGTCTGACGCATTGCTCGGAGTGGCATGCAGGCATGCGGACCGGATCCACGGCGTACGTATGATACACACGGTTGGACATGCCTACTATAATACGACCGGTACGTATACCGGTATTATAGCCCCCTGCTCGCGTACACGTGTGTGCTCCTCCACACGCGTTCTTTCTGCACGTCGACGTCCGGCATATATATGCAGTGTCCGTGCCGATTCTCCATTCTCGAGATGTACCTCCTCCTTTGTCTGCACAAAACCACGACACTTCTGACGCATGCACTGCTTGCTGTCGTGTGGTGCATGGTGCACGAAAAACGTTCGGGACTCGGAACACCAGCGAACGTTGGTGCCTGTTTTTGTGCACCAACGATATCACCACCGCACTACTTAGTAATACGAAAAGCCCCCCCCAAGGTTTAGCGACCTATCGCAGCCCATCATCATAGGGGCCGGCCAATCAACGTGCGGTGGATTTGGGGGCCCCGAGATAGCAAATAGCAACCGAAACAATGCTACAGCAGTACACTACAAGTACTGCATAAACATACAAGATAACACGGCCCCTCGCACATTTTTCAGAGATGCGTTTCTCGCGAACGGGGAGACCCTACGCAAACTACGTCGAGCGATGCGCCTATGCAATAATCTTCTCGACGAAATATTTCCAAAGCCACCGTTCATTCTCGTTCCCGTTGAGTGTGCTCCCCCCCCCCCATGTTTTGGATGAAACCGGGCCTTGAAAGTCGTCCCTGGTGGGTGAGTGTATCATCTTGCGTTTTACACCGTGCGTAGGCGTTACTCTCCTCATCCCGTATAAGACACCTTGCCTTGCCTCGGGTAAATCGGACACCAACTGGAATCACCCCCCCCCCCCCCCCCCCCCCCCCGGCATTGTAGGGATGCGAGGGTCTATATTCATACGACTACGGCCATGCATGAGATCGAGTACATCTCTCCTATCGAGTACCCCCCCCCCCCCGATCATGCAGTTGCCGTTCGTGGAATCTTCACCTTTTATCGTCAATTATCTCCTCGGAAATTCCGAGAGGGTTCTCAACCCTGTTAAGACCGCAGTCCCGTCCAGGGGGCAAAATTACTTATACTTTTGACCTGTTTGCCCCCAAAAAAACGGGGCTGCGGTCCTAAAAAAAAGGGTTAATATTAGTATTACGGGGAACCATAGTAACTAGGACCAAATATTGTTACCAAATATAGCGAAATATGTAGGTTTTTGTGTGTACCGTAGGCCCTAATAACTATGGTCCCCCGTAATGGTATACCATGGTAGAGTCTTACCAATAACCCCTTACCCAGGCGTTGCGACCGAGAGTCTTACGAGGGACCCCAACCGATTACACTAGGTCTGGGTTCAGGGATGGATGCGTTGACCCTTGCAGGATAATTAGCAGTCCCGCTTAGGGGACAAACCGCACAAATTATACGCAGTTTGCCCCCAAACCGGGACTGCGGTCCTAAAAAAGGGTTAACAGTTTCGGGTCGGGTGTACCGGTAGGTCACCTCCAACAGCAGATGGGCGCTCGCTGTACGAGCACGTTGTTTCCACATAATACATGGATTTTTTTCTGCTCAAGTAGTCCTTCGAGTTCGTATCCGCTTCCCGTTCCGCCGCCCCGTGGCCACCATCTGTCTACATCACCATATCTCCTGCACGACTTGTGTAGGATAGCGATCGTTTTCTCCCCCTACGGCACTACGTGTATCTATTTAGTGTTGTAGAATCAAACTCCTCCACGCCCTCATCTCTGCGCCGTAGGGGATTTCTCTGCCGCCGCTTTCGGACCTTTCGGCGCTCTTCGGGTGGCTGGCACGGCTCGCCCAAGCGGGCGGCACGGACGAGACATGCATGAGGATGGTCGCTCAGGGCGAAGTTTTGCATATACTACCTACCAGGGGTATACTATACTCAGGAGCTCGGCCAGCCCTACGTGTGGCGTCATAATTGCGGGGGGGGGGCACGGTAATCAGGACCCACTCTGAACACAAAAAAAAACTAAACATTTCAGTATTTTCACGAAGCCTATTTGGTCATGATAACTACGTCCCTTCGTAAGAATGCTTATAGCAGAGGGTTAACTATTTGCATACCTCCTCTGTAGTACATACCAGGTACCAGGTGTCACGCTGGGGGGGGTCGATAGGGAGGTACTTTCAGCTCGTATGTAGTAAGTGTCTCAGTGTTCGGCGTTCCTTCAATGTAGCGCGCGAGTTATTTGGCGCTCATGGCGCAGTACGATGCTGCGGTAAGACACGACATGTCAGATGGTGGTGGTACTGCTGCTGTATCGTTCCACAGCTGCGCTCTACCGCAGATGATCACAATGAGACGCTGTTGAGGACTCGCCCTATGCGCAGGACCGGTCAGCACAAAACTTTGTGCAAGGGCGCGGGTCTTATCGGTCAAGGCTGGCCTTTCGGACGCCCGGATGTTTTTTTGGAAAAATCCCACCAAAACACGCGGCGGGGCCGCGTGACTGCCCCTGCCGACCTCGAGCCCCCCAAAGGGGTGGGGTCCGGGTTCGGATTCGGGCTAGGGTTAGGCCAGGGGTCGGATTGGTCTGGGCCGACGTGCAAGGTTGAAATCAACGACACACTTCCTGCACAACGTTTTCGTGCCGATCAGTCCTGCACATAGCGGGAGCCGCTGTTGAGCGAAAGGTAGGCGTCAAGGTTGCGAACAAATGCTCGACGGGGACACACGGTAGAACACACGTGTGCTGTCGCCGCCCCAAGCCTAAAAAACAAAATTGGCGCTCAACAAGGTCCTTACGTTCGACACAGGGCGAGTGCGGCTGTTTATTGAACACCCGTAGGCGAGTACCGCTTCTAGCATCAGGCGACTTCAAGCCGCTTGTTAGCAGGTTGCCGTGTGACGGGACCATGACTGCTGTACCAGGCCTGGATAATATATATATATATATATATATATATGTACTCATGTGCCCGAACATTTGGTGTTTGGACGAAAAGTGCTGTGTGCGAAGAGAAAAGTTGGCAAAGGTACGAAAATTTGACAAACATACGTGTACATATACCTCTTTGTGTCTCTGTTATTAATAGTATGGTCCGTTTTGCCTTTTTCGCGTTTTGCTATCTGCTTCTGTTTTTGTTTTGTTTTTGTCTGCTTCGCTTCATCTTCTTTTTTAGGTTTTTGTCTGCTATTAATAGTATCCCTTTTGCTTCCCTGGTGTCCGCAGTGGTGGAGTGCCTATGCTTGTTTTTTGTGTTTTTGCCTCTGTTTCACTACCGAGGTATTTCTTCCACTCCAGAGTTATTGAGCCTATCCCGCGACCACGGACTGCATTGTTTTGTGAGTTAATGTGAGAACAACAACAACCATGGTGTGTGTGCTTTTCACATGAAACCGTTATTTCTCCCCGAAGAAAATCCAGCGCACATCCAGTGCCCGTGGCGATTCTTATTCTTCGATCCCACAGAGAGATACAAGCTCCCTGGTCACAAAACTATCCGACAAAGAGATGCTATTACGGGGGACCACATTAAATAGGACCTACGGTATACACAATCACCTGTATATCTACCCATATTTACTATGGTCCCCCGTAATACATACCTGGTAGATAACAGCAGCAGTACTCTACTGCTACGAGTATACATTTGTCATGCATACACCACTCTGTCCCGAAATATAGGGGCCATTCCAACACTATTATTCGATACAAACGGTCCTTACATTTAGGAGCAGAGTGGTTAGTGTAAACAAATAAATGGCGTGTGTTCTTCGCTGGGACCCGGAGATATAGCGACCAGAAACAATGGTTGGCCACTTCGGTGCTATCGACCGTCTGTCTACCTATCTATGCATATGATACGAGCGGCGGGAGGGAGGAGCGCCCTGCAGTCTGCAGTAGAGCTATAGTAATAGCTGCAGTAAAGGATCATGCTTCGCCCGTGCCGTGCGACTCATATAAATATGTACCAGGTATATATACAGCATACGCGTATAACTCGTACACCAACTTGTATCATCCCTCGATCACGCGGTAGTCGTTGCTCTAAGCGTCTCCTCTTTTGCTCATTACGGGCCTTTTTTTTCTCCCTGACGTCCCAACTCCAAGGGGGTCCATCCACTACTATTAATATTACGGCGGCCTATATATCGAGTAAATATGACCGACGACACACACAGAAACACACATATTCCCCTATTTTCACGAACAATGTTTGGTCCTGTTTACTATTCCTATTTACTATGGTCCCCCGTAAATATTGTGTCTGCCAACATCGGCATCCAGCACACCGAGTGCCCTTGCCAATTCTTCGTTCCAGATATTATATATATATATATTTATATTTATATATATATATTATTTATATATATATATATTATATATATATAAATATATACTTAGTACAAGCTCTGTGGTCACAAAATTACGACACAGCATAAGTGCTACTGCTGCAGTACCTGGTACGTTGGAATGCAGTAACGCAAGCAGGCAATGCCGTATCACCGTACTGGATACGATCGGCCCAAATACACAACATGCTACAGCAGCAAATCCTGATGCGTTGGAAAGAGAGAAAAAAAGCCAAAGAAGCAAAGCGAAAAACGCGGAAAAAAAAAAAAAAATGTACACAAATCTGTCCCGGCACGTCTTGTTATCCTCACGGACTCGTGCATCAATATGGTCGTACGAGTGTACCAGGTGGTCTGAAAGTACTCACACATACAGTATTATTAATATTACGGGGGGCCATAGTTAATAGGACCTATGGTAAACATAAAAACCTCTATCTTTAACCATTGTTACTAACAATATTTGGTCCTGTTAACTATGGCCCCCCGTAATAGTATTAATAGTAGTACAAACAAAAATCGTTGTGGTTTCTGCTGTTCGGGCATCTGTCGTACCCGCGATGATGACGCACGCCTCTTCGGTTTGCTGCGTGTGTTCTTCATATCGAAACCGTCCTCCTCCACCGCCGCGTAGAAAGATACAAACAATCTCTGTGGGCACAAAACCACGACAACACAAGAGATACGTAGCAGATCGCAAAGCAGTGCTCGTACCCGCAGGCCGATTTGGACAACGCAATGCCCATCTCATCGACCCGGGTAAGACAAGCAGCACAGCGCACAGGCAGGTGGCCGGGACCCCCCCCCCCCCCCCCCCCCCTCCTCGCGCAGATGGCGGGCGCGAACACGTACCAGGTACCTCGGACGTACCTGGTACATGCCTGGTGTACGTACATTTGTGGAGGCATCGAACAATGTATGTGCAGCATAGCACGCCCATTACGAGGCGTACTACCTGTATCGCATTGGGAGGGTACCCACACCTCGTGGTGCTTGGCTACATCGCTCAAAGTCTCCACACAGCCAAGGATCAACACCCCCCAACATTGTATGGTACAAGGGGGGGGAGTCCCGGCCACCGGTGCCGGACCTATAGTACGTCAGCAACTTCGTACGAGCTGGTCATGCCGGGAGGACAACGCGGTATTCGCACGCGGTATTCGCCACCTTTTTCCCAACGCAATTTTGCGAGGTTTGAGCTGAAAAATTGTCTGGAGCTCCCTTAGAGCACAACCAGAAGAGCCAAAAGGGGGGGGGGGAAGGGGGGGGGGGGTGGGAGGAGGGGGGGGGGGGGTGTACTCGATAGGAGAGATGCACTCGATCTCATGCATGGCCGTAGTCGTATGAGCATAGACCCTCGCATCCCTACAATGCCGGGACGGAGAATTTCACCGACCAGGCAGATATTGCTCGCACCAAAGCGCGAAGCGCCGTGTGGTGTCTGGCGAGTCGCATGAAGGGTGAGCTGCATCCTACTAAGAATCGCTTGTGAGGCGGACTTGCATAGGGAATGACAGCTTCACATGAGTTGCCGTAGTTTCCGGTGTACCTGGTAGGCATTTCCATAGAGGGGGACTTTGCACGACGGCGGGCGTGCATTATATTTATATGGTTGTTTCGGCAAAACTCCGGCCTACAATCTGGCCAAAAAGAAAAAGAAAAGAAAAATATTGAAAAAAAACATATACCCCCTATGAGGGAGTCGAGGAAGGCGATGCGAATCACGTGTTGAAAAGAAGTTGAAAAAAAAACGAGAAGTTGGGCTGGGAAATCCGGCTTTCGTGCCCCCCCCCATCGGAACATCTCGACTATAATTCCCGGTATTACGGGTGGCCGTAGTTAATAGGACCTATGGCATACATAAAAACCTACTTCGAAGTGCGTATATATTTAACCATTTTTACTGACAATATTTGGTCCTATTAACTATGGTTGCCCGTAATATGTACCAGGTATTGAGGATAGTGGGCACGTCGTTTTTCTTGACAGACAACGAATTAGGCGATTGTCAGGATTTCGATCGTGTCGTGATGCCTCGAGAAATATTCACATCGAGAATCAGCGTCAGCCGCTACTGCCTGCGCAGAATTTTCGGACTCTCGTACCTGGTATAGAAATTAGTATCAAGAAGCACCTTCAAGTGTTGGGGTTTACTCGACATGACTTTTCTCGACGGATACAACTCCGGACTCGAAAAATGTCAACGTCTGCATGCGCGCTGTAGGCTCGCGACTGCTGTGAGTCCTATTATTGTGTCCAACTTGCCGCCAAAAACGCCTATCGAACGAAAATCTGTCATCTTCGCCCTCATTTTGTTTTACTGCTGTAATCACCCTCCTTTTCTCGCTCTCCTACAGCAGGCAGTACCTGGTACAGCAGTAGTACGTGCGTAGTAGCTCAGATCCGGGGTCACACACGTCTGAATATTGATATTAATACGTACCAGTACCTGGGCTTTTATCCCCCCTCCCTTTTAGGATTTTGCAGTCTCGTTTTGGGGACAATTGGGGACAAATTACTTGGAATTTGAGTGCCTTGTCCCCAAAACGGGACTGGAGTTCTAAATGGGGTTAAGAGTGGGAATGGTGAACCCTATGCGCGACAAAAAATAAAGGCACGTACGGCGGGGGGGAAAGGGACGACACCTGTCTGTGACCACGGCTTGTCCAGAAGAAGATCGCTGAGGGTAAAACCTCCTGCGAGTTAGGCTGGAAAGTAAAAGTGATGATTAAAAAAAAAGAAGAGAAAAAAAAAGACCTGATTGATGAGCCCTTTCTTCCGCGTTTGCGTCGAGTCGCCTCGAGTCGAATTAATTGTACAATAATAATGAGAGAGAGAATAAAACAAACCAAAAACGAGGCAAAAAAAAACGAAACAAAAAAAGCGAAACCTATTTTTGCTGGGATTCACTGAATGCACCCCTTCCAGAGAGGGCCACCTTTTGGTTTAAAAACATCAAAACATGCGGTATGCCCCGACAGCAGATGAAGAGCGAGAGGGACAACACAATATATACGCGGGAGACCAACATACGCAGGAGACCAGCACGAACATACCTTTGTGTGACCACGGACTCCTTCGTCAGAGAGTTAATGTGAGAACAACAACAACAACAACAACCACACGGCAGACGGGCAAAGAAAGTAGATCGGACCAAACAATTGGCAGACCTATATCTCTATTAATACTGCAGATGAATGCCGCTGTAAATAATAGGACGATAATAGGACGGGCAGCGGTTGTTGTTGATTTGACAACACAAAAATATAGATAGATACGTACGGTACGTATCAGGTTTTCCTTTGTGTACGGAGATTTGTTTTGATTGATCAACGCAGAAAGCTCATGCTCGGCTGGCCAGCCTAACAATAATAACAGAATACTCGTACTATCGTCGACATAATAGAGAACGATACGTGCCAGAGCATACAGCAGCAGCAGCAGCAAGTTTTTGTATTATTATTAACCCTTTTAGAACCGCACTCCCATACGTGGGGACAAAAACCTCTAAATATGAGTATTTTGTCCCCAAAACGGGACTGGGGTCCTAAAAGGGTTAATAATAATAGTATACCTGGTAGACGAGTTCGTACCACCTGGTACAGGTAAGGATCACCTTACATGAGGCATCTCAAGCCCACCAACACCCACGACAACAACAACGGCAGAACAGCAGCAACAAAAGAAAGGCAAGCAATACACGGCTGTACGTATTATCACCGAGCCCCGTTTCTCACCGGCACATGCTTGAACTGCCCCATCGAAAAGTCCTTCCCCTCACCGTCCAGCACGGAAAAATCACTCAGTTCCAGAGGCTTGATGAACATGGCGCACAGGTAGCAGCTCGACAAAGTCAGCAGAAAAAGAAGCAGTGCGACCGGGTGGCGTGTGATAGCGGTGACGGAGGAGGCAGGGCAGCTACTGCTGCTGCTGCTGCTGCTGCTGCTGCTGCTGCTGCTGCTGCTGCTGCTGCTGCTGCTACTGCTGTGGTTGTGGTTGTTGGTGCGCGCCATGTTGTTGGTGCAAAGTTCCGAACGAGAGATATATTTATGTCTGTCCTTCCTTCTTGTTCGTTCCTCGTGGCGTGTTCCACATGCGTACACAGCAAGCACAGCCTCAACGCTCGAACCTCGAACTCTACGTAGATACACATACAAATACGTAGATACGTACCGGCGGCAAATGCGGCAAATTGCAGTGTTTTTTTTTTTCGAAAGAAAACCTCATCAAACGGGAATATAGGAGTGTACGCAGAAGACGGAACCCGGAACATCCAAGGAGGAGGGTGCCCGAGCCAAGCAAGACCCAACAGCAGCCAAGATCATGGATTCCACAAGCAAGACCCAACAGCAGCCAAGATAATGGATTCCACGCCGGGAGCATCTATCTTTTTTTTTTTCGTTCTACGTACAAGGGCTCCGCGTAGTTGGGTGTGCCGGCATTCGGCCGCACCCATCCTCCGGACCGGAAAATATACCTATCATCATCAGAAGTGTCGCTCATGTTTGGAGATCTGTTTTTATGGAATGATGATGAATGATGTTCTCACATTATTAATAGCTCATTCGCTCACTTGGCTGAAATCCTTGTCTGTGGTCACAAAAACAAGGGCTGTGCTCGTATTCACAGAGCAAAAAAAACGCATCTCGATGGGAGAAAGCAAACAAGTACGAATAAGTGCGCTCGCCAGTGCTACTACTGCTGTACCGCCGTATACCAGTCTCCGTAGGGGAAACGGTACTATATCGAGCTGTGGCATACCATCATGTATCATCACTTACTTGTTTGCAACCGAATGTCACCACAGGAACATGTCATCCATGGTAGGTATAATATAATACGTACACTCCAATAAAAAGAAAAAAAGAAAGAAAAGAAAGAAAAAATAAAGCAAACATACACGCGCTATGATATTCACAGCTGACATACTCTTTTAGTTTCTTATAAAATAAAAAAATAGAGGCGCAGGCCGAGTCCCGACGACAATGTTGCTGTTTGCTGGTACGATCAGTCGTACGATGTGTCCTCCAGCTAGCTGATGGGCCAACACAACAAGGACGCCACAAGAAGACCACAGGCGGAAGCCAAGGGGGCAAGGAGAGGGTAGAGACAAAAAGAGCAAACACACAAAACAACAACCGGCAGTCCTAGATGTCCAGTGGTTGGTTGATCAACGACGCTCACGGGTCGGGTCGGGTCGGGTCAAGAGGTTGTAAAAATCTCGCGGGTAGGGTCAGGTCGGTTCAGGTCAAGATATTTTCAAATCTCACCGGTCGGGTCAGGTCGGGTCAAGAGGTGATGGGAAGCTCACGGGTCGGGTCAGGTCATGACCCGCGAGAAACGGGTCACTCGCGGATTCTGCCAGCTTGACCCGTGAATTGTTTTCTGCTGACCCGCGGGTCGAGCCCGCGCATCCGGCTCGCGGATCCGACACACACTTCCCGCTCTCTTACCCAAAAGCTTATCTCGTACCAATACTCAAGATTACTCCTTTTTTTGATATTATCATATTCAACCGCCGAACCCATATACGCATGTCTGCATGTATCAACACCTGGCCACATATATATATTATCGCTGCGAGGCAGGAAAATGACTATCAAATTGTTTTTGAAGTGTCGACCCACGGGCCAGATCCGCGGGTCGGACCCGCGGATCAAGATAAACGGCCTCGCGGGTCAAAGTGACCCGGCCCGAATGAAACCCGCGTCTCACGGGTCAATCGGAAGGTGGCGAGTCGGGTCGGGTCGGGTCATAAGTTGTTTTAATCCCGCGGGTCGGGTCGAGTCGGGTCAGGAGTTGCTCAAATCTCGCGAGTCGAGTCGGGTCGGGTCGGGTCGGGTCAACAGTTTTTTCAAATCTCGCGGTTCGGGTCGGGTCGGTTCAAGAGGCTTTCAAAATCTCGCGGGTCGGGTCGGGTCGGGTCAAGTTATCATACCTCAACATTTTCGCGGGTCGGATCGGGTCAGCCGACCCGTGAAGTTTGACCTGACCCGCGAAAAGCCCTGGAAAAAAGTCAACATTATTACTACTATGCTTACCATCCGACAATGTGCAGTTGATCACTCGAAACATTCCTGAAAGAAAGAAACCACGGCAACGAAGGAAACCTATGCATAAGGTCTAGTTGCCTTCATGTCTTCCCGCTGTGCTTTATCTACAACACTCCATTGTTGTCCCTGCTCCCTCCTCCGTCTCAATATATACGTGCTCTTTACGTTCTATTATTAAATCCTAAGCCGCATTCAAGCTCCATCCCCACCCCATCGGTGTGGGTCTGTCACCCCCCCTCCCCCCTTCTCCTCCTCCGTTCTTGGCGATCCCTGGGCTGGAGTTTGAAACGCGAGACCCTCCTCGAAATGGCGACCTGTATAGTCCCCTAGATGTTTTGAAGTAGGTGTTCCTTCACCACCCCTTTCCTTCCCATCGACCCACCATCCCTTCCCCCCACGGCACTAGCTGCCAGCTGGTAGATGGGGGCTTACTGCCCTCTACCCCTAAACGCTCAAAGCTTCCCGCTACTTAAGTGGCAAGTTTGTGACTTCGTTCGTCAAAGGACACATGTCCCGGACGAGCGTAGTTTTGGCGCTTGTGCGTCTCGGAGGTATAGGCAGCTGGTCCATCGTGATTAGCACTGCCTCCTCGCAGGTCTATTTTCGCTTTAGGGTCAGCATGGGTGGCGTGCAGCAGGATGGACTCCCCCATATACCCCCTGTTAGGAGCGTCCGGGAGACTTCCTCTCCTCACGACAATGCCCATCCGCAGATTTGGTTTGCGGTAAACGGTTCGCCGCTCTCCACTTGGTGCCGAAATTCTAACCGCTTCAACGCACGGGACATCGCGTCGACAAGCGGTTGATGCTGATTTACCTGCGCCCCTGCTCTGGGACAGATATATGCGCACGTGGTGGGTGTCCACATCGACTGCATCGCAGCAGGGGCACCTCACTGCCACGTGCTCGTCGACCCCCATGAAACGCCTTCCCATGCGCACGAACTTTGCTGTGGGTATGACTTGGAGTGAGCCCGTTGGCCTCGCCCGAAGGCATGCCGTGGCTCTTGCCCCCTGTAGACTCCTATATCGAGCGTTGGGGAAGGCCTTGGTCTCGGTCCCACCCAGCGGATCGCCCGGTCCAGGGGTGCGTGCCGTTTCCGGTAGCTCCTCCAGCGAAGCAGTGTGGGCAGGGTGCCGACCTTGACTTATCAGCTTGCCCAACTTCTATTGTGCTTTGCGTGAATTAGTGGTTACGGCGTCGTGCACAGTCAGCATGTCGACCTCTGGGGGTCTCAGGGCCTGGCCCCCCTCTGTGCCTAGACCCCATTCCAGCCAGGATTCGGGGACGATGCCCGCCATCGCTTCCTTCGTCACCCCCCATGTGTCTCGAATCTCCCACAAGCTGTCTCCCAGCAGAGCAATGATGCTCGATTCCGGGAGCCCCCTCCTCAATTTATCTCCTAACGGGCCTGTGAGGTCTGCTAGAACCTCCGGCAGTATCCCTACCCTGCTCCCGATGGATGCCGACATTCTCCTCGCTTCTGTCGACGGCAGCCCTTACCCTCCTGCTCCCGTATAAAGGCGTGCTTGGGCCTGCTGGTAAAGTTTGAGAGTCAGCCGACTACCCGGGCACCCCTGGAAAAACGACTGTGCCTCCGCCGCTCCCGGTAGCTCGAGGATTTTCTCGTACGCCCATTGCGCCCAGTTGTCTGCCCTTCTGCATGCTTCGAGGGACAGCCCCGGGTCCAGAGGCCTTTCGAGGTAGCTCTTCCGTTGCCCGATATATTCGACGGCGATGAGGGCCGCTGCTTGTTTGTCGTGCATGTTAGCGAGGTAGCGTGCAAGGCGGTCTGCGCCCCCATCCCTCACTACCTCTATTGCTCGCCCCCGCACGTATTCTTCCGTGCCGATCGGGACACCCCCCACCGTCACCCCACCTTCGTCTGCGATGCGGACCTCAACTCTTTCAAGGAGCGAAATGACCTCCGCCATCGGGGCGAGCATTCTGGGTGGTAGTTCCACTGTTTTGGCGGCATTGACCACAATACCGATGTCATCTAGCTCTCGCCGGAGGAAGGCGATTGCTCTAACCGTGCTGGCCGTGATCTCCGTTAGGCCGAGAGAGACATCGTCCATGTACGCGCAGGCCTCCACCCCTTCTCCCTCGATTTCCTGCCGAAATCATCTCTGCCCCGGCCGCGACACCAGGCAGAACATTGCTGGTCCCATAGGATCCCCTCGCTGGACACCGCTGGAGCAAGCGATCGTCCTGGTCTCCCCCAAGTCCATCCGGAAAAAAAACGTCGGCGGTCTTGTGCCGTAGTACTGGGCCACGAAAGGCGTGAGCGCTGGCACGCAATTTGCCACCTCTTCTAACACCGCCGTCCTTTTGACGGTGTTGAAGGCGTTGGAGCAGTCCGTGAGGACGAGCCAGTTGCCCGTCTCGTGTAGCCTCCTAGCCCTTAACTCAACATGCTCCACTCCGCCGGGGTACGGCGACCCCAAACTGAATCACCTCTCGGTTTACCTTCTCCAACCGCGGCCGCCACTGTCGCATAGCCCCTGCGGCGATGAGCCTCCTCCATGTCATGCTCACGCAAACCAACCGGCACTTTTCCCCGAACGCTGTGAAACCTGACTATAAGAAGAGCTGCCAGAACTCTGGCGGGAACGCATCCGGCTCGTCGACGATTCTCCGCCTGAATGCTGTCATACCACTTCCGAACTCCTCTCTACCGATGTCGGTGCGAATTATGGATTGTAGATAAGCCAATCGTTGACCGCCACTTCCTAGGCCTGAGAGGGTGCTTTGGGAGGCGATGACGTCGAAAAGCACCTCGGAAGCGTACTCATCGTCAGGGCGCCACGGGAGGAAATTTCCAACCTCCACCTCGATGGCGCTCGCCAGCACTGTAGCCGCCGCCGCGGACACGGCGGCGTGGTGTCCGGGGGGAAAATGTGTTCCACGTCTCCTTGTTCCCCGCTGATCGTGACTTTGCCAGAAGGTTGCGTGCTGTCACTTTGACCCGTCCGGCGTGGCGACACGCCGACGACGCTCGTTCAAGCTTCGCCTCTTCCGAAGCTTCATGGGCGGCATCCCGTTGTCTCAAGTCCCCTCTGCCGGTGTACGCTACCAGCCATGGGAACAGGAGCACTATGCCCCCGCTCTACACCAACGCGAACGTCTGTCGCCTCTTTATCCGGCCGTCCGGTGAGTGGAGCAGGGCTGGAATGAGGTACCATAATTTTACCGCCCGCAGGAGCGAGTTCGGCGTCGCCAAGTCCCGGTTCGGCAGGTGCTCCCCCATAGCGTGGTTGAGCATGTCAAGGATGCGCGTGCTCAGGCGCGCATATGCTCCTGCCAGCTGCGGCTGCACTTTTTTCCCGGTTACGAAACGTTGCCCCGGGTCATCCAAGGAAACAGTATCGAGTGGTGGCTCTATACCCAGGCTGTTTTGGTCCCATCCGTATCAAAGCCCCCGGCTGCGGGGGTCCTCTCACCTATGGTCACCCCTCCCATCTGCGCCGCCCGATTGCAAAGACCCGGGTCGGCTTGGACCGTTGCCTCCAGTGCGTCCCGTCTGGGATGAAGGGTTCCTCAGTCGACCACTGGACAGCGTAGTGGTGCCGATGCCGTGCCTCTCACAAGGACCGCAACCACACAACGAGCGTGGAGCACGTGGCGACCGTGCTCACATGGAAAACGTACCGCCCGGTGCCTGAGCTGAGGCGTTGCACCGCAGATCCCGCACGTCACTCCACCTGAGGGTGTCGCCAAGCAAGAGGCACGGGGGCGCGTCCCGTTCCCTGCTATCCCCCCCTGCGCCCTGGGAGATCCTCCTGCCGGAGCCTCGCCGTTTGGTGTCCGGGGCCCCCTGTCGTCCATTTCTGCTCCTCTCCCTCCACTTCTCTGGCTCGCTCCTCTCCCTTCTCTTCCCTCTCCACCACTAGTACGCGTTTCTCCGGTTTCCGCTACTCCTCTACCCTCCCTCTACCCCCCCCCCCCTCTTTCCCCCCCGCCCCCCCCTCCTCCCACTGGACTTGCTATCGAGGGTGCTGCACTATCCCTTCTCCCCGCTCCCCCCGCTCTCGTCGCTGCCCCCTCTCCCTCCGCTCCCCCGCTCCCCCCCGCTCCCCCCACCCCCCCCCCGTTCCACCCGCTCCCCCCTCTCCCCACACCCCCCCGGCTCCCCCCGGCCTGCTGACGAAGGTGGTGCATTACCCCCTGCCTGGGGTTTCGCCCCGTCCTAGTGTCCGCCCCTCTTCCTGCACTAGCTGCTCGTGATCCCCTCCCAGATCCTCTCGATTGGCCTCTTCTGTCCCTTGCGATCGCTTTGCCCTCCCCCCCCTATGGTCATACGACTACGGCCATGCATGAGATCGAATACATATCTCCTATCGAGTACCGCCCCCCTCCCCCCCCCCAGTTGCTTGGAACTGTCACCTCGGGTGTTGTCGACGCGGCCTCCGACCTTGCTCGGGGCGTTCCGGGCTGTTCCTCTGGCATGGTATTCCCGCTTCCCTCATCCTGGGGGTTCTCTGAGGAGCCCGGAGCTTCGTGTTCTTGCTCAAGCTGTCTTTTCAACCTCGGTTCGTTCTCAATCGTCGATTCCGTTCCTCTCGGTGGGGGCGCCGCCTGCACAGGAAAGGGAGGGGGCGCGATACCCTCCTCCAGCGCGTCTTGAACCCCGAGGGTACATCTTGTGGGACGCTCCTCCCACTCAGTATCGAGGCCCGCCAAGTATTCTTGAACGTGGGGCCCAATGTAGAGCCGTCGGTTTGGTAACCGGAGCAGGATATCCTGTGATCGGATCCCGAACGCAACGAACAGCGTACGGTAGCGGCCGACAGCCACTTCCCATTCCCTCCAGTGGGGGGAATCGAGGTAGGCCGCGTGAGGCAGACCCAGAGTATCACTGAACAGAGCATCACTGAAGAGCGTGCAGAAGAGGAACGAAGAGGTTGGGCTCCTCCCGTGGGCACGTGCCATGAGCTCGAAAGAGCTGTGAACGCCGGCTGTGAGATAACTAGCCGGACCAGGTCCTGGGACGTCTCGTTGCAGGAGGTTGGCGAATTGTACTGTGCTCCTTAACGCCGCCAATCTTTGCCCTGACTCGTTAGTTAGCAGGCCACTATTACTAGCAAGCTCTGCCGGGTGGGGAAGTCGTCTTCCCCCCACCCACTCGCTGCTGCACGCAACGCAGGACCTCAGGTCTTTATGCCCTCTCGCGAGGCGATCCGCAGTTCCAGCATGCAGCTGAAGTGCACAAATCCTCCGTGGGGACACGGGACGGGTACCCGCATGTGAATGCCCCCCGACCCCGCTGTTAACTCTGCCAAGGCCAGTCCGCAGTACGTGCACGCTGCCTCTGCCTCTTCCCTCTCCCACCTTCCTGTCTGTTGGTCCTTTTCCTCCGAAATCGTTGACCGCCACGATCTTGCCAACTGTTCCCTCCGGAGGACACCCCACTCTGTCGCGCCGTCAAAACGTTGGTGTAGCCTTGGCAGTATGTCTGTGAGGCGGAACGCTCTCTTACGGGGCGGTACATTCCCTTCTCGGGTGGTTACCCCGAAACGATCATTTCCCCTGTGGGAGACCCCCTGTACGTGTTCCACGGCACACTCCGTGTGGGTGCGCCAGCCAACCTTCGAAGACAAACCTGTCACGGTCTGTACCTTGCTGCCCACATGCCCCGCATGGCACTTCCACTTGTGATACTTGAGGGGCCGTGCCACGCCAATCTCCCCGGATGCCCCCCCCCCCTCTCTCGGCTGCACTTCGCGACAAATCTATCGTTTCGGTTTCGGTAGAAGACCTCCTGTTAAGGCAGAGCTTTGCTGCGACGACCCTGGCGTCTATCCGCCGGTCCGCCGAGGCCCTGAACCTGTTGGAGAAGGGGGTGCAGATCCACCTCTTGGTGCACCTAATGAAGAGCCGGGTTCGGGTACGTGACCTGGTGTGTGACCGTGCACACCCCGTTGATACTGGCTCGGGGGATTGCGTCTTCAACGAGTCCAAGGGCGCCACCGGCAGTGCACCTCGCAGGAGCAGGACGTTTGTACGAAGGCCATTTCCTCCACCAAACCGTGGCGAATGCTGCATATCACTCTTCCCCCCGTCCCGTCCCTTGTGGCCCTGGTGGATGACCCCCCTCCTCCCCCAGCCGGCATCTCTCGTCGTGCGACCGCCATCGCCTTTGCCATAACCTCTTCGCTGTGCTGTTAGAGTGCTCTTCTGTCCGCTTGCCCGATTGTTACGGTGCCTCTGCACGCCGGGCAACGTAGGTCGGTCGCCGCTCTGACGTCGAGGGCGGCGTAGCAGGGCAGACGGAGTCGGTGGGGGCAGGTGCGGAGATAAACCATCGGGGCTGCCAAGGTCTCGTAGCACGCAACAATCTTCAGGGGGCTCCACTCGGGGCTGCCCAAGTCCTGCGGGCGTCGGTGACGCTGTCCATGGTGGCGGTGGCGGCGGTGACTCTGCAGTCGACGCTGGCTCCGAGCTCCTCCCCTCCGGCACCCCTCCGGGCGTTGCCGGTGGCTTCGTAGGAAGCGACAGTTGCGCCCGTCTAGTCGTTAGCTGCGGTGACGTTGTGATCGCCAGTACCGCCTCCGGTGTCGAGAGTGGCGTCCCTACCGAGGCGGGGGGGAACCGTCGGTATCGGCTGCTGGGACAGTGTCACAGTTGACGTCGAGGGTGGCCTGGCCGACTGTGTTGTAGTCGGTGATGGTTGCCGCGTCGCCGATGGTAGCGGTGCATGTATCGACCTCCAAGGTGGAGTCAGCGGCGGTGGTTGGGACTGCCCCGATGGCGAAGGCTGCCTTGGGCACGGCTCGCGCACCTCCGGTCGGGTCGTTGAATGTAACTGCGGCTAAAAACCCGCTGGTGTAGAGAGGTCGGGGGGTGAGTCCCGGTCATAGCTGGCGGCGATGAGCCTCAGGGGAGGATTGGGGCAGGTATCATGAGCGGTGGGGGCGACGGTGTTCTCACCCTCAACGTCTCCAGTCCGGCTTCTGCTCTCGATTGTGCACCCGTTGGCGAACGAGCCGGACTCGACGTCCCCGGCTGGGCCGACGATATCGGCGACCGAAGTTCTGGCGGCGTAGACGCCGTCTCCGCCGGCGACAGTGAAGGCTCCCCAACTGGTACTCTCGAACGCCCCAGAAGGAGGGTAGGCGTCGGAGGTGACCCCAGCCCCGTTGCCGCTGGTGACGTCATGACCCCCTTCCCCGGTTGTGGTGGAAGAGGCACCCCAAAGGGGGTTTCCGTCTGGGACGGTACTGGCTCAACCTGTGGTGCCGGCGGCGTAAACCGCTCTACCTCTTGTTGCGGAGGAGCGGCGCCGGAGGACTGCCCGTTGGCTCGCTCGCCCGTACCAGCTGCTGCCCGGGTGCGTGCCCTCGTCCTGGTAGAGATACGTCCTTCCGTATATGCTCCGTCCTCGGTACGGCTGCGGTCACCCCCCTCCTCAACACTCCCTCGTCTCCGATGTGGCCTGCGAGTCTCCTGCTTCGCCTCCCTCCCAACAGGGTCCACGCCCGTGGGGTCACTACTTTCTTGGTGTCTCTGACCAGATGTTGCTCCCGGAGGGGGGCGGGGGGTTGACCTTGGCAGGGACCAAGCACCACCGGGGTCCCGAGAGCCTGGTGTTGCACCCGGAGGTAGTGAGGGAAGCCATCTTAAACTGCTGTTGTTATCCCTAACTGCAAGGAGCGCCCTGTTTCCTGATTGACCTCTTGCCTGTGTCGACTCCCTGTGAAACCGCATTCGAGCGACGTATTCTGCAGCACAACGGGTATCTTGGGAACCCGCAGCTGCCCCCTCTGGCAACGGAATGGGAACCACATCGCTCGCCCCCTCGTTTTCTCCTGGTTCCGCCTCAGCCCCTCGGCCTCTCCCGGGGAGGGCCTGGGTCGGACCCCCCCATCCCTTTCCTCCGTCCCCGGCCGGACGACCTGGGGGGATCGAGCCCGACCCCGCCTCCGGTGGCAAGAGGGGGGCATGGCTCCCGTGCGCTTCCATGGGTGAAGGTTCTCGACGCCGAGTGGTTCTTCTTTCGTCGCAGTGGGATATTCCCAACCGGCCGCCGTTTTTGCTGAGCCCGTTTCCAGCGTGAGGCGTCTGGACCTCCGAGCTGTCTTCCAGCCTGCCTTCTGTTGCGACAGTCCTGCCTATCACCTTGCTATCCCCCCCCCCCTATGCTCACCCCTGCCTTCTATCTGTGACCCTTGTCTTGCCGTCACCCTCTGTGAGGTCTCTTGTCGGTTTTGAAGGGTGGAATTTCCCGTGTTTAGCTGCCTCCTTAATACCGTAAGCACCTGGCCTGTCGCTAACCGGTGCCCAAGCGTCCCTTATGCTGTACTACTACCTCGCATCCGTGCAATGGCTAAGCTTCCCGAGAGAGTAAAACTCCTGCCTGACAGCCCCGTGCATTGGACCCCAGCGGCTGGTGCTTCTCCGTGGCGTGCTGTAGACTCCTGGTTCTGGGTGTCCCCTGCGAAGGTGGTCCTTAGTCCCTGGTGGGAGCGCTCCGGAACCCCTGATGGGGGCGAAGTGGCCCTTCGCCTCCCCCCCAATCCCAGTCAAGGGTGAGGATGGCGTGTTTGTACTTCTCTCGCCCGAAGGCTCTGGTGGTCCGTGTCTCGCCCTCGATCGAGGTCGTGTCGAAGGCCCGTCACCTGTTTCTGATCGACCCCTCCGAGCGCCTGTAATGGAGTGCTGAGGAGACCCGGCCCTGTCCTCCCTCGGCACCGACCTACTTGAAGCCTGCTGCTGGAGCCTTCCGGGCTGGCGGGCTGGACTTGCTGCCCCTGTGCTACCCCTTACCCAGGTGGTCGTCTACTGCCCACACTCCTTAGCGGGGGGAACTGCGACCAGATGCGTGGCTGTTGCTGTTACCGGACCGCCCCCCTGCTTTCCCCTTGGGGTTAGTTGCGTAACGGCTGATACTGACTCCCTCCCCACCCCCCGCTGCGCCGTCCTCGGCGCGTGTTGCTGCAGTCCTCCCATCGCGAGGGTTGACCCTCCTGCCCTCCCTCGCATCCACGACGGGACCGTCGTCTGCCGTCCTCGGCGTACCGGCGTTGTTCCCCCTGCTAGGCCCGCGCCGGCTGCCGTGGGAAAAATGATCCGGCGCCATCTGCATCCCTAGTGACCCTCCTAGTTGTTGTCCCCCTGGTACGCGCGCTGGTTGTATGTTCCCCGTACTCATCCACGCTGGGGTAGTCGTGTGTTGCCCACGGCCCATCGTCCGAACTGGTGCTTGTCTCTCCTCTGTCGCGGGAGGCGCTGGTATGGGCGCTTCTTCCCCCCCCATGGGGTGCATGAATTGGAGCGGGATGCTCGGCGCAGGCGAGCGCCCGGAGAACCCCGCCGGCTGCGTCCTCTCTCTCCTTCTCCCGGCTGACATGCTCGTCGCTCCTCGTCTTTGCGTGGCAGGCTGCTGCGGGCCGCTGGGGGGAGGTCCAGTCTCTCCCCCTGTCATTCCGCCCATCCAATCTCTTACCCTTGCTCCTCCAGCTACCCTCCTTCCTCCCCCTTGCATTTCTTCTACCTTTACCCGCCTCCTTGCCCTCCGTTCCGTACACCCTCCTCGCCCCCTCCCCCCTCCCTCTTCCTCCGTCGCTTTCACTCTGTCCCACCCTGCCCCCCGCTACTCCTCGTTGTCTCTCTCCTCGCCCTGTCCCCCCATATATTCCCCCTCCTCTCCCCCCTCCTCCTCCTCTTCCTTGCACCCCCCTCCCCCCTCTCCCTCTCTCCGTTCCTCCGTTATACGTCCGCTCGCCCTCCGCCCTCTACCTCCCCCCCGCTGCGCCCTGTTCCCGCCTCTGCTCCATTCCCCCTCCTGATTTATGATATCTATTCCGACATGGTCTAATTTTCGGGTTCCTGTCCGTAAAACATACGGTCTTCAATCAGCATTTCCGTCCCCGATCGGTCCCCCTTCCCCCCCCCGCCTCCCCCCTCGGTGCCACTAAGGCCCTGCAGTAGCAGCGGCAGAACGGCGTGCGTTGCTTGCCCCCTCTCATTGAGGTGGTCGACTCCTGCTGCTGCAGCTATAGGCGCAGTATGGATACCTACGTGGTTTTCATCGCGGTGTAGTCTCTGCACCCTCGGCCGTAGTAATATACCCGTGTTTTTTTCATAAAGATTATTTCCCAGATCTTTTTTTTTCTTTCTCTCTCTCTCTCTCTCTCTCTCTCTTCCTAAAGACGTCGTAGGTGACGGGCGGTAGTGTGTGAGCTCGCCTACCGATTAAAGTTTCGTACCTGGTATAACTTCGGGTCGTGTGTGCGACACTATTACGGGAGACCATGGTTGACAGGACCTACGTTAGACACAAAAAATTACCTGGTATGTATATACCTCTATTTACGAACAATATTTGGTCTTATTTACTAAAGTCCCCCGTGACAGACGCCCTCAAATATCAAATCTCCGCTTTCGCTGACCACAATACCCGTTCTCCCTTCCTCTCTTCCCTCTTCTTCAAATACAGCGAGTCTCTTGGCAACAGGTTCACCGCTACTCCGGTATGTTTCCCTGGTATATACCTCGTACAACAGTTGAGCTGCGGTACGACAAGGCTGGGCAAACCGGGAGTAGCAGTGTGTGAGTTCGACGTACAGAGCAGTTGGGCTATTCATACAGTAATCTGTGATGCTGAACCGTGTCCCCCTTCCCCCCCCCTGGGGGGCAAAAAAGGGAGCAAGAAAAAAAGGGAAAGAAAACAAGAAATCAGGAATAGGAACAAACACGAAAGAGAGGGTGAATAAAGAAGAAAGCAGAAAAAGGACGAAACGCACACACTCCAGCACAAAAGCCCCCCCTTGCTCCGGCTATGATCCCCTTTCTCTCGTGACTCACTTTTTTTCCCCACGTTCCCTCTTCTCTTTATTTTCTCTTTTTTTTTCCAATCTCTCTCTCTCTCTCAAATACTATTGTTGTTGTAAGGTTCCACCTCTCAGGTGACTTCCTTCTAATCCTGATATCATGCCTCGAGCAAAACTCACTGCTGTAGCCCGGTACTCACAGACAGGGGCGAGCGACAGTTCCGCGCGCGCGGATGTTAAATGGCCAACATAAACTAACAACGTCAGCGGCTATGATTCAACGCTGTTGGAGCGTATTGTAGTAAGATGTCGCATACGGCTGTCGGAGGCTGAATGAGATAAAATCTACTGCTGAAAACCGTATTAGTACCTGGTAGCACGAGTATTCCATTTTCTTACGTGTACAACAAGTGCCCGACAATTTTCCAGGATCACCGGCAAGAAGGATGACAGGCCCCTTGACCTCACTACTCTACTATTACGGGGGATCGGATTCAACAGGTTCTACGGTACACACAAAAGCCTACCCTGGTATATATATCGCTATTTTTACTATTACGGGGGGCCATAGTTAACAGGACCAAATATTGTTAGTAAAAATGGTTAAATATATAGGTGTTTATGTATACCATAGGTCCTGTTAACTACGGCCCCCCGTAATACCAACACTTTTGGTCCTATTTACCACGGCCCCCCGTAATAGTGTACCCTACGACGACGACAGCAATCGTGACAACGCCATCTCTTCTTCTTTCGCTCCCGCGCCTCATGGCTTAAGGTCGAGCGGTGCACCACCCGGCGCACGAACGAATTGCCCCCACAACCCGAACACAAGAAATCAGTGAGATAAGTTCGAACGACACAAACGAGGCACTCGACGGAACAACAAACCCAACAACAACAACAACAACAACAACAACAACAATAGCATCAACAAACACAACTATTGTAACCGCTGGGTTTTGCTCTCTATCGTGAAAACCTAACGGCGCACGTACCATTTCTGTCGGAAATGCAAGGATCGTCTGGGCAATGTTACTATCAGGTATCACATAATGGACGACGCGTGCTACAACAACCGAGGTGGCATTTTTTTTTCGCCTCGCAGGGCAAATATTTCTGACTGGTGGGTTTCCTCCACGAAGGAGCCACCCAATACCCTCAATAATGTATATCTTGTTTCCAAACACTTTTCGAACTACATACAGTATTACGGGGGACCATAGTTAATAGGACCTATGGTGAACATAAAAACCTACCTGGTATATGTTTAACCATTTTTACTAACAATATTTGGTGCTATCAACTATGGTCCCCCGTAATATTAATAGATACCTACACGATAGATACATAGTGCCCGTTTTCGCTTTCTCCCTCATGTTATTAATAGGAGCCCAAGAAAAAAAAAGCCCACCACCTATATGGTCGCAAGCGCCATACCCAAACGGTCTTCACATTCCGGGACAGAGTGGTCGTGTTCGTTTGTGTGTGTACGTGTGTTTGCGGAATACAGAGTGATACAGAAGTGACGTTTTTTTTGTACGGACGGATATATCTAAATACACATATATATATCGACAGGTCTAGGAGGGGGTCACTCATTCTAGCAGGCAACTGGCTTGGAAAATGGAAAGACACGTCTATTTTCCCATACCGGTAGCATAGCATAGCATCGTTTTGTGTTAATGTTGTTCATGCCGCGGTACCTGTCGCATGCATTGATCTTGGCGGAACGTCCGCGATTTGTCCAATGCGTACGCACCTACAGGCTTGTTCAAGCTGAGCTCAATAAAATTTGTGAGCGTCGGAGGCTCACGGTATTTTGGGAGACATTTCCCGCGTTTTTGCACACGTTACACACGTACCAGGTACGTGTTCTAAAACAAGCCTCTGTCAAACCGTTAGAGAACGTTTATTTTGTTTTTTGTTTGTTTGTTTTGTTTTTTCGTCAGACATCTGATCGTTTTGTTTCGTATTTGAGCCTAGATGAAGAAACTCAAATTCCTGGCGAAAAACAACACACACGCACTCCGTTCGCTAGGGCCCGCGGTAACGAGGATTTTTTTTTGTTTCATTTGTAATACTAATTCGATTTTTTTGTTTTCGCGTTTGATTTTAGTTGGTGTTGTAATATTTGACGCTCGTTTCCTCGACAACGGAGAGGGTCTCAAACAAAGTTGAACGTGAAAACTTCGGAAATCTTCCCTCCAGATACTACCTACCGGAAACACCCTTTCCTTGTTCGGCACTTGGCGACCTTTACCTTCCCATTGTGGAAAGAGCGTTTAAAAACACGACGGACGGCGCCCCTTCTGCAAAACCTATGAACCAAGCAAGCGCTTGACGGTATTTCCAACAAGGGATGCCTTCTTATCTCCGATTCTGGCAAATGGCCCGGACCTCTTCCTCTTGTCTACTGCTTGCTGCCTCTTCCATTCCGGCAAATGCCCAGATATCTTGCTCTTGTCTGCTGCTTGCTGCCGTAGACCATCTACATGGGCTACAGTAGGAGCACTACAGCATGACCGCCGTATGGTGTTTACCCTCAATTGCCGCTTAACTTCCAACATTACTCCGGTCGCCCCGGTGGTTCAAGTGGTTAACCTCGAATTCTACTTGTTTGAGTCCTGGGTTCGAGCCCCAGGTGGGTCGGACTTTGATTTTATTTGCAAAAAAAAAGAAGAAAGGATTCAATTGTTGAGAGCGCCTTGCAGCGTGGGTAGGCACAATTCGATGCGAGTCGACGAGGGAAGAAAAGGCTGAAATCTTCTCGCGATAAAAATGAAGGCACGTACCGTAGCGGGAAGGGGGGAGAAGAGCCTGCTATGTGACCCCGGATCTGAGTTACGAGTTGGAAGGAGAGAGAGAAGATGTGCGAAGACAATAAATGGGATGAGAAAAATAAAATAAAAAAATGGTTCCATGAAACTTGTCCCGGACTGCTGGGCAAAGCTCAAAAGGGTGCGTCATCGTCCACAAAAAACTAACGAACGATATACTCACATATTACTCTGTAAGTATGCCGAGGACCGGGTAGGGCTCTTGCAGGCATCAGGGATTAGGAGCCCGTCACCTCGACATCGTCGCCATCGGGAGAAGGCACTTCGTATAGTTTCCACACCTCGGATAACGTAACACTTTACGTTTTATGTTAATGTTGGGCGTCAGCGAAAACACCCCGTAACATTCCGTTACTACGTTAGCTACTTTCTGGATTTTGTGATAACAGTGTTAGTGTGTGTTACGATATTGGCGGGCGATCGCGTAACACTATGTTAGAGTGTTACCTTGATCCCGTACTGACCGCAGTATATGTGTTACGGTGTTAGGGTATGCCGCCCTTAGCGAGTAACACTATGTTAGCGTGACAGCAGAATTCCTTGTGGCTATCGTAACACACGTTGAAGGGATAACGTACACGGCCAAGTAAAACGTTAACACTATGTTACCGTGTTAGCGGCATCAGCCAATAGCGAGTAACATTATGTTATTGTGTTAGCGGGATTCTTACTTGTTACCGTAATACCCTCTAGACGGATAACGTACACGGCCGAAAAAACGCGTACATAACACTATATATGTTAGTGTGTTATTAATAGTAAAATATCTAGTGGCTATCGTAGCACATGTTAGAGGGATGACGTATATGCTCAATACAACGTCAACATTATGTTACCGTATCAGCCGCAGCAGCAGCCCGTATCGAGCGACGTTATGTGAGGGTGTTAACGGAAGTCTTGCTACCATAACATACTCCATTAATGTGTAGCTCGTATGCAATGTATGTAGTGACACAAGTTAGCAGATAACGTACACCCCCAATCTAACATGAACAACATGTTACTGCCGTGTTAGCTCGTACGTGCGAGTGTGCAGATTACGTTATAGATGGATAACGTAGATAACGCTATAGATGGATAACGTACTGGCGGGGTTTCCAGAAAAAAATAAGGCGTTTTTTTCGGGGAACCCTCCTAAATATATCCCTTGTTTAGGGGTTTAAAAATATGGAGGCGTTTTTTTACCGGGGATGACATGCTAACCTCCCCCCCCGGGGATTTTTTTTGTAGGTATCCCCTACTGGAATGTCGTCGAAATTAGATAACACGGCTACGTTATGTTACGTCCACACGCCGCTTTACCACTATCACAGGAAACACATGTTAGATCTCGGGAAGATCTTAAGGGTAACTTAGTAACATAATGTTATAACAACTTCGACCCCAACGGTAACTCAGTAACGCAGTGTTAGGCCCTAATTGATTTTCATGGTAACACGGTAACGTAATGTTGCAATGAGATCGTTACTGACGGTAACACCGGAACATAATGTTACGGAGACCTGCGCATTTAAGCTAACATCCTAACGTAGTGTTACGTATGGACCGGCTGAGACTTTAACGTACCTAACGTACGTTAACTGTTACGTTATCCGAAACCTAAGGCAATCAGATGGGGGGTCCAGATAACGTAGGGTTAGTAGTGCTGGCCACTGCGTTACGTTACGTTACTGGGTTATCTGTAACACTATGTTAGTGCTGGCGAACATCGTAACGTTATGTTAGGGTGTTATGTATAACACTCCCCCCAAGGGTAACACTATGTTAGTGTGTTATGTCTAACGCTTCGTCGACATTAACATTATGTTATCGTGTTATTAATAGTAAATGCGCGGATATCGATCTGGGCGTGCTAGAGTGATAACGTACGTGTCTGGTCAAAGCCTAACACTGTGTTGCGGTGTTAGTTCAACGACTGAGCACGGCGCAACAAAATGTTACTGTACCAAGGCTGGACGAGATCGAGCAGTAACATAACGTTAAGGCGCGTGCGCGTTCGTGGGTTGACAGTTAACACTGTGTTACCACGTCACCGTGATCGCTCCTCCGGTGTTAACACTATGTTAGTACGTTACGACGCTCCTGTGTTAGGCCCCATAACGTAGATAAGTGTTACAAGAGTGTTACGTTATCCGAGGTGTGACAGATTCACATGTCAGATGCCATACTCGTATACCATACCAGTACAAGGTTCCCCTTCGGGAAGTAGGTAACGTGAAGTCCCGGGGGCGTCGGAAGGCGAAAAGGGTTACGGGGTGGCGGGCTATATATTTACGAAAACCCTGAAAAAAATGTAGGGTTTTTCCATGTCACCTACTCGGCTCGACGAGGCGGAAAGCAATCCCTTGTTTTTTGGAGCCAGTTGGGCGACGTTCAATGCCCCGGGCACCGCCGCGGCGCTCGGCCGGGATCCAGACATGCGTCGTAATGCACCCACGACCCGCTTGCTTGCCCAGCGGCCGAAAGTGCGAGAAGGAACCCTCGGCCACCGGAGAGCAGCATGCCGAAAAAAAAAATGTGCATCTTGTACATACACATCATTAGTCTAGAGATATACCTGGTCTGTAGATACTGTAGATTGTATCCCCCTACGATCGAATATAGGTCCAGTGAGGACGATAATAGAGGATACTTACGGGAGGGCCCGAAACGACTACCAGGTAGTAACTTGATATCACGAAGATCATCCCCAGGATCGAGAATCAACAAGAAACAATAACTACTACTTCCACAAGGGGCGGGTGGGCGGGATACACCACAAAAAAAGTAAACCTAGTCTAGGCCTATATCATTATCAGCAGCGGGCAGTGCCGTGCCACCTGCTCTTCGTTGTGCCCGGCGCAGCCACATGGACGTCAAGACTCGAGAGTAGGCATGCCTCTCCTACGAGTATCCCCCTGCCTCTTGATCGCGGCAAACGTCGGTAGAGCCCATAGCTATCAAAAAGTTTAATTCCGTCGGAACGAGTGAAGCAAAAAAACGACATTTTAGTTCAGTCATACGAACCCAGAAATTATATGTTTTTTTTGTTGAGTATCCTCTGAGTGGTCATGTTAATTAGTATTCTCTGGGACGTCGGGGGGGGCCGGGGGGAGCTCCACTGGCGTGGTACGAGACCCGCGGCACCGGCCGCTGCTTATCGTTCCGGTACCTGAGGGCCTCCCTCGGTCGGGGGGGCCCTAACACACGCAGATGGCGTGGGATCAGGCGACCAAGTGCGCCCTGTCGGCGGCAAATTATTTGTCCAGGGTCAGCTTGGACGTGTCAAATCCGGTTGAGATCAGGGTGCCAAGCAGGGGCAGGGTGTTAAGTGCAGAGAGCTCTGGTATAAGCGCCAAACCTCTGCATGACGTATTCGCTGTTCCTGCCCATACAACAGCACAGCAGCACTCGTATGGTGGCACAGTTGTGCTTTGTACCATCATCGTTCCTCTCTCCTTATCGTGCGCGCGAATAACATAGACACCCTCTAAACGAGCACACGCAGTGTCGACGCTACAGTAGACTGCCACTTGCAGCTGTACTTTCTTTTTTTTTACGCCATCACGCATGCCAGGCATCATGTGTCATGTGCTACGTCTCGCACCAAGCGCACAGAGAGACGAGACGAGACTCGACGCACGGTCCGTATCACGCCGCGTGCTACCAAGGCTTGGCCGACAGCAGTACTGCTGCGGTAGTTTTTTTTAGCGCTTAAACCCTTTTACGGCAAAACCTGTGGCACCGTTTTGGGGCACAAACCACTGAACTTGTAAGTATACTGTCGTAGTTTGCCCTAAAAAGGGTGAACACTTGAAAGAAATCCCTCTCTGAGACTGACTGGCTTTACCCCCTGTGGGGCCCCTATGAAAGCGACCGAAACACCAATGGTTGATCACGCTTGGCGCTTTTGTCAACCACCTACGACCGGCGCAGGACCCCAGCGGTAGGGGCAGGATCAGGCTTCCCCCCCGTGCCGCACGGCCCTTTTCACATCCCAACTCGGACACCGATCATTGACAACATGATAGTGTTGCGGAGGACCACGGTAAATAGGACCAAATATTGCTATTAATAATAAAAATGGGTAAATATATCTAGGTTTTTGTGCGTACCATAGGTCCTATTTACTATTAGTAGTACCGTCTTCTCCCCCCCCCCCCCCCCCCCAGTCAGGCAGTGGCCGTTTTTGCTGTATATAATCGCCAGTTTTCCTCTCTGAAGTTCCCAACAAAAAGGTAAATTCGATTACGGTCAAGGGTCGCACAGCCGCGTCGGACACAGAAAAAGCAGCCGGTGGCAAAATGTAACTCCTCTGAGGCCTTAAGGACAGCACAACCCCCGTTGTGGGCACGAAACACTTGCGTTTAGAGTCCCATTTAGGTTCATGTGCAGCGCGGTGGCTGAAGGGGTCAGATGAGATATGCGAAGGGGCGAGGATGCGTTCGAAGTGCGGCGGAAGGAGATGCACGGGACGAGCGCAGCTTGACATCGCTTGGAGTACACATGGCACGCGCTTTCCTGGTGCAGAATGCATAGCATACGACCGGACTTCTTGTCGCTTTACTAGTCGCTACCGGAGTCCTTCGTAAAAGAGTTGGGGGTGGGGGGGGCGGGGGCGGGGTGTACTCACTATCATGCATGGCGATAGTCGTGAGACCATAGACCCTCGCATCCCCACAATGCCGGGACGGAGTACGTCGGGTTTTCACCGACCAGGCAGACATTGCTTGCTTGCACCAAGCGCGAAGCGAAACGTATTGTGTTGGGCGAGTCGCATGAAGGGTGAGCTGCATCCTACTAAGAACCGCTTTGGAGTCGGATTTTCGTGCGTATGGATGACAGCGTCAATGGATTGATTTAATTTCTGGCGTGTCCACTTCGAGAGACATATTCGGTTTGTAGTGCTTGCAAGGGTTTTTTGTGTGGTGTATAGCTCGACATCTCGGCTATGCTAAAAATGAATCCCACTTGCACGCGCATACACTACCCCTCCCCCCTTCCCCGCCCCGCCCCTCCGCTCTCATGAGAAAGAGCCCCGCAAGAAGTTCAGCCTGGGATTCTCGGGGAATCATTAACTAATATCGGGAGCGGTTACGCTAAAGCTATGATAGTTAGTCTGGTCCTGGGACACAAACACCACCCTTACTCAAATACGTGGATCTCGCGCCTGGCAGCATCCCGGAATCTTTTCTGCAGGACAATTAGTCTATCGGGTATTTTTCCCCACTGCTGCAGTATTCTCCTCTTTTTGCTTGAAAAGAAAGGGAAGGGAAGGACAGAGGGGAAAATAGCAAATAGTTTCCAACTCTAAATCCTCTATGAAGCAGAGAGTGAAAAATCAGGAACGCTTACATTTTCGTACAGGGCACCAAAAAAACACACACGCACATAGAGGAATCAGGAGTGATTATAAAAACATTTTTTGGAGGAAAAAATTAAGAAAAATATTAATTTAGGACGGAAAACTTCGAAAATGAAAGGCCTCTTAGAGGGCCGGCGTTACTTACAGTTACTTAGCTGTGTAATCATTTTTTTTTTAATCGTTTCGATAATACTGCTGCCACTCGACTCTCGTTTTGCCCCCCTCGGCTTCTCTAGGGGGTGGTCCCCGAACACCGTATTTCGCCCTAACAACACTTTTGCGAGGCGTTCCACTCTGCATTCTGCTCTGTACTTGGTACGTACTTGAAGGAGTACAAATCATTTCGTACGTACTCCCGTAGCATAATAAGACCGCCGCCGCCGCTGCGCCAGTCGCATGTAAACAAATCGCTTCTCTCCCCTCGTCCTCCTCCTGCTGCTGCTCCTGCTGCAGCTGCTGTTGTGCCGCTGGACTGTATTGCTGTACGGTGGTATGGGCCCCAGGGAAAAATAAACGCCCACTCTGGGCAAGGCTTGCGCCCAAACTGTGACACCGACGTTAAGCAGTCTTGCGCACAGCAGTTCATATCCCGGTAGTATATGGGGGGACGCTCCTACAGTATTACTACTGCTGTACATACATAGGCTGCTTCTTTTTTTGTGGGCCAACACTTTCTTCCTTCTCTTTTTTTTCGACCATTACTTTTTTTTTTTGCTCTCTTCCAGCTCTTTGGGCAAAGCCGTGGTCACAGGTGCCTCCCTTCTCTCCCCCGGAATAAGCATGCCTTCATATTGATCGCGCAGGGGTTTCATTCAGCAGTCCCACTGCTCGTCGACTTTCATCAAAATCTTCTACCTCATGCTCTCGCGCTTTCCGCTCTCAACGAAAAAGACACGTAAACTTTTCTTTTTTTTGTATTTTGGGGGCTGACATTGGCTCGATTGAAAGGAAACACTGTACGTACGAGCTGTTCGTACGCTCACAACTGCCGGAGTAGCTGACGCCCCCCCCGGAAGTGACACAGTCAACGGAAAAGTGGGGCCTTAAGACCGACTAGCACGGGAAATTATTATCGGGCTCTAGGAATTTAGTTGTTGTGCCGAATGTACGTGTTTTAGTCGGCGGGACGGTCGAAACCCCCGGTAGACCTCCTCAGGATGCTCTCTCACACTCTTAGTTTTGATTTTTGGCGCAGCGAATTTGTTTCCTCCGGAGGGTATGAAAACAATCTGTTTGTCAGAACTAGGGCCAGAAGTGATTAAGCATTTGTGGATTTTTGGTGAAAATAATCGTGCCTTCAGAACTAACTGGCAATAGGAACGAACAGTCAAGCTACGACTGACTGTGGAGAAGAGACGGAAAGCTGCTGAAGAAAGCACTCGGAGAACTTTGAGAACAACGCTACAATTGTCGGATGGCAAGCATGATAATAGTATTAACAACAACTGAGGGGATTTCGACTTTCCCCCCGAGTAAGTCGCGGGTTTTCGGCAAAAAAAACAGAAACCGTCTTTAGAGCCCTTTACCTTTTCCCCATAATATTACGGGGGACCATAGTAAATAGGACCTACGGTATACACAAAAAAAACTATATCCGTACGTATTTCTTACGAACAAAATTTGGTCCTGTTTACTACTATGGTCCTCCGTAATACCAGGTAGTTGGTCTAAGGTCATTCCTGAAAAACAAAAAAAAATGAACGTACGATTCGTAAGATCAAAAGGATCTTCGTCAATATTCGCGTGTTATTTTGTCACCGGTTAAAAGCGGTATGATGCCATTGTGGTTCCACCATGCATGGTATACGTGGCTGGCTGGGAGTCGTACGTTCTATCATAGCTTTCGGGATGGAAATTTTAAGGACGCCATTCGGCCTCCAAACTCATACCCAACAATCCTTACATTTCCGTCCGGACTGGTATACACACTGGTACGTATACTCGTACCTGTTTTTTTGCCGGATGGACAGAATGGTATCGTTCGTTGTCGTGTAACATGTTTTGTGTGTCTACGCATCCAAATGCTTGGGTTGCACAACTCCAACCAGCTACTAATTCTACACGGCTATTATTAGTAGCAGCAGCGGCAGCAGTAGTAGAGTGGCAGCAGCAGCAGCAGTAGTAGTGGTAGTAGTAGTAGCAATAGTATTAACAGTACCTGGGATGTACCAAGCATTAAAATTTGATTTGTCATGACCCGGGGCATGTCCGTTTTTGTCCCCGGGTTGTTCGAGTTTTAGATGCATGGAAGGATTTAATATCCGGGTATGGGGCCTTATCGTCCCCGGGTGATCCAGGCTCCATGAGTCTCAGCCAATCAGTGATCAGTCGATGGAAGTGGGGTTTCCACACCGTGCGGGGCGGTGTCGACCCGGAGGGTCGTCGTTTTTGTCCTCAGTTGGTCAGAGGTGTAGATGTACGGAGGGGTTTCCGGTTCGGAGAGGGGCCCCTATCCTGCCCGGGTGTGGTGGAACCTCCATGGCTCTATTCAGCACCAATGTTCTAGAAAGAGCTACAGTATAGTGGCCCTTGGCATGGATTTGGCCAAACAAACAGCTACCAGAATTGCAATTCAAAATTGAAAGTCAGCAGCTTGACTGACTAGATGGCTGCCAGAAGTGCCTCGGGATTGTGCCACGCACACGGCTCGGTGCGGCATGGGACCCGGTGTTCTACTGATGGTGGCGCCCAGCATCTCTACTCATGGGGCAAGGCGGGGCTCAAGCGCTCTGAATCGCGCTACCCGATTACAGACAGACAGACAGGCAGACAGACAGCCATGATATTAATAGCAGCATTAATGAAACAAGATGGGCATTTAAGCTATACGAAATTAATTCAAGAAAATACGGGAATAACCCTTTGCGCGACGGGCGACGCGACGAGAGCGTCTGCCCCTACCCTGTCCACCCCCGAGGTTTAGGCATCGTGCAAAATCGTGCCAGCGACCAGTGTACCATCGACGTACTTGTGTATACACCGCGTACAATTAGGAAACTCCGGCGCACCAAGGCATCACCAAAAAATATTCTACCCATTCGCGTTCTAGGCTCCCCCACCTGCTATATAGTCAATTCACACCAATTAGAATCGGCGAGTCCACTCATCACCGTATAATCTGACCCACAGCAGCAGTAGGGGCGATGTCTCGCACCATCCCGAACTTCTTCCATGCATATACATCAGAGCCGTACCAAAGCAAAATGTTATTTGACAACGTAAACACCTGCCATGCATGAACCTGCGTTGCCCGTCTCACCCGCCATGCATGAAAAGACACCGAACAACATGTGACGCTTGGGTCCCCGGTGAGCGACAGCGGAGGAGGGGCGTACGTACCTATCGGTGTTGAGAAGGTGAACAGGGGCCACGACACGCTCCAGTGCGGAGGCATGTGCTTCAACCTCCCTCGCCTCCACTCCGTCCCAATTGAACACTTGTTTCTTCATCCGCGCCGCTGAAGCGTGCATATATATCGATGTCGCGGTTGCTTAATACCTGTATGCTTGATACACAGTACTTTTGCGTTGCCTTTCAACATCTGACGCCTACCTTCAGAACAAAGCTGGCTGTGGCTTACGATAGGGTTAACGCATGAACAAAGCCGGTTGTGGCTTGCAACATGTCTCGCCTTTTGGACAGTTCTGTAACTTGCAACACCTATCCTATACACACAAAAAACGGATATAACAAACGCCCTCGTGGGGTGGATTCATCCGACGTCGTTGTCTCCGCCGCCAACCTACCGGTCGAGTACCGCCCTTTTGGCGGGGATCGTATCCGGGTGGTGCACTTCGACGACATGATGACCGGCCGTCGCCGCAGCATTCGCGTCGACGCCGTCTCCTTCGCCGAGTGGCTCTTGCAGTCCGGGACCCTGGCCTCTCCGACGTAGTGCGCCCTGTATGTCAAGAGAAATAGACCACCGGGCTTCTCGATACGCGCTCGGGTGCCACCTTCCGCGTGGAGGCCCCGGTGGCTGTTGTTAGGGTCAATGTCGGCGTGAACTACTAGGACCTCGAGATTGCCCCGGACAAAAATGCGGTGCTTCCCGAGCTGGGGTTCTGGCAGACAGACCTCTGCCTCAACGAGCTCCATCTTTCTGACGATGTCACCGGGGTGCTTGATGACAGCTCCCAGTCCTCCCTATACGGACAAAAATGCGGTGCTTCCCGAGCTGGGGTTCTGGCAGACAGACCTCTGCCTCAACGAGCTCCATCTTTCTGACGATGTCACCGGGGTGCTTGATGACAGCTCCCAGTCCTCCCTAGACGACGAGGAAGTGCCGGTGACGAGCGCGTTCGGCGCTCTGCACCGCCACGTCGAGAGCTATCGCGTGGCCAATAACTACGCTCGTGGCTTTCAGAAGCTGCACGGGTAAAACAGTGACGTAGTCGTGAGGGGGCATCATCGGCTGAGTGGTCACCCTCACGCGTCCATTTGTAAGAAATGATCCATATCCAGATGGTGATGCATCTATTCACGGTGAGGCGCGCGAATATATGATAGCACTATTGCTGCTCCAAGCTGCACGGGAACAAAACAATATGGTCGTCCGGGGGCATCGACCAGGTGGTCCTTCCCTCACGTTTGGCCATAGATATGCAGCGCTCAATATGCAGGAGGTGGAGGGTCTACTCACCATATGGCGTGCATATATATGGCGCGTTCTCCGCGGGCGATTGAAGGGGGGACATGAAAAATTCAGCAGTGAAACTAGCGGCCTCCCAAACTATGCCGGTATAGTAGTAATATAGTTGTTCTCCGTGTTTCCCCCCCATCTAAAGCTCTCAACCCCAAATATGACGCAAACGCCTAAACCCGAACAACACCAAAAACCAAAGTACCAAACATCAAATTCGAAATCCCACATTCCGAATCCCAAATACGGTACCAAACACCAAAATATTCACTGTTTTGTTTACCGTCCACACACCAGCAACTTAGCATACCGCATTTTCCTTCCGGCAATCAACACAACGCCGTAGTAACTAGGGCCCTGCTCGGTAGTCAAACGACCATCGGTGTCGTGAAGAAGGGTCGAAACAAGCATACCGTACCACGGCGTCAATTATTACCAGTATGCACAAGGATCCCGGCCGCCCGAGTCGTCCCAGTTAGGCGGTCCCTCCCAGCTGCCCGGGTTGTCTCGGCTGCCCGGATCGATCCGGCCGCCCGGGCCCTCCCGGTGCACAGACCCGCGGTTTGCCGGCTCCCTGGGTTGCCCCGGCTGTTCGGTTCGTCCCGACTGCGCAGGCGTAGAAACGCGAGGTGCCGGCTGCCGGGCTTGTTTAGGCCTTCCGGGTCATTCCAGCTGCGCAAGCTTGGGCTTGCGAGTTGCAGGCTGCCCAGATTGTACGGACTGCCCAGGCTGTTCAGGCCGTGCAGGCGTAGGCTCGCGAGGTCTGGTTTGCCCAGGTGATACGGACTGCCCGGGATATTCAAGCCGCGGAGGCGTAGGCTCGAGAGTTCCCGGCTGCCCAGTTTTTCCAGATCGCCCGGGTCGCCCCGGCAGCCCGGATTTTCAAGGCTTCCCGGGGCGTCCCGGATGCACAGGTGTAGGCTCGAGAGTTACCGGCTGCGCAGGCGTAGGCTCGAGAGTTCCCAACTGCTTGGGTTGTTCAGGCCTCCCGGGTCGTCCCAGTGGCGCAGGCGTAGACTTGCCAGATCCCGGCTGCACGGGTCGTCCAGGCCTATTGGGACGTCCCGGGCGTGCAGGCGTAGGCTCTATATTTTCGGGCTGCCCGGGTTTTCCTGGCCTCTTGGGTCGCCCCGATTGCGCAGGCGTAGGCTCGAGAGTTCCCGACTGCCCGGGTTGCTCAGGCCTCCCGGGTCGTCCCGGTGGCGCAGGCGTAGGCTCACCAGATCCCGGCTGCACGGGTCGTCCAGGCCTTCCGGGGCGTCCCCGATTCACAGGCGTAGGTTCTAGAGTTTCCGGCTGCCCGGGTTGCCCAGGTTGCTTGGGTCGTCCCGACTGCGCAGGCGTAGGCTCGAGAGTTCCCGACTGCTCGGGTTGTTCAGGCCTCCCGGGCCGTGCCAGTGGCGCAGGCGTAGGCTTGCCAGATCCCGGCTTCCCGGGTTGTCCAGGCCTACTGGGGCGTCCTGGGCGCACAGGCGTAGACTCGAGAGTTTCCGGCTGCTCGGGTTGTCCTGGCCTCTTGGGTCGTCCCGGCTGCGCAGGTGAAGGCTCGAAAGTTCTCGACTGCCCGGGTTGCTCAGGCCTCCCGGGTCGTCCCAGTGGCGCAGGCGTAGGCTTGCCAGATCCCAGTTGCACGGGTTGTCCAGGCCTCCCGGGGCGTCCCCGATTCACAGGCGTAGGCTCTAGATTTTCCAACTGCTCGGGTTGCCCCGGCCTCTTGGGTCGTCCCGGCCGCGCAGGCGTAGGCTCGAGAGTTCCCGACTGCTCAGGTTTTCCAGGCCACCCGGGTCGTCCCGGGGGCGCAGGCGTGGGCTTCCGAGGTCTCGGCTCCCCGGGTTGTCCAGGCCTACTGGGGTGTCCCGGGCGCACAGGCGTAGGCTCGAGAGGTTCCGGCTGCTCGGGTTGTCCTGGCCTCTTGGGTCGTCCCGGCTGCGCAGGTGTAGGCTCGAGAGCTCCTGGCTGCTTGGGTTGCCCAGACCACCCGGGTCGTCCCGGTGGCGCCGGCGTAGGCCCATGAGGTCCCGGCCACCCGGGTTGGCCAGGCCTCCCGTGGCGTCCCGGATGCGCAGGCGTAGGCTCAAGAGTTCCCATCTGCTCGTAATGTCCCGGCGTCTCGGGTCGTCCCGGCTGCGCAGGCGTAGGCTCATGAGGTCCCGGCCGCCCGGGTTGTCCAGCCCCCCCGGGGTGTCCCGGGCGCACAGGCGTAGGCTCGAGAGATCCCGGGGCCCCGGGTTTTCCAAGATTCTCGAGTCGTCCCGGCTGCGCAGGCGTAGGATCGAGAGGCCCCGGCGGCCCGGGTTGTCCAGGCCGCTCGAGTTGTCCCGGCGGCGTAGGCCTGCTAGGTCCCGCACCCCCGGGCTGTCCAGGCCTCCCGGGACGACCCGGACGCGTAGCCGTAGGTTCGAGAGTTCCTGGCTGCCCGGGTTGTTCTGGCTTCTCGGGTCGTCCCGGGTGTGCAGGCATAGGCGCGGGAGGTACCGGTTTCCCAGGTTGACCAGGCCGTCCGGGTCGTCCCGGCGGCGCAGGCGTAGGCTCGCGAGGTCCCGCATGGACGGGCTGTCCAGGTCTCCCGGGGCGACCCGGACGTATAGGCGTAGGTTCGAGAGTTCCTGGCTGCTCGGGTTGTTCCGGCTTCTCGGGTCGTCCCGGGTGCGCAGGCGTAGGCTCGGGAGGCCCCGGCTTGCCAGGTTGTCTAGGCCGCCCGGGTCGTCCCGGCGGCGCAGGCGTAGGCTCGCGAGGTCCCGCATGCCCGGGCTGTCCAGGTCTCCCGGGGCGCCCCGGCTTCTTGGGCGTCACAGGTCCGTGTTCGCGAGATCCCGGCTGCTCGGGCTTCGCAGGCGTAGGTTCGTGATGTGGCGACTTCTCCGGATGCCCAGATGCTGGCTGTTTGGGATCACGAGGGGCCCGGAGATTACGGTGGTAGATCCTCGACGCGACGTCTTCCGGGTGAACGTTGTCGGCCGCGGTTCCTTCCTGCAGTACGCTCGTGAGCCCGCCGTAGAGACCATCATCTTGATCGACAGGGTACACTCGCCCAGAGGTAAGGTTTGCCTGTCGGTCAAAGTGAGACATACAGTTAGGGGTGGGACTGAAATATTTTTAGACGTAAAAAAGTCACACAAAATGTGCGGGGGTAAAGATGAGTCTTTAATAAATTAACCAATCAGCGCTTGGCATAGAATAAGTACGTCATAAAAAACTCTTCATCATTTAATATCATATACCAGGCACCAGGGTAGTCTGTACCTGGTAGTATGGTACGAGAGGAGCCGCAGCGTGTGGCTCCAGAAGGGCGGAGCAGCACACAAAAAAAATAACACGAGGAGTGCTTGAGTAGCAGCGCAGCAGCGCACAAATGGGCGCGTGAGCGTGGGGGGGGATTACTGGTGCAGCCCCTGCCGGGCCTGGTTGTGAAGGTGGATCTGCTGATCCTGGCGCGGCTGCTGGCGTTGCTGACCCGGCTGCTGCTGCTGTTTATCCTGCTGCTGCGGCTGCTGCTGCTGCTGCTGCTGCTGCTGCTGCGGTGCAAGATGTTCCAATCTACAGCCATCTAACCCGGTCGCGGCTGACCTCCGCCCCCGCGATGCCACGGCGGATAACAGCATTCGCTCGGGACACGATCGCCGCCGCCTCGTGGACACCACGACCCGTACGCTGCAGATATGCCTCCCGGTTCGCTTGGACATTTTTTTTCTTTTTACTCTTGGCCGAGGTTCCTTCTGTTTTTTTCGAAGTACCCATCACGAAATTGATTGTCGTGGTCCCCAAAAAGGGACTAAGGGGGCGATTTTTTGTCGAATCGTTCTCTACGGATACTGCGTCGATTCGAGCGGGGTTTGTTTTGCTGCATGCCACACATCCCAATGTAGGGCATGCTTAAGTCCGCGCACTACTCAAAAGCACTCATAGAGTAAGAGGCGAAAAACACAGAGAGAAACATGCTTCTCCGCACCTTTCACTCTACAAATTCATCAATTCGTACTCCTGTGCTAAAATGAGCAAAGCATCCCAAAGGTATGGGCCTGTGTGAGGTGTCTGTATGACGTCAAGATCCAATTCATCTCCAGCCCAGAGAAATATCCTATACAAAGTTCACTATGCTTGCACACTAAAACCAAGTTCTTGGGGGTATGTCGGTAGTTTTACTTTTTCAGTTTTTTTTAAAATTTTTCGGCTGGTCGTTTCGAATAGCCTGCCGTTTTTTGGTCAAAACAGGCCTCCAATCCCACCCCTAACAGTAGGGATTGGGATTGCGGGGCGCGAGGGGGTGGATGACTGGGGTCGTGATCAAAGTTACAGCCGTTCCAAGAAAATGTAGCCCTGGCGGACGAAGTACGATAGGCAGGGATACTAGTGTTTTGGGGGGCGCGGGTGGGGAAGGCAGCAGCAGTGCTTTGCTGCGAACCAAACGTATAGCCCTAACGGGTGCAGTACGCGATGCAGCGGCGGCATGATTTGGGGAGGCGGTGGGTGGGGAAAACTGCGGCAAGCAGTGCTCGGGGTACACCCGTGCGAAAGCAAACATCCACCTGAGGGACGAAGTACGACAGACATGCTCTTTTTGTGTGGGGTGATGAATGGGGAAGATTACAGCAGTGGTGAGATGTGGGCACCTTGCACCTCTGCACGAGTATCCACTTGATAGCAACAGTGGGCACACTACAATACACTTGACCCTTTCTTTGGCGACTCGAGAGAGGGGACACGTGACGATAGAAAATGACGTGCTACATCGTCGGTCACTGCTTGGTTGGAGGGTATTATTGCAAATCGGTGTCCGAAATTACGAAGCCTGCGCGCGTACGACACGGAGTGCACACGATCGTACTCGAGCTGCTTCGCGCACTCACGGCTCGTAGATGGTTGACAAGACCAACAACAAAAAAAACTGCAAGTGTTTTCGGTCGCTCTCTCTGGGTCCTTGAAGGCACCGTGGTACGAGTGTGTCCGCAGACGTGCCAACCACCTTGCGTTTGGGGAGGGGTGGGCTGGACGCGCGCAGTGACACGTCGTGTGCGCCCGTGAATGTTTGCGTGCCTCGATGTTTGTCGGCGACTTCGGCGGCAGCGCTGTGGTGCCGCGGCACATGCCAAGGTGAAGGTGCATCTATTTTTTTTTCCCGAAGTTCCTGGCTTTGAGGATATCAACACTATATTGCTAAGTAAAAAAACGGAAATCTGTAAAAAACGAAAAGTCCAGCTCGATGGAAATTCCCCATGTCCTGGTAGGTGTTGGGGGGAAAAACAAAAACGTATCGCAAGAAAAGAATGGCATTCCGACGGTTTCGGGTCAAGGAGCCCGGTCATTCAGAAAATATGTTCGCCGAAAAGTGCTGTACTCCCGACGTAGCACGTGTCCCACGCAAGCCCGACGTCAAGCAGATTCACACACCAAACGCACACACAGGTCGACGCGGGGTATCCTATAGGGTTCGGCGACGTTGTATGTCGTCTCCCCTCTCGGGCAATATTTCAGCCATTCAAAAAGACTACGTATCACCGGGGGTGGTATGATTTCGCTGTGGGGGTGGGGTGGAGGGGGGTATACTATCGTACGTTTTTTACCGTATCATCATACTCCCATCATAGTCGAAAACAGAAAAAAGCTCTGGAAAAGAAATTCTACCACGGAGTGTGCTGTTTAGCGGCGTGGTGATAGACTGTGGTGAGGCGGCATATGTCCGGCGTGCGACCCATGGCTCTATAGTGCGGTAGGGAGGGTACTTGAACCCGTTTAGGACGGCAGTCCCGTTTTGAGGCCAAATCCCACGTACTTTCAAAACGGGACTGCAGTTCAAAAAGGGTTCAAGTACCTTTGGGCCCGATCAGTTAAGACTGACGTGACTATACACAACTTAGGGACAGCCACATTCAACCCTTTGAGGACTGCAGTCCCGTTTAGGGGACAAACCACTTGGAATTAGAGCGGTTCGTCCCAAAATCGGGATTGCGGTACTAAAGGGGTTAAGAGTCCCGCTTGCTTTCCGATGTAATTATTTTTCATGTGTTAGATGTATCCTACGTAGTCGGCGGGATTGCCCATTCATTCAGTGCAGATTTCAGCTTGACTCTTTCTGGACCGCAGTCCCGTTTGGGGGATAAACTACTCAGAAATTGAACGGTTTGTCCCCAAAGTGGGACTGCAGTCCTGAAAGGGCAACGTTAACTTTTTTCAAAGTTGTTTTTGCCCCTCAAGTGAGGAACGACCCTCAGAAACAAGGATTCTACCCGTACGGAGCATGTCTCATTACCTAGAGCTGTGGGTTGACACGACTCAAGTCACCAACTATTAATATTAGTAGTTGTGAGTCGGACAAGAAGCTACTGTAGTCGCTTCCCGGAGGTGGGTGCAGACCATCCGACTCGCCGAGTTTCCATACTTGTCAGAAGGATTGTTGAAGGCGGTTCCGTAGCCTTTTTTGGGGGGGGAGGAGGGCCTTTCGACCGGAGAGGGCTGATTTGATTCCGCTTCGTTCGCCTGACCTTAGTCGGCAAGTCGGCCGGCCATCAGCTGGCGTCGCCAGCCGGCTTGCCGACTAGAGTCAGATAGTTGGTTAGCGGCACGTACCTATTTTGTCCCCAAACGGGACTGCGGTCCTGTAAGGGTTAAGTCGGCAACTGCAGTAGTCGGACTACAGTAATAATTGTTTACCAGTACTTTGTAGCCGTTTTTCGGAGGTACCCACCATCTGACTTATTGGGTTTCCATGCTTATGGGAAGGACTATTGAATGCGGCTTACGGTACATTTTTGTTTTTGGGCGGGGCCCTGTCGGTCGGAGATGGCTGCGGTTTGGCTCGCCCTCGCTCGCTCACCCCGCTGGCCGACTATTTCCGACTAAAAGTAGCAATTTGGCTAACGGGTACCGTCCGATTTGTTTATAAATCGTGAAAATTTTGGCGGCTCTCAGCTCCACTCAATACGTAATAGGTGGGTCTACGCGAAGAAGCCGAGAGCATCTCTATTGATTACCTTGCCGAAGGTCAATTGAGCGGACAGATACACTGCCAGAAGTCCGAGAGCCGCCCGCATCTCTGTCGAGCTTTCGGCGGCCCTTGACTTCACGGAAGGGAAGGTATAAGGGGGCACACGTACACATTAGTGTGTGGGGGGGGGAGGGGGGGGGGGGGGACGGTACAGGTTGCGTGTTAAGTATATAGTTCAAAGATGTTTGGGGAATCAGAGGTGATACATCCGGTAGTCGGCGCGATTCAATTGGCAAGCACACTGATACAGTACGTGGCATCCTACTGTAGTACCTATCTGCTCCCACGGTGATAAATGGTCTCGAGTGTAAGAAGTCGCAAACATACTAATACCTGGGTGTGCGATGATAGGCGTTATTTCTCTGTGACATTTAGTTTGTTTTTAGCTATACCGCCGAGCGAAGGCCTCCTGCAAGTAATATACCGGAGTACACAGCCGACGTACGAGTGAGTATCTGGAACAATTTCATAGATATCACGAGAAATAATCAACTGTGGAACACGCACGACTGAAAGATAGTGATGATTTTTCTTTTTTTTTTTCGGAGGGGGGTGGTGCGTAGACTCTGAGAGCTACTGCTGCAAAGGCATGGAGTACCACTTTATCACCAGGCAAGATGTCAAGACTAAAATAACACACAGAGATTGTACAACTTACTTCTTACGTTAGAGCACCCAGATGACACTGGGGGATGTACCGTTCATTGCATGTTGCATTTGTTTTGGAAGGAGGCGTGCCCGGGCTCTGTCTTTTGTGCGCACAAATTATTGCACACGTTGCGTCTAGTGTCTGTGAAAAAATCTTACATGTACATGCACTTGATATGGCGGAGAATATATATACGAGTATTTACGTGGTACCTGCTATGTGTTTGGCTCAATGTATGTACGAGTACGAAGTATATTTCAATGTCGTAATGTGTATGGGATGAAATTAGTTGAGTACTGGCTTGAAAGAACTTGGGAATAAAAGCGATAGATACATTACAGCAAAACTACGCTAGTATGCAACACAGTGATCAAGGTGAGCGCAACGCGTCGTCATGGGTTGCCTGGTCAAACCCGGCGAGGTGTCAGGTCTTGCTACACACATTAGCCGTCCATTCTACCCAAAACACGCAAAGTAATCACATCCATCTGGAGCCCCCTTCCTTCCTGATTCTTCAGCCTTACTCAGTTAGGTGATAAGCTCACGGTCGCATCGAAACTACGCACTGTAACTTCAAGTGTATGGCGACACACGGTAGTGAGTAGTGAGTGCACCGTAACTGAGGCGCCTGTGATTGCTCGCTCGAACAAATACATCTGTGCACCGTGCCGTATCAAGCATGGTAGGATCCGCCAACGTATGACACGTCATCCTAACACGGAGGCAGCGAGAAGTAGGATTTCGTCCCCACCTTCCCCAATTCTGAACGCCGAGGGATGAGTGGGATGGGGGGGGGCGAAGACCACAAGCGAAACGTAGAGAACGTGCCGACTTTTGGCAGATGTCATGCGTGGTTCGTTAGGCGAAAGCGTAGAGTAACTACGGTGAGCTGCGTGCTGCGGTATCTGGGAAAAGGGGCCGAGTGTTGGGAGACCGTCCGACATAAAACGTCCGCGTTTTTTCGCCCCTCACGTACGACGTGGGCGATTGCTTGTCTCGGACGAACCGCGTGGAGGCACGCCACGAAAGGCTGCATGCCGACTACCAGGTAAACGCGTTTCGGGTGCCTCCCATCGCAATCGCATGTACCCGAGCGTCTTATCGCTGTCGGAAGGGTTTGGAAAATAACAGACAAATCGGAAAAATGGGAACGAAACAAAAAATGAGAACGAACGTTTTTTTTTAGAAAGCAAACAAATTGTGTACAACTCCAAGAAAAAAAGTTGACAGTCCTGTGGGGCTGTACAACAGCCTTCGAATGAGCTGTCGCTCAGGCTGGAAGTCCTCGGCATCGCCGCGGTAGCCAGCATCTAGAGAAATCACAATAGAGCCAGCGTATATCGCTTTTTGCGCCCACCCGAAGGCACGAGATGGAGCATGACCGTTCTGACGAGCTCCTCTCACAGGGCTGGCCAAGGGGTTTCGCAGGATCATTTTGGTTATCTGATACCATGGTACACCACATGGTTCTGGAGATACGGCTTGGTTTTCATTTTAGGCTTCGTTCCCATTTTTCCGATTTGTCTGTTAAATCGTACGCGACGTCCCCGCGGAAAAAAAAACAACGACAGCAGAAACCTTGATCATCGACTAGGTTAGAAGTCTGGAGGCAATACGGAAGAGAAGGAACCCGCAGAAAGGGTACGAGTTAAATGAGCAACGCCATCGAAATGATAAGAGGAGGGTCAACAAGCATGGGTGTGATTTCATGCCGCAGCAGAGAGGCCTCAATGATCCCAAACTATATACCAGGTATCAGGCACGAATTGACCTACGACGCGATCCTACAACAGCAATCTGCAAACAGAAAAGAGGGGACGCCCGCAGGGTGGATCCCCTGTGACAGTCGGGAAAGCCTCCTCAATATTGCACTTAAGAGACAGTGGTTGAATATCACTCCGTGAGCGATATCGCGGCTCTACAACAGCACGACAAACTCGAAACATGCTATTATTAATAGTAGGGGAAAAAACAGACCATCCCGCCCGCCCATCGTTGGTAGCGAGGTGTACCGTCGACACAGACCTCAGTTCTGTTAGTGTTCATTTTACCGGGGTAGCTACTCTCCGCGAAGAGGTGCCGCGTTGATTGCCATGGCAAACTATTAACGCGGGAGTGGTGGCCCTGGGTGAGAGTCTCCGGCTGGTCGCAGCAGGAGGCCTCATTGATCCCAACTACATACCTACGAATTGACCTACGACGCGATGTTACAAGATAAATCACATCTGGCGGCGCCCCCTTCCTTCCTGATTCTTCAGCCTTTCTTAGTTAGGTGATAAACAAAATGACATGCCCACACATACATGGGATACGAAAGAGCACAGCAGCAACGAGTCACCAAAGAAGACGCCTGTTGCGAGTTAGGGGGTCCCTCTACTATTGGTTAGGGGGTCCCCTCTCCCCTTAGGGGATCCACACTCACCTAAGGGGATCCCCTCTTACCTTAGGGGATCCCTGCTCAACCCTAGGGGGTCCCCACTCACCTGAGGGGATCCCTACTCACCTTAGGGGGCCCCCTCTCGCCTTAGGGGGGCCCCAATGGCCTTAGGGGGCCTAAGGCCGGTGGGGACCCCCACCATGTATGTACGTATCGTATGTGAACCCAACGTGTACGAATATCATGTGACATAGCGTCTCTATTCAGTTTTTTCTGCTGAAATTATCGTGAGAATAGGGGGATCTCCCAACACCTTTTATTTAGGTGATATTCCAATATCGAACATAATGATGTTGGAATATCACCCAAATATGATATTGGAATATCACCCAAGTGTGATACAGGAATATCATGTTGTTAAACCATGTTACTAAACTGTGTTAAACTCAAGGCGAGAGGGGATATCCCCTAAGCCTATAGGGTGTTAAGAAATAGACAGGTAAATACATAGCCTATCGAGTCAATGCTTCGTAAGCTAGCTGCGGTTCATAAATTATTGCGGTTTAAACATATTTATTTCACAACGTATTATTTATGAAACATGGGATATATGTAAGACCCTGCAGCAGATTTTGTGGTCGACGGGTTGGAGCGACAAGCCGTCGATAGATGTTGCTGTAAGAGGGCATCGAGATTGGGGAATTGGAGTGTTCGCACCCACATCCACCCTTAACTCTTATCAACCGCATCTGAACGTCTTATAGCTCACTCTTTCCTAAAGCTTCTGTTGGCCCATCGAGCGCCATTTTCTACTCAACATGCATCTCCTACTTCATCAGTGATGCCCGAGCTTGTCCAACAGCGGCTCTGCGCTAGCCTCTGAAGACCACCTTCGGTCATTCATCTGAGTGTGTATTCAATACATTCTTAACGTTGGGGCCCCCGCAAACCAATAGGACCCCCCTCATTCTATTAAGGACTGGGACCCTTATTTCATGCCGAATACCATGCAGTTATTGTGGGGGATCCCCTATGAGGCAAATGGGGATCCCGTAAGACAAAAGGGGACCCCTAACTATCACTAGGGAGATACCCTGATTCGTGACACTACCTATACAAGAAATGTCAACCTTTGCGTGTATTGTATACGTACCGGGTGGAGTTCGTGTTTCTGTGTTTGTATTACTACGGGGGACCATCGTAAATAGGACCAAATATTGTTCGTAAAAACTGGTAACTATATAGGTTTTTGTGTGTACCGTAGGTCCTGTTTACTGTGATCCCCCTATTAATAGTCGTCTGTAATGTATGTGAGCCATTGGATTCTGGAATCTTTTTTATATGCGGATGGTGGAATTGGAACAAGCACCATACAATGTCAGATGACAAATGCAACAACAGTAATGTCTGATATATGTAAAACAAAAGGAAAATAATGCATGTGTGTATGTATGCATGCATGTGTCATGTATGTGTATATTAGTATCATCCCTGGCATAATATGCGAACGTGTATTTTGTACATACATGCAACATGTGTCTTTGTACGTATGTTATGTATGTTACGTAAAAAACAAACAAAATTGGATGGGAAAAGCCCGGGTCGAGACACAGAATAGAGCATTCATTCCGCAAGAAAGAAACGCGCAATAATACTTGTGCACGCATGCATGAGGATTCTCGTCTCCGCTGTGAATACGTATATATATATATATATATAGTCGAGAACTGCGTTGGTCCACTGCGGTAAGTCTTCGTTGCGATGTACTCCGGAGTAGTATATATCTTGTCTCGTGCTTCGTCTTCCTATCTATACGATCAGTGCTTGTTGTGTCCCCTCTAGGATGAAGAATCGGCACGGACACTGAGTGTGCCGGGAGCCGATGGCTGTATGTAGTGGCAGAAGGAGCGGTGTCACTGTGTGAATGTTATAAGAACACATACATGTATGTATGTGTACACACCGAGCGCGTATGTATAGATTTGCATTTTTTGTTGCGATTTGTTTTTGTTTCGTTTTCATACACAGTAGTAGAGAGAGAGAGAGCAAGACGATCGTATGAAGCTTGCGTGCGTGAGCGAGGAGAAACACACACGTAGGGTAGAGGGGTACCGTACCGGCTACAAAGCAGGCGGCGCAAATAAATGCGGTCTCGCACACACTCTCCCAACTGCTGCAGATCATGCGACGCAAGTGCGGGTTCAGGCGCGCGCGCAGCTCGTAGAGTCTCTCGTTGCCCGAACGCGTCGCAACTTATACTCCAGACATTTTTTAGCACTGAGGTCGCAGGTTCTGCATGATGCGAGTGCGGGTGCGGACGTGGGAGCGGCTCGAAGAGTCTCTCGTTGTCCGAACCCATCCCAATTTTATCAAGACGTCGTGTTTCTATACGGGTACTCTTTCTGTCGCGGATTTGTTCTGCGAGGCGCGAGCTTACACCACAGGCAGCACTTCTTTTTCCCTCTCTGCGGTCGCAGGTTCTGCTACTACTGCCCGACAAGGCGGGACGGATTGGCAACGACCGCGTTGTTTTGGTACACCAGATCCGGCAGAAATCCGTGTAAACGGCGCTGTGGCGCCGGTGCTGGCAGACACGGGGTGCCCCCAGTCTTGTGTGCGTTTGGCGGAGTTACAGAGTGCACATCGCCCAACCTTGGAGTTGATATCGGCAGCGGGGGCTGCATCTCTGCATCTACGATTCCAGGGGTGGCAAATGTTCTGACTGATGGGACTTCTCAAACGAGGAACTACTATTAATACAGTAGTAGTACACAAGTGCCCCACATCGTGTATTTGTTTTTTATTCAGTTCAATATATATATATATATACTCCGGTATATATATATGTACAGACCTATCTATACGTACCGTGTTAGAAGAGTAGGCCATGGGAATATTGTTATTCGGTTTGAGAAGTAAGTATGCTTTTCTTTCTTTTTCAAGCCTGCTTTCGGGCGAATGCTCTCACCTTACCCCCGCGCGCAGACGAGTACAAGCCCTGTTTTGCTGCGATCTCTCTCAGGCGCTTGGATATAAAGAGAACAAAAAGCAAGAAAAACGAACGGTTTGTGAGCGACGGGGGGGGGGAGGAGAGCAACCCCACGGACGGATGGATGCCTCTACTTAGCTGATCTGATCCTTCTGCCGTATTTTTCATATATATAGCGCTTTCGCCATCCGGCAATCAATGGCACGGTCCCTCACCCCGTGCGGTTCATATAATGCGCGAAACCATGTGTGATTTCTCCGCGTGATTCGTACGTCATATGTACCACCATGTGCGATGTATCGGGACCGGCGGTGGCATTCGGCCCTCAGCACATACATACATAATCCGAAGCAAATGCACCAAACAACTAATTGTCCCGCGGTTAAACACTGGGGGACACGTTCGAACCACAAGAACCAAGTAAACATTGATGCACAGGTAAAATACACCGTGCGCCGGCTGATACGTGAGGAATTTCGGTTGCGATCGCGCTGAGGTATTCGTAGGAAGTATCATGTCTATACCAGTACATGCACTCCTGTATCACAGATCGTTTTTTGCCTTCCTTGTATTTTCGATTCCTTGGGGCTGAAACGTAGAGTTTCAAAATGTCAAAACGGCTGATGGGCGTACACCATGGCGGGCCTTCTCGTTATTTTCCAGCGGCACAAAACGTCGTCAGATTTTTCCCTGCGCTACCCCCACGCCCCAAATGCTTCCGAAAGGGGGACAGCGTTGAAGTACGGCACGTTTTGTGGGAGGGCAAACACAAATATCACTGCTGCAGCACAAAACAGTAGGGTTATTAAACGGGGTGAAGCAGTTGACAAAACGCCCAGGGGTGCTCGACAAAAAGATAGCCCCCCCCCCCCCCCCCGCCCCCGACATACACTCCTTCCAAGCGTCGAAATGAAAAGCAAACCACAGCAGTGCGTAGGGATTTTTTCTACTGTTATTGGACAAACTTCGTACGTATAAGAAGCGCGAATGATTGTTTCAGACCCATTTGTATTCACTTGGCTTTAGACTACCCCCTCCTGTCTGGGTCTCGAAAATGGGCAGTGGGGTCACGTTTTTTTTTTTTTCCCCCGTGGACCCTTGAAATACCGGTACTTTTTTCGGCTCGATGACATTCAACGTGGATCACACTCCTGAATGTACACAGATAGCTAGAATGACGAAGGAAATCGAGGGAATGAAATATACAAGTAGTGCAGCACGTATCATGCAACTTTGCAACAGTTATGCACATACATGCGTGCGCACATGCTGTACGAGTGGGGTCCGTCTGTCTCCATTTCTCCATATGTAGTATGATACCAGGACCCCGAGGGTAGTATGGTTTCAAAGAGGGGGGGGGGGGATAATTCTAGAGGGGGGTGTAGGATACCTGGTACTTACTAAGGGGTTGGATATATACTTTTTCTGGAGACGATACGTACACACACGCACGTATGTAGCATGGCGGGGTTCAACATCTCGGTTGTCTATACCCGTGCCCAGAAACAAGAAGAAAACCAGAAGGGGAAACAAAAAAAGGGAAACCTACGAGGGCTCTGTCCATCACGTGTAGAGGCTAGCTCCATGTTGTATACCTAAAGCAGTACTCTTTCTGTCAGATACACTGCCTGTAAGCAAATACCAGGTACGGTAGAAAGATAAAGATATGTCGCACCCGCAGTTTTCTGATTTGTCAATCCACTCATTAACCCTTTTAGGACTGCAGTCCCGTTTTGGGGGCAAGCTACTCAGACTTTGAGTGGATTGCCCCCAAAACGGGGCTGCGGTTCTAAAAAGGACCTAAAACGGCGAGTCGCCAATTATACCCATATAGGGCGACTCGCCCTCTAGACAGATGCTTTACAGGTATGTCAGGCGAGCGATCGCCGTACGCAGCCAGACGGCTTCGACACAGAAAAAAATACCAAGGCATCCTGAGGCATCGCCCCTCCCCTCGCTACACAAACCAGTCACGGTTTTCGTAAGTGCTGCTATACAGCTCTCCGTGGTTCTTCAGATCTATATGTCGGTGACCTTCGGTCAGTTGGAACGGTACGGTGAAGTCGGCAGTAACGACAAGACGCCATGCGCCCGCCCCCCCCCCCCCCGCCCCCCCCCTTCGCCCCCGTTCACATTCACTACCAATTCAGGTTGGGACAAAAAACAACAACAGTGTCATGTTCGCGCGCCTCATGGTGGATAGACGCACCACCACCTGAATATGGAGCGCTACTGATGGTCAAACGCGTGAGGATGGCGACTCAGCAGATGGCCACCATCCCTTCCGACTACGTTTATTTGTTTCTTCGTCCTTTCAGTTTCTCGAAGTCATGAGCGTACTAGGTATCGATCTCGCGGTAGCTCTCGACGGGGTCGTGTAGGGCACCGATCCCGCTGGTCACCGGCATTCCTTCACCGTCCAGGGAAACACGGGAGGCATCGTTCACAAACGGGTGACGTCGTCAGAAAGCTGGAGCTCGTCGAAGCAGAGGTCTATCTTTCAAAACCCCAGCTCGGGAAACACCATAGTTCCGTCTGGGGCTGTCTTGAGGTCCTGGTAGTCAACGCCGCCAGGTTGACCTTAACCATGGCCACCGGGGTCTCTACGCGGAAGGTGGCATCCGAGCGCGTGGCGAGAAGCCCGGCGGTCCTTCCTTTTGTCAGATACTGGACGCACCAAACTGGAGCGGCCACAGGGTCGTGGGCTGCAGGAGCAACCACTCGGCGAAGAAGACGGCGACGACGCGGAAGCTGTGGCGGCGGTCGGTCGTCATTTCGGCGATTTAGCTACGATCCCCCGCAGAACGGACTACACTCGGCCAGCAGGTTGGTGGCGGAGACGACGACTTCGGGCAAACGATGAACCCACCCGCCCCGGCAGGGGGACGTTCTTGTCGGGTGGTTGAAGGGCGGGAAAAGCAACCCATTAGTGGCAAAACCGGCAATCTCTCAAAGTATACCGTTAAGTACATGTAGTGTATACCCATTAAGCCTATTCTCTACCCATCCAAAACCAGAAATATAATACCAAACCCTGAACACATACACCTCAAATCCAAAATCCCACATTCCGAATACCAAATTCCAAAAATACCCTACCCCCCCAAGAAGGTATATACCCCCCATTAGTACTAACACCCACCAGCAATATAGCATACGTAATTTATCTTCCCGTTATTCAGCTGAACACCGTCGTAACTAGGGCCCCGTCCAGTAGTCAAACGACCATCGATGTCGTGGAATAGGGTCGAAATATATATACGGTACAGCAACATTCGTTCTCACCAGTATGTGTAAGGGTCTCGACCGCCCGAGTCGTCCCCGTTATGCGGGTCCTCCCGTCTGCCCGGGTTTTCCCGGCTACCCTGATCATTCCGGCCGCCCGGGCCCTTCCGGCTGCACAGGCTTGCGAGGTGCCGGCTTCCCCGGGTTATCCCGGCCGTCCGATTCGTCTCAGGTACAAAGGCGTAGGCTCGCGAGGTTCGGGGTTCCCGGGTTGCACGGGGAAAGGCTTCCCGGGTGATTCAGGTTGCGCAGGCGTGGGTTTGTGCGGTCCCGGCTGCCCCAGTTATCCCGCCTGCCCGGGTCGTACCGGCTGCGCAGGCGTAGGCTCGAGAATTCCCGGCCACCTGGGTGGTTGAGGCTGCCCGGGTCATCCCAGCGGCGCAGGCGTAGGCTCGAGAGTTCCGAGCTGCTCAGGATTCCCAGGCTTCCCGGGGTGTCCCGGCTGCTCTGGCGTAGGCTCGAGAAGTCCCCTCGGCCTGGGTTGTCTCGACTTGTCGGGCCATTCCGGCTGCTCAGGCGTAGGCTCGAGAGTTCTCGGTCGCCCAGGTTTCCCAGGCCGCCCCGATCGTCCCAGTAGTGCAGGCGTAGGCTCGCTCTGTCCCGGCTTCCCGGTTCGACCGGGTTTCTCGGGGCGTTCCGACTTCACCGGCGTAGGCTCGAGAGTTCTCGGTTCTCATCTTCCCGGCTTTCCCCGACTTTTCGGGTCGTTCCGGGTGCGCAGGTGTAGACTCGAGAGTTCCCGACTGCCAAGGTTTCCTAGGCCGTCCGGGTCGTCCGAGCGGCGCCGGCGTAGGCTCGCTCTGCCCCGGCTTCCTGGCTTGTCCAACCGGGGCGTCCCAGCTTCACAGGTGTAGGCGAGAAATCCCATCTGACCGGGTTTTCCCGGCTTGTCGGGTCGTCCCGGTTAGGCAGGCGAAGGCTCGAGAGCTCCTGTCTTCCAAGGTTTTCCTGGCCGCCCGGGTCGTCCGAGCGGTGCAGGCGTAGGCTCGTTCTGTCCCGGCTTTCCGGGGGTCACACGCCCACCCTTGTCAGACCCCGGCCGCGGGGGTATCGCAGGCATAGACTCGGGAGGTTCCGACTGGTGGGGGCTCGCAGGCGCACAGGGTCGACAGGCCCCGAGTCCTCCGGTTGCCCCGGTGCACGGTCGGGAGGAGATCCGGCTGCTCGGGATCGCGAGGATCCCGAACGCTGCAGTGGCAGCCCCCCAACACGACGTCTTCCTGTTGAATGTTGTCGACCGTGATTTTTTCCGGCAGTACGTTGGTGAGCCCGCCGTGAAGGCCATCCTCTCTTGGTTGACCGGGTACACTAGTCCAAAGAGAAGGCCCACCTGTCGGTGAAGGTGTGACATCCAGTAGGGATAGGATTGGGAGGGGGGTGTACTCGATAGGAGAGGCGTATATATTCGATCTCATGCATGGCCGTAGTCTTATGACCATAGACCCTCGCATCCCTACAATGCCGGGACGGAGCATGTCGGGTTTTCACCGCCCAGGCAGACATTTCTTGCACCAAGCGCGAAGCGCCGTGAGGTGTCTGGCGAGTGGCATGAAGGGCGAGCTGCATCCTACTATGAACCGCTTGTGAGGCGCACTTGCATATGGACGACAGCTTCAATGAGTTTATTTAATTTCCGGTGTAGGCATTCCCAGAGACGGCAATGGGAGTACTATGTAACTGCTTCTTGGGTGCCTTACCTTGAACACTACGTTATACGATCAATCCCACTTGTGCGGAGTAAAGGTTATGCGGGGTGAACTGTAGCAGTGCTCGGGGTGAAAGCCGTGCACAGCGGACGTAGGTCTGGCGGACGAAGTATGATAGACAGGGATACTAATAATAGTGTTTGGGGGTGGGTGGGTGGGTGGGTGGGTGGGTGGGGAAGACTGCAGCCGTACTTTGTTGCAAAGCGAACGCAGGCCTCACTGGTGTAGTGCGATAGGCAGGTAGGTGCTGATTTGGGGGGGCGGTGGATGGGGAACACTGCAGCAATGCTCGGGGCACACCCGTTCAAAGCGAAGATCCACCTGACGGACGAAGTACAACAGGCAGCAGACACATGATTTGGGGGCGGGGGGGGGGGGTGATGAATGGGAATATTGCAGCAACGGTGGCCTATGAATACCTTATACCTGTATGAGTACCCACTTCACAGCATCAGTGGGTACACTACTGCAGTTGACCCTTGAGCGAGAGGAATGGGGACGGTAGAAAACAACGAACCACATCTTAGGCCTCTGCTTGATTGGAGGATGATAAAATCGGTGGCCGAAACTACGGAGCCAGCGCGTCGCAGTCGCACCAAACGGAGCGCAGCATGCTCGTACCCGTACTGCTTCGCGCTCACGGGGCTCGTAGACAGTTGATATCACCAACATCACAAACTGCGAGTGTTTCGGCCACTATCTCTGGGTCCCCCAAAAGGGACTGTGGCACGAATGAATGTGTGCGTAGAAGTGCCAACCACCTTGCTCGTGGGGAGGGTGGCTGGAAGCGCACAGAAACACGTGTTCACCTCCCAAAACTGTGACAACTGGCGGTGAATATCGGCGGCAGCAATGTGGTACCACGCAAGTCGATGGTTGAGCAGATTCACATACAAAACGCGAACGCAGGGTTTGACGTTGTGTGTCGCGTCTCCTCCCGACAATATTTCCGCCTTTGAACAAAACAAAAGGTATCACCCGGGGTGGTATGAATTCGGTGGGGAAGCGGGGGCGTACTCATCTGATGCACAGTCGTAGTCGTATGACAACATATCCTCGCGTCCCCGCAATTGGCGGGATGGAGCACGCTCGGTTTTCACCGACCAGGCAGACATTACTTGCACCAAGCACGAAGCGCCGTGAGGTGTATGGCGAGGTGGATGAACGAGGGGTTGCATGTGTCCTACTAATAATCGATCGAGGGGCGGACTTTCTGGCAAATGGATTACAGCGTCATATTATTCTTTTGTAGCGTATTCCAGAGACAGCAATGGGTATATCGTGTATCTGCCTCGTGGGTGCCTTACCATGTACATACTACGACATACGATAACTCCCCTTGTACGGAGTTAAGGTTCTTCAACTCGCAAAAATGATTCTAACTTGACCGCAAGCTATGGTGACCGCCAAAACAAAAAGAAGAGGGAGAGGGGGTATACATCGTACGCATTTTTACGGCCTCCAACTGGCCCCTAGAAAATAAGATACCGCGGGGTACTATCTGTAGCGGGTGGGTGGGTGGGTGGGTGGGTGGGTGGGGTGATGGACTGCGCAGACGCGATCTTGATACACCTGGCGAGCCACGCCTCTACAGTGTGATGGTGAGTACCTTAAGTACCTTCGGACCCAACCCAAAACATTTCTAACCGACGTAGCTATCAACTAAATCTAGGAACGACCCCAACACATATTATATTTGGAATCCTATTTGTGTTTCACAATTATTAATAGTATATTTTCACGTGTGTGTATCCTATTAATAGTCAACGAGACTGTCCATCTAGTACAGGGTACACTTTGGTGTCAAAGTATACGTTTTTTAGGCATAGATCACCCCTCGAGCGAGGAGATTCAGAAACGACATATTCATCTGCACAGACTACGCCTCAGTACTACAGTAGCGAGAGCTGTGAGTCCGACTTACTGAGTTTCCATGCCTGTATCATACCTACCTGGTACGAGGTAGGAAAGAGTATTGAACGCGGCTAATATTGTTTTGGGTTGGGGCGGGCCCTTCTCTGCCGGGCAAGTCGGCTGACCATCATCAGCTGCCTTCACCCGTCAATTTTGCCGACTAAGTTCAGTTAGTCGCCTGACGGCGCCCGTCGGTTAGTTATTAGTTGTGAAATTTTGCCGACGAACCGGTCTACGGTACGACCTAAGTAACCAACCTTAGTGATTGATTGGACTGTGAGTAAGTCGTTTTCCAGGCGTGCCGACCATCCGACCCATAGAGTTCCCATGCTTGCTTGTCAGAAGTATTGTTGAATGCCGCTCACATTTGTTATTGGTTCGGCGGGATCCTCTCGGTCGGGGAGGGCTGATTTTGGTCGCCTGGCTTAAGTTGGCAAGTCGGCCGGCCATCAGCTAGCTTCGCCAGCCGGCTTGTCGACTGTAATCGGTCTGTTGACTAACGGTACCTTCCGATTTGTTTGAGGTCGTGAAATGTTACAGACTCACAGCTCTACTCATTACATAGGTGGTTCTTCGCGGAGAAGCCGTGAGAAGCACTCTAGCTCACCTGGCCGAAGGTCGCTCGAGTGGACAGGCCTGCCAGAAGCCCGACAGCCGCCCGCATCTATCTGCACGGCAAGGAAGACAGCAAAAAAAACGAGACACACATACTTATTGGTGGGAGAAACAGGGGAAAGGAAAAAATACAATCGCGTGTTGAACACATATCATAAAGACGTTCGAGGGATCAGAGGTGGACCATATGGCAATCGGCGCGAATCAGCGGCAAAAAAACTGACACAATACGTCGCAGTCTACTGTATCTGCTCCCGCAGCGACAATTCGTCTTGAGTGCAAGGAGTCGCAAATACCTGGGTGTGCAATAAGAACTTTTGCTCTGTGTCCATGGTGATTTCACTGGGTTTTTTTGCCACGGCTGAGCTAAGACCCATGCAGGCTATACTACACACAAAGCTGACGAGTGATAGAACTGGGGACAATGCCATAAAATTCACGAGGATTCTAGAACACGTGAGGCCGGCGCATACTGGTGAGATGATTACCGGAAGGAAAAAAAATGCGTTCACAGACCCTGACCTGCTGAAAGAAAGGGAAGATATATCACCAGACAAAATGTCAATATAATAAAACCAATCAGACCGACAATACTATGTTTTGCTCTCGTAGAAAACCCACCTGACACTAGAGAATATACTGGAAATTAGTGGGAGCGGTTTTGCAACGGTAGCGGGGGGGTCACGTTTAGGTCCCTTGATGCCAGCAACTAAACTCAGAGCCACTCGGCCGAGCGAGAAATTCCTTTTTTTTGTTCCTAGAGTAGTCGTACTTTTTTTTTTTTTCAACATCACTTTTACTTTCCAGCCTTACTTACTCGTGGGAGGTTTTACCCTCAACGAGCTTCTGGACAAGCCGTGGTCACAGGTGTCCACCCTTCTCCCCCCCGGTACGTGCCTTTATTTTTTGTCGCGCCTAGGGTTCAGCATTCCCACTGCTCGTCGATTTTCATCGAATGTAGCTAACTCACGCTCTCGCGCTTCCCGCTAATCGTTTATTTGTTTTTGCAAGGAAAAGTCCCGTCGAGCATGCACTCGGTGATACTTGAACCCACGAAATTGATCTTGATAGGCACGCGGATCACCTACCAAGCCACCGGGGACGCCGGCTGTAAGTGTTTTTTTTCGTTTTTTATTTGTTTCTTCGTGATAACACACCGCCGCCACAAGGGGCGGTTTCTTACGCCGGCGTTCCAAAAAACACCTTCGAGGCCAATTTTGAGAGAGGGACGGAGCCACTCACTCGCCCGAGTGGCCTAAACGCGTCTGGCGCAGTCAGTGAAAATAATCGCATCGTACCCCCCCCCCCCCCCGCCCTTACCGCAGACACGGAATGCCCCCAGATTTGTGCCCTTTTTTCGGAATTCCATACAGCAGCATAGTACATCTCGGCCGCCTTCAGTAAAACCGGGAGCCAACCAAATCGACCAGGCAAATAAATACTACTGTAGTATTGTACAGAGAGGAGTGGTTCCATACAGGGGTCCAAATATCCCGTTTTGTATGAGGCGCACCTTGAATCAATGTCTATCGACGCAATCTCAAACGCCGCGGCAGCGTCGAGGTTTTGAGGGAGAGACTACTGGCCATACCGCTCAATCTGCGGAAACCTGCCAATAATAGTACGTAGTTGTAGCGTTTACTGCATTTATTTGTGATCGGGATTGCCACCGCGCCGAGGATGAATCAGCGCGGAGGGCATTTTTGCCCGGGCGAAGAACCCCTGCTTCGAGGCGGGAGGCTTCAATTGATCAAGTATACTAACTAACTACTGATATAAACTACTGATATATGACGGCATATTCATATTTACACCGGCAGTCCACTGGAAGTATAAGCTGCAACAATATCATCCCGACAGGTTCGTCGTGTCGTCTTATTTTGACTCGATTCACTCGATTGATTAGATCAACCTCCCCACGATGCACGTACACGAAGCGAGAAGCTCTCGATCAGGCTACGGCTGTGCCCAGATACTACCAACAGTATTTACAGCAGAAGCAGTTTGTTTTTTCTGAATGCCTTGTTTGTTAGCGCGTGGGCGTTGAGATCCATACGTATCTATAGTGATGTTGTTATGATACTGCTTTGTGTCAGGTTGAAAGCCCAGTAATTACCTGGGTTCAGGCACTGGGATCGTATTTGTAGTACTCGGAAGGCGTTTCTTAGGTGGAAAACCAGGGGTTCTCCAGAGAGGCACGAGCTTGGTCTCAGTCTCCAGCGTGCATGGAACGAATAAAGCTGCCCTTCTCCTATCTCATCCCGCGTGAGTACCAACGAGTACCGACTGAGTAAGCAGACCTGTCCCGTGATACAAAGTGTCTCGCATGCTTGATCTTAACAAGTGGCGTCGACGGCAGGACATGGGTCGTTGGTCATGAGTTCGAATCTCACGTCCACCATGAAATTGTTTTTTATGGAAAAGTGAGTTTCCTCATGTCAAATCCGAAAAATACTTTTGGATCTCCAGAAATGGAACCGCGTGTTGGTGTCACGCGTCGACCCGTATATCCGGCCCGTTCCAGGTGGGGAGAGTGTTATGAGGCTTATGAACTTGGGTAGGCGAGTGGTTAACCATTTACCTTCAGCCCAACGGACTACGACCTTCACAAATGGCGCAACGTGCAGTAGGGTGGGTAAACCGTATAAAATACGGGGTTGATTTTTTATTATTTATTATTTCGGGTGCTTTTGGCTTTTGGCTTCATTAATCATGATTATTTGATTAGAATCATCTGGTCGTGTTTAAATGGGGAAAATAAAAGTTGATTGCTTATTCGTGATTATTTGATTACTTGTAGAAAAATGGAAGGCGTTATCATGCCGGGATAGCATTATAGGCGGCTGCGACCCGGCCCCCAAGAGCACAACAGCACACGCAGTACGCAGTTAGTTACTGGAGCAGCTAAGCCATGGCAGTCATGCCTTCTGCAATTAATTGGGCTTCGTCAGTAACTAAGTTGCGGTCATGAGAAACGCCGGCACGCGCATAGCAGCGGCGCCGAGGCCCGCAGCAGTCACCGAGAGCCACTTGTTGTTGGTTGTAGGAACTACCTCTCGGTTGTTTTTTGCGCTTGGGATCAAAACGTTCAGCACTGCTTCTGCGCATCCGTTATCCACTAAACCCCATCTCCACGGTGTGTGTACCCAATACCGGTGTACTGGCCCAAGCTACGTAGCTTTCTCAAACAGATTTAGAAGGTGTGTTACACACACTTTTCCACACAATAACTCCGGTATATCCGCTGGGGTAGTTATGTCGGTAGTCAGTGAGCTAATCTCGGCCCAAGCCGCATAAAATGATCCAAACCAAGGGCGCCCAAACCAACATCCATTTTTACACTACTCCCCCACTCCTCCCCTCCAAAAAACATAAAAAATGGGGCGGAACCCCCCCCCCTCCTCATTTTCATCAAGGACGCCTCTAAACAAAAACCATGACCCGCACCGCTCGCCGTCTCGAAAAAAACAAAATGGGGCGGAAAAGAAAAAGCCGTACGTATCGCCTTACAACTTGCAACCCACAAGCTCAAACCATCAAGACATGTTTAGCGTATAACTACTACCTGGCAGAATGTAGTGACTCCGCCCCCCCCTCCGTCTCGAAAGGGGTGCGTGGTCATTGGCCAAGATATGAATAATGCAAGCAACATAATATGAGTACGCCCTCCGTCCCCCCCCCCTCGAAAAGCAGCAGCAACTCGAAATTGCTACAAAATACAAGACATTAACACCTCGATTGCTGATCCTGGAGAAGAAAGAAGAAGTGATTCCTACGGTCGAGTGCTCAAAATCGTCCGACACTATTATCCAGTTCAGAGTGCTTGGCCACACTCCCCGCCTCAACACATACATGGTTGAAATGACCACCAAAGGGGAGTTCCTGCAGAAACGCCGGTCACTAGGCACCGCCAATCGCTTGTTGTTCAAAGGCCACACTGAACTCCAGACACACCACCGAATCAGGCCACGTCACGTCCTGCACTCTTTGGTTGAACCTGTCGCCCGAACACCATGTGTGTGTCCTCAACGTCGCCAACGGAACGCATATACCAACGTAAAACCGCGGTTGACAAGCTGCCCTACTCAACGCTCCGCACACAAATCCGCGGCAGCCGCATCTCATGAGTCGGGCCGTCATGTTCGGGGTTAGTTTCGCCAACAAACACCATCGCTCGGCGGTAGTAGTAGGTGGGGGGTGTAGTAGAGAACGACCAATTTCTCGCGCGGCAACCTTTGCAAAACTGCACACCAGCTGCAGCAACGTTTCTTGTAGCTGCTTGGTGAATGTGTACCACTGCTTTATATCTATACTGCCCACTGAGGCTTGCAGCAGTGCCACGGCGGCGCTATACAAGCACATCCTGGACAGTAGGTGTCAGGTCAATTGACAATCGATAGGTTCCTATTCCAATACGTAGGAGGGCTATTGATGTTTGCGGTAGGTATCGATTGACACTTTTTGAAGCCTACTGTGTACATGTAGTGTGGCCGACAACGTGTATCGAGTGGCATCTTCACTGATCTACTGTCCGGCCAATAGCCTGTTGTACTTATTATCCATCTTAAGACAGTGGTCAAATAAATCGATATCAATCGAGAAAACTACACACTTATCCTAAGAACAATAAGCTACTGCACAAAACTCTCTGAGCACATTGATCAAACACATAGGTATCGATCGCCACGTCTCTGTACATCCTGGTAAAAAAATGGTTTTCGAAACATACCTCTGCTTTACCCTCCCACTGCAGGGGACAGTTATCGATGTGCAATACCCCAACCTATCGGCAGTTTAATGGGGCATATCCAATAGGCCATACTGCGCAAGGTGCCGGGAATTGCGGCGTAGTATCTTCCATGGGTTCGTGGCTAAAATACACCTTCAGTTCGCATATAGCGGCTGCCCCGTAGCTTGGCGCAGCATCCCCATATATCCGGCGCTGTTTGTCGTTGCTGTACCGGAAGAGCTTTTAGGTGGATGGTCTTCGCAACAAGGTGGTGTGAGGCTCTAGCCTGTATGTAGTCTTCTAGACCGACATGTTTGTGTGCCGTGTAGTTTCTTCTGATATCCTGGATAATACCGTATTGAATATAGGCTGTCGGACCAACAACAGACGTCGGAGATGATGTGTATCGATACCTGTTGCGAGCCACAATGGGAATGGCTCCGGTATATCGATATGTATTGAAAGCAACAATAGGACAGGGAGAACGGCCACAATAGCCTATTGTGCGTCCGATAGGGTCGTGAAGCTGCTGAGTGATACCTGGTAGTTATCTTGGACACCAATATTGTTTTTGAGTAAACATCAATAGGCTATCGTATGGGCAATACCTTTGCATCGCCATCTATCGATACGTTTTGATAAAAAAGCGATAGGTTTGCAGTGATATCGATCGATGCCTATTGGTCCATTCAGTAGCCTTGCAATATTGTCGACCAATGCCTACGAGTATATCGATCAATTAAATAGGTCTGCAAGGGTGTTCATCATCAATCAGTAAAAATGCGTGTTGTAATAACTCTTCGAGTAGGTTTGCAAGCGTATTGATAGATACCTATACTGACGAAATAAATAGGTTTTGTACTTTGCTTTCGAAGTTGTATTATATTATTGCGCAACCCCCCGCCCGGAGAAGGGGGGTTGGAGAAGGGGTGATCCCCCGGGGCTGCCCCAACGGCAACCCCACGCTAACATCCGTATACTCGAGTCAACTCCCAACCCAACTGGCGGCATAGAACTCTCGACGCCAGCTTCCACGCCAGTCAGACAAACGGTTCCTGACACATAACTCGAGCAAACCTACCAGGTACATGGTGACCTCACGACCACGTGCAAATAAATTTACACACAACTCGTACCAAGCATACACAAATAACACAAATACATTTAACTCACAATGTACTTCAGTGTTAATATACGGATAACCCCATTCTCCTAAACTTTCAGATTGCGCGCAAATCCGAGCCAATGCACCACCACGTTTTTTTTGTTTTGTTTTTTCACTCTCATATTATGATATGAAAAAAAAAAAACACCATAATATTATGATAAAAAGAAACCCCACTTGCATCGAACAAACAAACGCCAAACAATGCGACTAGCCCCCGCCGCCACTTGTGCAATCTACGACACCCGGTCGCACCACCAGCGAACATAACGGGTACGTCTAACAAACAGCAACAAACACACACACGTTACTGCGACCATTTAACTCCCCCCCACTGACTCCCTCAAAAGCACGGGCGGGTGGGTGGGAACTCAAACTAGTCTGTATCACACCAGTAGCGTTGTCTCTGCTTCACTGCGCTGTTGCGTGTAGGCTGCGGCTACGTACCAGACAAGGTGTATGTACCAAGGGCTACGATTCACGCTACCGTGAAACATCGCATTCATCTGATTGGCTAAACTTCTTACGTACGTACAAAACTCACATTCTCTCATTCTTCCGAGAATACTCTGCTTTGTATTTTGCTTTCGAAGTTGTATTATATTAATGCGCAACCCCCCGCCCGGAGAAGGGGGGTTGGAGAAGGGGTGATCCCCCGGGGCTGCCCCAACGGCAACCCCACGCTAACATCCGTATACTCGAGTCAACTCCCAACCCAACTGGCGGCATAGAACTCTCGACGCCAGCTTCCATCGACCCAAATGGGAGTCGACCCTATTTACGGATGTACTCTCACGGCCCCTTTCCCCCTGACTTGCAATATCATAGGGAACGCATGTAATACCACACTTCTTCATAGTTTCACTTCTGCCTAGTCAAATCTAAGAGTGAGTTAACCCGCCCCCACTCTGTGCCCTGGCCCGGCTGAATCCCACCGCTAATTCCTTCCTGGGCCATCACGTCGGCTACCCAACTGGCATCCTTTCCATGACTGCGAACATACGTCTTGTACGCATCGGACGCCCATCGGCCCTCACGCTGCAACACCTCTGGTGTTGCCCCCCCCGCCGACAAGTGAGTTGCGCCTCCAATCCTCAGAGAGTGCAAAGCGTACTCCTCCGCACGCACGCCCGCCAACGCAACCACTTTTCGCAGAGCTGCCGTCGCTTGCTGCTGTGTCCACATGGACCATCTGCCATTACCAACACCAAAGACGGCAAGTGGGGCCGACGAGGGAAGAAACAAATAGGAAGACATCAATTCGATCATGAGATCGACAGCACCGCCACCGTCGCCCACGCGCAACGCCGGACCACAACGTACGCGCGTCAAAACCGCCCCTTTCCGCAGTTGGTCCCCTTTCGACCCACGAAACCTAACCTCAACGCGGTCTGCAGAAGACCACTGCGACGCGGTAAGCTGAATATTCTCGCGAAAAAACGCTACATCGGCCCGTCGCAAGCAATAAGTTTCATGCACACGCGACCGAGTTTCCGCAAACATTTCTGACGCGCGAGTCAAAAAGCAAAAGGAAGCGCAGAGGGCAAGCCACAAGACACGACCCCCCGTCTGCCATGTGGAGATCAATTTTTCGCCCGCGATCAACATTTCCCACGAAACAGGCCGACGAACGGTTGCTTGGTTACCAGCGTCGGCATGCGAACGAGCGGCTCCTTTGAGGGCATTACCCAAAACAGGATGGGTAGTGTCCAGTTCGAACCCTCGTGAAATTCGATGGAAAAACTTGATCGCTGACAAATGGCTCTCGATAGTTGCCGACCGCAATTTCTTAGTGGCAAAAGCGTACGCTACGTACTCGAACAAATGCCACACGTTAGTCATGCTGTCCCCGCCACGCTCTAGGAATACAGGCATGTCACAGCGTACCCGAAAGTCTACCCATGCGCCAAAATGCCCCTGATAAGTGCGTTCAGACGAGGTCGCAATGGTGTTTCGCATGAGTTCGAGGCCAACACCGAAGTACAGAGAGATGTGCCCGCACCCCCCAGGTCCTGCTCCTGCCACGGAATGTCGGGTCGAACAGCGCGCAAATTAACGAGGACGGAGGCGCCATCCCACCGTGAGATACCATCAGCGGCCACGTTAAAAATTCCACGTACGTGTTTTGCGTCAAAGTGCCAACCAGAGGACAACTCGAGCACCCCGAGGAGACGCATTAATGCGCCAGATCTCGGCTCCTTTCCCCCTCGACAACGCCGCACCCACTCGACGGCTGCTTCGTTGTCGCCACGTAACAACACACAGTCCCCCATGGCGAACGGACGTTCATCACACGCAGATACGAGAACCCATGCAGAAACTACCATGCCCAGCAATTCTAGAACGTTAATTGATATATCGTTCTCATCTGCAACGGACTTACTCGATCCACAAAATCGAGACCGCTCTCCTGCGTCAAGCTCGTATCGCCAATACACCCCAGTTTCCAAGCAAAAACCCCCGACAGCGGTTTTAGATGCGTCCGAAAAAAGAGTACGTCTAGGGGGGCGCTCAAGCAAATTATACATCGGAGCCGACAAGGTTCCTCCGCGCGCGTCCCACCCTTCCTCAACGAACCACCGCCAGAACTCGAGGTCACCATGGAACTCGGGTCCCAGGGCAAGACGCCGCCCGGGGTTTGCCATACGGCAATCAAAATTAGCTCCGGCGGCAATGCGCGGCATACCAACTGAAGCTAACAAGCGGTTAACGAAAAAACGCCCCGGACGTACGGCAAAGGAAACATGCATGAGGAAGCCAACGAGCTGCGACACCTGCTTCGCAGAAGCAGATGCACGAGACGAGGGCCACTCCTTGAGGATATTGTGCAGCTTGAGGCGCTTATGGGGCGGCAACGTGACCGTAAGCGCCTCAGTATCAATGATCCATCCCAAAACGTCCAGTTGCGTGTCCCAATTAGTAATTTTCCTGGCTGACAGGAGGGGCGGATCGGAAACACCACGTTCGCCCAACAGGCGAAAGTGGTCCGACGCCAGTGACTGTACAGCACGCAAGCAACGGCGGCCGTCCGGCCACCATTGCAACTCGACGAGAATGCCATCGTCCACGTAGTACCTCACAAAAAAATTGCTCCCGGTGTTGCCCCCTGAACCAGGAACGGGCCCACACTCACGCGGGATAGCAACGACCCGAACTCCCCGCGGCGGGGAGAGTTCAACGTGCGCAACGGCGGCAGCCCCTTGTTGGGAAACGTCTGCGCCTTGAAAGGTAGAGTGGGTATGAGCATGCTCGAGCGCAGATGCCATTAACCCCCAAAACCCAGGACTATTGCGCCAACCAAACTGCAAGCGCAAATCCACGACAACGTGATCACCGAAAACGTATCCAAAATTCGGCGCGCCTGCCGGATCAACCAAAACCTGCCGAAAGGCGTCTTTGACATCCACACGGCACAACAGGATTCGAGCGCGACTACCATGCGTCTGTCGCAAAAACAGCACCCATAACAGCACATCACGAAGCACATGGCCGAGCTCGCACGATGGTGCGGAGTCAAAGTCAGTGTCACCATTAACGCTGGTCCGACCGCCCTCGCGCGCAAACGTAAGATCGTGAATCATCCTTAATTTGGGTTCGAGAACGACACTCAGCGGTGAAAGGCGAAGACCCTGAATCTCGTCTGCATATCGCAAATCAAACACCACCGCTCGGCCGTGCACCACGTCTGCGCATATCTTATTGTGGATATCCCCCGCATGCGTGGCGACGACCGGGTGATTACCATACTCGAGTTCTGTGGTCAAATCCCCCCCCCGTGCGACGCCGACAGGCGCGCCCGGCGCCAGCACACGAAGCAACAAAGAAATACGAGGGAGTTTCTTGATCTCACCAAACCAGTGCTGTACGACAGCAACGTTAATATGCGGAGAGAAAATTGAGGAGCCGATGGTGGACAGAAAAAGGTGAACACTGCCTCGACACTGCCGCAAGAGTGAGGAGCTGAGTGACGCGACCTGATCGAGGCTCGCTGAGCCTCGCGCAGACACCGCTTGCACCACTACCTCCCGAGCGGCAAGCCACGCTTCTACCTCATCTACTCGCAACGCATCCAGACGCACGTCGCCGACCGCACCTTGCACGTACGCCATGTCAACTGGCGAATAACTCGCACGCACGCCCACACCCGTACCTTTATCTGAGAAGGGAACCGAACCCGGAGTCACAGCGACGCGATCACGCCCGACGCCGCCATCGCCAGCCAGAGCTCCTAACGCACGCCCACGCAACCCCCCCGCTTCTTCGCGGGTGGCCGGCCGAGTGCCCGTTCCACCACTGGCGACGTGCGCCGTCGCCGCTCCGCCACCGGCCCGCACCGCCGCCGCCCCCCCAGGTGTTGGCCCAACCGACGGGAAGGGCCCGTGTCTTCATCCCGAACCCGAGCCACCACCACCCCCGGCCCCCCCGCGACCACCATCTGGGCGGAGCACCAGAGCCCGCGTCCCGCTGGCTTGCGCCGCCGCTCCACCTCGCGTTCCCCCAGTTGGAGCCGCCGATCCGCCGCCGAGAAGAGCTGCAGGAGAGGAAGAGTTGGCCGGGGTATTCGCATGCACGAATTTGCAGTCTGAATACCGGCATAGGCCCGTGGAAGCAAACATCCTGCACAGCGCGGCGCTCTTCTTTCTGGGCGGACCCGTCTTGGCAGGGGCGAGGCTCTGGCCCCGCTTGGGTGCCCCATCCCTGCTGTCGCGTGGAACTTGGAGACCTTCCACGAGCTTCAGGACGTCGCCACCGGACGAGCAAAAGTTGCGTGTCCGGCCAAACGCTGGGACGGGCGGCGCGTCAAACACGGCGTTGAACTGAGGGGGAACAGTCAACGGACGAACTTGCTGGGCGAACCTCATGAGGTCGTTCACCCATAGGCACAGGTCGTCGTTTACCATGTCGCTCATAACAGCCCGCGCCGCGGAGCCGGAAAGCAAAAGGATGTTGCTTAGAGTATGCCGGCGAAGACCGGCCGTCGCGGATGTGAACGAGACGTCGACGGGTGCCAGCCGGTCCAGGCACGCGCGGTCGTCGGCGACGTCAGCCGAGAGTCCAACTGCAAGAACCGCCATAAGAGCCTGTCGCAAGAGGTCCAGGCGGTCAGCGACAAACACCAGGTGGTCGACAGGGCGGTCACGTCAAAGTTGCTGACAGCGCGAAGCTGAGCCGCCACCCCCGCCGTAACGTCGACGCTCTCACCCACAAATGACTGAATATCTGCGGCCGACTCGCCGAGGTTCGGAGGCAAGCGTCCCCGAAGCAGCCAGTGTTTGCGTGACGACATTTTCTTCCACAGGGCCGTGTCGTCAGTCAGCTGTGATTTCTGGACGTGCCGCTCCCTCTCATCCCCGCCGTCTCGCACGGAAGGCTCACGGTCGGCAAAGTTGTCCACAAACTGCTGAATCAGGACCTCGACGTCGGCGGTCTTGGATGCGCCGCCGGCGACGGCGTCCCGAAGGCTCGCAACAGACAGGAGCACGTTGTCCAGAGATGACTTGACGCCGAGGATCTCCGTATCCATGCGGGAAAACTCGGAGGACACCTGGTTTTGCCAATGCCGCACGTCAGCTGTCGATACCACACCCCCCGAGGCTGCCGGCATAGATGGAGGATAAGCCGTAGCAGCAGGAGTAGCAGCCGCAGCAGCAGTAGTAGCAGCAGCATCGTTGGCCTGGCGAGAGGTCACAGCAGCGTCGGTGGCCTGGCGAGCCTCGGCTTCGGCTCGTCCAGCACGGCGTGCGTCGACCTCCGCTTGCACAGCAGCTACAGCAGCATGAGCATTCGCCTCGGCTTGTGTTTGCGCAGCAAACAACGCAACCTGCACACCTCGCGCCGCAGTAGCCGCGCTGGCACCGGCCTCCGGCGACTTGCTCTCGTCGGACATCCCGAACTCAAAGTAGTCTGTATCACACCTTGAACCTGTAGCGTTGCCTAACTCAAACTAGTCTGTATCACACCTTGAACCTGTAGCGTTGCCTCTGCTTCACTGCGCTGTTGCGTGTAGGCTGCGGCTACGTACCAGACAAGGTGTATGTACCAAGGGCTACGATTCACGCTACCGTGAAACATCGCATTCATCTGATTGGCTAAACTTCTTACGTACGTACAAAACTCACATTCTCTCATTCTTCCGAGAATACTCTGCTTCCTATTGCAGGGGGCAATAATAATAGGTATCGATATGCAATAATAGCCCAACCTATTATTAGGCTTGCCATCCGACAATAATATGCAGCACGAGCTTCAACATTTTGACCATTCAAAACATTCCTGAAAGAAAAAATCCCCGGACACAAAGGTTACCTATCCACGAGGTCTATCTATCTTCTATGTCTACTTCCTTTTATTGACAGACCAATAGGCATATATATATATATATATATATATATATATTCAATTCAATATTGGCTATTGTCCAGCAATTACAAAGCAAAATCGTTTTTTTAACGAAAAATAGTCAACAAGAATCACCAATTTTCAGTTGATTGATTAATCATGATTATTTTTTTAGATATTCAAATAATCACGGAAATATAATCATGATTATGATCGATCATCATAATAATCACGGTTTAAAAACGTGATTAGTCATGACTGCTTTAGTTGATTACCAACCCCAATGTGCAGTCAATGCGCACTGATACGGATATTTTAGTTTGGATATTCGGGTAAGCGTAATATATACCAGGTACCTGGTACCTGGTATGCGGATAGATTTCGAGTCCGTCATACTCGTACTACTAACTTGTAGTACGGTATAATATTTATCCAATGTATCACCACAAGCAATGTTGCTATAATAGGACGTACTGTCAGCCAGTACAACAGCCAAGTAGATAGATGCGCCTACCACAAGTAATGTTGCTATAGGACGTACTGTCAGCCAGTACAACATACAATCAGATGCGATTACCTTATGGAATGTTTCTATAGGGTGTATTGTCAGCCAATACAACAGCGAAGTAGATTAGCTTACGGACCATCAATGGGTAATAATGAGAAGGAAGGAGCAAATACAGCAAATAAATAGAGTAGACAAGCTGAAAGTTGGCACGGATGGGTATCAAGAATGTTGCTATAGGACGGACCGTCGGCCAGTACAACAGCTGGTACTATACCCAAGTAGATTAGCTTACCACCACTAGGAATGTTGCTATAGGACGGACTGTCAACTCATACAATAGCCCTTAGAACAGCTTATCTGCTCTTAGCATGGGCATTGTACGGGATGATCAGGCGAAGGTCAGCCCTACCTCTATCACTCCACTCCTCTCCACTCACTCCTCTCCTCTCTATTTATCTTCTCTTGATCTCTGAGATCAGCATTATTTTATGAGCCTATATTTATAATCGCCAATAATTTCAGACCATCTCTTTGCTTCTTCTATCACAAGTGATTAAAGTGATCTTCACAGACACTTCGGTGCCGCCTTTGCCATATATCTTCACTGATACAGCATCGATCGACACAACATACATGCATCACTCTTTCAGGTTATATTGTGATGAAACTCTCGATGCCCAGTTCCTTCGATGTTCCGCAATGACAACCACCATCTATCTATCTCTCGCACTGATCGCCCGCACCTTATCTCCGCCCACCGGAGGAGAGCGGTGTCCTTAGTTAGGCGTATGTATGTATACACTTTTTGTCTTGTTTCGACCTTCTTCAGCAACAAACAACTTCGATACAACAACCAGGAAAAAGGGCTTGCACAATAATACTGTTATGAGCGATGTGGGGATGGCGGGTAACCACTCCACGGACGCCTTCTTCTGCTGCTTGCTGTATGTAACTGTGATCTGATCCTTCCACGCTCTTTCTTATCCATGCCTGGTGTGTATAATATAGCACACTTATTTATGCCATCCGACGCGTCCGACGGTAGGCGTAGCGCCTACTTTTTCTTGCTGAGGAGTTATACACTACTAATAGTAATAGTTAATCACAACCAAGTCGCCCATAAACAAACTGATTTTCGAGAATATCTAAAAGTAAGTAAGTGCGGCCCGATGGACATAAAGAAAGGCCTGACGTCCACACACAAATAAATATCATGAATAATATTGCCAGAATCTTGCGGCATTTCAACGATATTGAGCCCGCGGGGAAGACCCGTTCTACTACGATAGAGATATAGCACATTTATTTCTGCTATTATTTTTTTTCCCGAAAGACGGGATTCCTCGACCCCCACAAATCGTCGGAATGTCAATCTTGATTTCGAAAAAAACGTTTCGTAGGCTTGGGCCATGGGATTATTCGCCGCGATTCATTTTGATTTTTGCTGAAGCCAGTTTTCGGGTGAGGTATGTGGAGCTCCTTAAGGGAGGAGCCTCAGAATTTTTAGGGGGAACCTCTATCATAGGACGCCTCTGAATCAGACGTTTTCTTTTTAAAGAAAAAGTGCCACACCCCTATCGTAGCACCGACTCCGTGTGGCTTTTATGCGCCACAGGTACTGCTACGGACGCGTTCTACGGTAGAGGTAGCACATTTCTGCTAAAATGATTTCTGAATGATGGGTTTTCTTAAAACCTAATATCGTCGGAATGAAAATCTTGTTTCGAAAAATGACGTTTTTGTGTGCTTGGACCATGAGACTACTCATCGGGATGCATTTTGAGTTTCCCTGAAGTCAGTTTTCGGGTGAGGTATGGAGCTCCCTGAGTGAGGAGCCCCAGGAAAAATAGGGTGAACCTCTATCGCAGAACCCCTCTACGGTCGGAAATGCATGAGGCGAGTAAGTTATCCTCGTGATACATCGTGTACTAATGTTGTAGGCAACAGATGTGATGCAACGGGAGAGCGGTGGTGGTGGTGTGTGGCCCTCAGCACATACAGCACACGAAAAAAAAGGGCCTATAAAGATTAACAACGTTGTGCCCATGTGACACTTGTTGTATCAAACTATACGGACCAGGTACTTTTCGATCAAACAATCTACCAGGTTTCGTTTCCCTGATCGTTGAGACCCTCGCGCTTTTGTGGGCTGTAGGCTAAGTCCGATTTCAGGTTTCTTGTGAGAAGGCCGGTGGGTAGTCTATTACGGGGGACCGTGGTAAACTGTTGAGCAGAGTAAATCGTTGCCCTGCTGTTCCCTAGGTGTTGCCATTCACCTGGTAGTATTTTCGTAGTTTTGTGTTGATGTTTTGATTAAACCTACATAACACAGCAGCGCGGGGAGTAGACTCGTCAAACAAAGACACAACGGTCGCCACTACTAGTACTTCAGTATACATACTCGAAATCTATTCCGTAAAGCAGCCTAACACAGGGAAAGAAACATCACGAGCCGATCGAAAGGTGCTGTGGCACAGTATAGGAAGGGTCAAAGCACATGACCCTGCCGCAGGCGTGAAAAGGCGCTGCATCTAATCTACGCGGGGCCGTTTACTCTAACCCGCCCGGGCAGCCCGGCCCCAAACGCAACGCAACGCAACGCAACGCAACGCAACGCAACGCAACGCAACCCAACCCAACCGAACCAAAGATGCCGTGACACGTTTGCTACACCAAACCCGATGCCGACGCAGAGAGGCAGATTGGGGTAACCGAATCCGATTCGAAACGCGCTGCATCTAAACTACGCGGGGTCTCTTCCCCTAACCCCCCCGGACACAAGGACCCCTATTATAGCGGTCGGAGTTGCAGCCGCGTTTACGAGAGACCCTGCGCCCTGGCCGAACCACCGTCTTTCGCACCAGCCGGTGACGTCGACGGCTTTGCGCTCGCGACCGAAGCCGAAACCGTGCTCGCGGCCAAAACCGTTCTCGCGGATAAACCTGCGCTTGCGGATAAACCTGCGCTTGCGGGCAACCCCACCGTGCTGTCTGTGCTGCTTGGCGAATCAACGCTCGTGCTAGCGGGAGACCCCACCGTGCTGTATGCCCTGTTTAACAAACCAACGCTCACACTTGCGCTCCGATACGTGGATGACGTGCGCGATCTGGGTTCTGCTGTAAGATCAGAACAGCGGAGCGGACGATGCCCGCCCTCTGCTCATAGAAGCAATATTCGAAGAAGCAGAAGTCTGTCTCACCCTGACCCGACATGTCAAAGACAGCTGAGCGGTCGCAATTGTAGCACTCGAACGAGGTGGTGTCCGTGATGGTAAGATGCCGGCAAGCCTCCCCATTACCGTGGAAGTACTTCCGCCAACCACGCCCAAAGGGTGGTCACACGCCAAGACATGAGCTGCCTTGACGATGGGAGAACAGGGTACACATTCGCGACGACTCCTGCAAGACCCGCAATAGCGACGATGAACAGCCAGGAGACGGGGAGTCAAGCGGAAACCATCAGAAGAGTACGAGGGCTTACGAATAGAACTTCATACGAATACCACTAGTAAAGCAGGAAGCATCGGAACGTGGCGTAGCAGCGGTCGTACCATTAGTATAGCAAGAAGCATCGGAACGTCGGTGGATTAGTGGTCGGATTGGGGGTGGGGGTGGTTTGGGTGGATAGGTTACTTGGGTGTTCGCCACATACATAGCATTGCAGCATGAGCTTGTGGTCAGCGAACACAACCCGAAGCATGAGTAAACATCGGAACGTCGGTAGTGTGGCTATACACGTATGCCGGCCCCGATGGCGTGGCAGCTGTCGTACCACTAGCACAGCAGTAAGCATCGGAACGTCGGTAGGTAAGTGGGCGGATTCGTTCAAGATCAAACGTGTTGGGAGTATGGGTGGGTCTAGTGGATAGGTGGGTTGTTTTTTCGCTACATAGCGTTGCAGCAAGGGCCGGGGGTCAACAAACATAGCCCGAAGCATGAGTAAGCATCGGAAAGTCGGTGGTGTGTACGTGTACCGGCCTCGCCGGCGTGGCAGCTGTTGGTTGTCGTACCACTAGTACAGCCGTATGCATCGAAACGTCGGTGGGTTAGTGGGCGGATTAGTTCAAACTAAAACGGCTATGACCCCCCCGTCTGCTTTTATCATACAGCAAGATATCAAAAATGCGAAACTTTGGGTGGTTTGGGTGGAGAGGTAGATTGGATTTTCGCCACATAGCGTTGCAGCATGGGCGGGTGGTCAACAAACACAACGTAAAGTACGGGTATAACGGTTCTACGGGGCGTTTGACGCACCTTCTCGCAGCAGCAGCAGCGCTCAACGCCCACGGCACCAATGCCAGTCCCGGCGGACTCTGTGCACGCACACACAAACGAAACCTTCTCGTGCTTGCTCGTGTGGTTGTAATTCGTAAAGTATCAAACGTTTTTTTTTTTTTTAGTTCTACTTAATAACAAAACTCAACTCTACGAGTACTCGTAGGCAGACTGCGCCTGTCCACGGTAACGGTCGGGCCGTGCCCCTCAGACATGGTGCAGGTGGCGTTGCCAAGCCCACCCTCCTACTGATCTGGGGACGGAAAAGCAAGAGAAGATCTGCCGTGGGTGTCCTACAGCAGTATTGATGTATTAATAGTATAGTGGTGGCACTTGTCATAACGTTTTAATATTTTTTTAGTTACTACCTAACGAAACCCGACTCTACGAGTAGTACTCGTAGGCAGAATGTGGCTGTCCGCAGCAAAGCAGCGTTCGGGCGGCGTGTACCTAAGACATGCTGCACGTGTGGTATTTTGTCAGGCCCGCCCTTCTACTGATCGGGGGACGGAGAAGCGGGAGAAGCTCTGCTGGAAAGGTCGTACAGCAGTAGTTGTGGTAGCACTAAGTCTTACTACGAGAACCTCTGTGGGACATTCAGCGCAACACTGCCGTATTCCCCACGCAACAATGAATGGTAGACCTACGTTATTCGGGGAACGGTAATAGAGGGCGTTTGACACACCTTCTAGCAGCAGCAGCCTCCTTCCGACCCTTGCTGCGCGCGGCGTGCTTCCGAGACCGTGCGTCCGTAACTCTTGGTGCGCGGGCTTCCATGCTTGCGAGTCTTTCCGATCGAGCAGCAATTGCTCTGGGACCTTGCACGGCGTCAAGAACTTCCGAATTGCTGCTGTTGTTATCACAGGTTTGATAAGTACTACGATTTACTGTGGGCCGGGAAGCGACCCTGCCATAAAATGCCACAGAATATATCGCAAACCAGACGCGACCTTGCACGGCCGTTCGCGGGCGGCGAGCAACGGCCTCATTAACGCCGTCGATCAATCGCGCTGAGCGGGCCATGCTTCTACCAGATGATCTCACTTGCGTTACGGTCGATGCGCTGTAGTAGCCAATTTGCGAAATATTTCGCTGCTCGTATCGACTCCGGCACGAGCGATTGTCTAACAGCGATTTTCCTGCGGGTGGGGCTGGGTCGCGTAGCTCAAGGCGCAGGGCTCCGGTGAATCCGAAAGTTGGCCCAGACTGCTTGCATGTGTATCCGCTGTCGATTCGCGTGGTATACACGTCAATATCGGGGGCGGTTTGGGACCAGATTTTTGCGATGACATGCGTTTCCTTTTGAGGGGGGACAGACAGACAAGTTTCGATTTTCCGCTATAGAACTCCTATTACGGGGGGGATCATAGTAGTTAGGACAAAATGTTGTTAGTAAAAAAAGATAAATATGTAGGTTTTTGTGTCCAACTTAGGTCCTACTTACTATGTTCCCACGTAATATAGGTGAACCTAGGGAATATGACCAAATGTTGTTACAACAGTATTAATAGTAAAAATAGCGAAACGTATAAGTGTTTGTGTGTCGTAGGTCCTATTTGAAATGGAACCCAGTATCATTATTAGTATCGGTATCGGACAGAAATATGCACCTGGTAGGACTCCCTGTCGGAGCTGTGGTCGGGGGGGGGGGGGGGGGGAGGACAACAATACGACCTACCAGGTAAAATAAAGCAGAGGTGATACTGTAGTCTAGTCCACAGGGGTCGGACATATGGAATATATATTCCGCATGAAATTGTTGTATTTTTAGGAGACGGTGCTCGTGGTTGTTGTTCTCACATTAACTCACAATACAATGCAGTCCGTGGTCGCAGGACAGGCTCCAAAACCTCTGGAGTGGAAGAAATACCTCAAGTAAAACAGAGGCAAAAACAAAAAACAAGCATACGCACTCCACCACTGCGGACACCAGGGAAGCAAAAGGAGACTATTAATAGCAGACAAAAACCTAAAAAAGAAGATGAAGCGAAGCAAAAAAACAAAACAAAACAAAAACAGAAGCAGATAGCAAAACGCAAAAAAAAAGCAAAACGGACCCTACTAACAAAGACACAAAGAGGTACAAACGGGAATGAAAGAAAAACGAGAAAACAAGTATGAAGCAATGAAGGGTAGATGATATTCGACACATCGATCGCACAACTCAAAAAAACATAAATAAAAAACCCCGGAAATACGAACAAACCAATCGAGGAAAATCGAAAGAAGAAGGGAATCCGAACTATGTGTACGTGGTCTAACTCCGGTACAATGACCAATTTTTGGCTTATTAACTTGATATTCTATATACAACTCGTACCTGATGGTATAACGTACCTGGTATACCTTTTCATTACTATTTCCCTTGCCATCCGACAATGTGCAGCATGATTTTCAACATTGATCACTCATAACTTTCCCGAAAGAAGAAAACCTCGGAAACAAAAGGAAACCCATGCCCCAAGTCTACCTCCCTTCTGCTGGTGCCAACTTTCGGCTTGTCTACTCCATTTTTTGCTGTCCTTGCTCCTTCCTTCTCCTTACGTTCTATTTTTTTTGTGTTTCCCTTGCTTGGTTTCTTCTTCTTTTTGGGCAAATGCCTATTAATAATAGGAGGAGTGATCAACGTTGAAGCTGCTCGTGCTCCTCGTTCGTTTGGCCCTCGATAGTGAAATAATACCAGACACCCAAGGGCACACAAAAAACAAAAAGTTCCGATTCCCCGCTACACCTTTCTCGAGACCCACAGGGTAATACGTATACAATAAAACCCCCCATCAGCATAACACTGTGAGCGAGTACAACTCCACGGGTGCCTACTGCAACGTGATTCTTTAGTTGTATATTACGAGTTCGCTGGTATGAACCACCAGGTAGGTATACTGCCACGGAGGCATCTATCTCAGATTCATCGTATCACACGCGAAAAAAACAATCCGACATCCCACCAATTATTCCGTACGTGTACCGGTGTATGTATACACTTTTTTCAAGACCCTGACGGGGAGAGTACACCAAACAAACAAAAAACAAAACAGAAAACGCAAAAACAAACCGAAAAAGGCAGTCTCCTATTTTTGTCGTGGATAAATTTCCCCACCCCAGCACTGGTTTGATTTTTTCATCATTCTGATCCTGTTTGCTGTGCGCCCCTGAGAGTGTCTCGCATCATCTCTTGGTGAGATTGGCGAGACCGAGTGGAGGGTGTGTTTTTTTTCGCAGCGTGGTTAGGGAGTGTACCAGGTACCCACCAATGAATGACAGCCGGTTCTTCTTTTATTTATTTGAGGATGTTGTGGTTTTCTTCTTCTTTCGGGAAAGTTAGGAGTGATCAATGTTGAAAATCATGATTCACTTAGTCGGATGGCAAGAGAAATACTAATAGTAATATTGTGGCCTTTTTCTGATGATGATAATAAAAAATACTTTTTGTTCTTTATTTTGTGAGTGTTGGTGTGTTTCATTCACGATCAAAATGCAATCAGTAAAAGGGACCAGGGTACCTGGTATAATACGTACCTGGCAGTCATTTGTGGCAGCTATTGTAGCTGTCGATCACACCAATGAACACCCAAATCAGAATTGGTATTAAATAGTATCGCAAGACATCGAAGGTCTGAGATATTCAGTGTTCATGGGCGAAGCGCCTCGCCTCCGAACACCAACTTTCTAGTATTGTTATTATGCTTACCATCCGACAACGTGCAGCATGAGCTTCAGCATTGATCACTCAAAACATTCCTGAAAGAAGACATCTCCGGGAACAAAGAAAACCTATTCACAAAGTGTATCTACGTTTTGTGTCTGCTTCCCTCTATGATGTATCTGCAATACTCTATGTGTTGTCTTTGCTCCCTCCTACATCTCAACATGTACTCGTCACTTTCTATTCTTAAAAATCCTGAGCCGCATCCAATTCTCTGTTTTACGAGCCTGTCTAGGCTGATTTTGACTTCGCTTAGGTGAATCGATGCATTATCATCAATTTGTATCCTAGGTTAGATTTTGGCTGTGAGGGGAATGCGGCTCCTAAAAAAAAACAGAGGGCGACCATCATTATCATGGGAAAGGCAATTCTCAAATAATAGGAAAACCGGTTGTTCGTTGATGTCATGGGCCGGGCCGGAATAGTTCGTGGATGGTTGCTCGTGATGGTGGCACGGCTTCAAGGGATCATGCAGACACGAAATAGAGTATCCATACAATAATATAGATAAGTGAATTACACGGCACTAGCCTACGAAATAAGAACCCCCCCCGGGAGAAACTCCTGATTCGCCCAGGCTCCGCGCGGTATCGACACCGCCGGCAACCCCTTATATCACCCTGGGGAAGCAGGGAAACAAGATCACGACCCGCCTGTGGCGCGTTATCTGCGTGGGCCGCCCGGCGTCGATGCAAAAGGTGGCCATGCAGGGGGTACATGGGGGATACCGTGGGCATCTCGGCTGGCGTCCACACTATGCTAAAGTCGTTGGACGGCATCGATTTGCTGGCCTTTGCACCGTCGCGGGGGGGGCGGGGTTAAAATTTTCCGTTGGCGCAGCATTTGAGCATCCCAGGGCACGCGCTCGTGACGATCGCGGCTCGCGGGCTCCCGCAGGACGCCGTGGACATCCACGCGGCACGCGCTCGCGTCGACGCCCTTCGCCAAGCTTTCAATGCAGGGGCTGCGATTCTGCACGACCACATCATGGAGCGTTTCGGGACGCCGATCGCCCGTTGCACCGAGCTGGGCTGGCGAGCTTGGTCAAGAAGGACTCAGAAAAGTTCAAACCGGATCTACGGACCGTATCCGACTTCTGCGGCCACCGCCGGGCCTACCACCCGCCGGTGGGCATTTTTGTACTCCTCCCGTGTCCCGAAATGGCCCCCCGCCTCTCCGCGTAGGTCGACCTGAGCGATATACTCAACGCCGAAGTCCAGCAACCCCGCCTAGCCCCCCCCACGACGACCGACGTCCGGGACGGCGGGCGCCGGCAGTGGGCGAACAACGGTAACAGGCCGTTTCGGCGATACCTGCTGCTAACGCATGTTACTCGTCCTCGCACGGCGGGCACCAGCACTAAGCACCCGTTGGCAACCGCAGGCCTCTCCGCGACGACTGGGCTTCTCCCCGCCCCCGTTCGGGTGCCGCGCCTGCGCCTGTAAGACATATACACGCCCCACAACCACTCGACTCCCTACGCCAGCGCTCCCGCGAATAGCCTCCCGGTCACGGCCTGATATCAGCGTGCGAGTTCCGCGTTGCTGCTCCCGTCTCCTCCTCCCGAACCCAACACATGAGAGCGTCGGTGTCAAGCGGGAAATTCGGCGATGTAACCGGCGCCCACTCTTCCTCGGCGCTTCGACGCTGTTACACCGTCACCAGCCTGACGCCCGTAGACGCCGGCATCAGACCGGCATTCTGGCAGACGAGTACGTCTCCGTATTTCCGCGCCCCCTTCGACGGTGCTAACCATGGACGTTGAAGAAAAGAGCGGCACTTTCCTGGCCCTTGTATGTTCCTCAGATAGTAGAATCCGACCCCAGCAAACGCTGTGTACTCTCCCCACCTCGCTCCCTCGAGACTTGCAGATCCACCACCCAACGCCTCATGAAGCCGCCATCCCCACCCTTTCTACCACCTTTTGGCGACGGGGACGGTCGGCGGGCCCCTGGTAAAGTCGCGCTAAGAACAACTGACGCAAGTTTGTGGCCACTTCGGCGAAGAGCTCGCCCCCTGCGTCGCTTGTGACCGATAGCGGCACGCCAGAACTTGATGGTGGCTCCAGCGGTTTAGGCCGCCACACCCATGAACCCTTGGACTTCAACGCAAATTCGAAGACGAACCTGCTGGCTCGACCCACCACAAACCACCACTAGTAGATACCCGCTCCCCGAGCCGGCCGTCTATCTCAGACACCTCTCACGACCGCTCCGGCCGCGCAGATATCATGCCTACTCTGTTGAGTCTTTCTTCGAATATTCTATATTCACTTAGTTATCGGTCGGCCGGACCGGCCGCGACGTGTTGTGAAACGCCCCCGCTACTCGATCTATCGCGGGGAGAAGCTGCCCCGGAGCCGCTACCCATGGTTCACGCCCCCCCCCCTCGTCGTTGCGACGGCGCTTGCGAGCGGTGCGCCGGTGGCTACCACGACTATTGTATCAGCTGCCATCGCGATAAAGCTGCCTGTATGGTTGGTGCGGGCACAGCTACGGCTGCGGCAACGGTGTCACTTGGTCCCTGTGACCCCGGCGGCTGCGCCTGGTGCCGTCGAGCCACGGCAACGGTCACGATGGCATGGTGCGGCCGCCCCGAAGCAACTACCGCAGTTCAATCGAAAAGGATGGTCCATCGAGCCGCATCATCGAGGCTATGGACTTTGCGCCCCTGAGCCCTACCCAAGGAAATGCTCCCGTTACTCTTCCGATGATAATACGGTGGTCCACCGAGCCACACCGGCAAGACTATAGCCGTTGCGACCATGAACGCTACCATTGAATTCGGTTCCCCCTTCGATAGAGCGCTATTATACCATCCTCCTTCAAACGGATGCCTTGACTACACCTCCCTCCGAGAAGCAGAGCACTACTCAACAAGGCGCTCTTCTGGGACAGGCTTCGCAGCGAAGGTAGCGGTAGCGGCAGCGGTCGCAATCAGACTGTTTTCCATTCTGACGACCGCGTCGGCGATGGCGAGCGCCGCAGCCTCGCTCGAGGCTGTCGGAATGGTATCAACGGTAGCGGTCATAGCGGGGCCCCTTACACCCAGCGAGGTTGCCGCACACCCCTCCTGTTCCCCCTCGACGACGCGCCTAAACCCCCAAGCGCAGTTGCGGGACACACTGTCTCCGACGGCGCCGCACAACCCTATATATATCGGCACATACGCACAAAATCACGCAAGCAAACAACACCCCATCTACAAACACACAACACGCATGCACGGCGTCGTACGCCTACCTCTAACGGCGCCGCACAAAACCCATACCCCTCCAGACATACGAGTACACATAGTATGACCACACGACAACCACCACGACACAAAAACGCACACACGGTGCCACAGCCCTCCACACCGTGGTCGCCGTTCCACCATGCGACGGAGAGAGCCCCGTGCGCACCTGTAACATACGCCAGCCAGCACGATGGGGCAAAGTCACCATGGACACGCGGTCATGGGGCCGCGTAGCTGTCAGCCTCCTCCTCCTCTTTCCCACCAGCGAAAGGCCCATATTCCGCCAGTAGTGCGGAACAAGCGCTCCCTCGAAAGACCCCAAACCAAATATATATGTCTTTCTTCCACCTACTACAGCAGTTGTAGGCACAAACGTGCATGTGCAAGCGCACAACTTCCACAAAAACCATATCACTCTGTTCGGGATTACAAGGTACTTTTGTATATATATATATATATATATATATATATATATATGTAATATATATATATTGGCCGTCGAAATTGACTTATATTCTCGATCAGACTGGTATAGACACGTACACGACATCACACAACCATATGTATAGACCTATTAGTATTACCACTCTGTTCCGTAATGTAAGGGATGGTTTTACACTATTTGTTGAACCAAAAGATGCTTGCATCTCGGGACATAGTGGTATCCATTTTCCCCTAACGTACTTGTTCCATTCCGAACGCAGCAATATAATCGAATAGCCTTCACAGCTGCGATACCGCACCAGTACAGTGGCTAGCGTCTCTTCTATCACTACGCCCCAATAAATATTTAATTCTCCCTTTTTGAAGGGCTCCTGCGTATACCCCCCCCCGCTCGGCAAGAAACCCTCGTTTACCCTGTCCTCCCGGTCAGAGCCCCACCCCCACGCCTTTGGCAGCAGTGCGCCAGCTCTTTCCCGCCTTCCCCCATTGATAGCAGCCTGGCTGTCTGTCAGTGCGAGCTGGTACCGGTGCGCTCGGCGTGAAACCGCGACCTGGGTGGTCACGGAGACCCATTAACATAAACTTACAAGCAGTACTCGCGATGTATTTTAATCAACGGAATCTGAGAGGGAGATTAGCGTGTGTTCCTTATTATTGCTTTCTGCCATTAAGGGTTTGGTATACAGTAGTCGCAAACCCTGCCAATAATCGTAGCCACAAGGAGTGGAAAGGGGGGGGAGCCAAATCTCCGATGCCAACGCTATGTGACGGCCATGGTATTTTTTGTTTCGGGGCTGCCCACGTGGCTGCCGTGGGAGCGCCATGGCGCATGGCAAACCGCTATGAAGCTGCCATGACACCGCGAGCGCGATGGCCAAGTCCTATGGGCATGCTCTAGGCACGACCTACGACTATACCATGGGCATGCCGTTGCGTGTCATGTAGTCAGATGGAAAGCGTGGCGTTTCCTTCTTGGAGTTCCACTACAGTTACTAGTACCAGGTATGTGATATGAGGGTAAACGGTGCGACGAAAACCCATCACGTGTCACGTGAGGCTCCGTAGTAAGGAGACCCGAAAATGCCCTGAAAGAAGCCATGAGGTTCCAACAGGTTTCGTGTGAAAAAGTGCCTTGGGAGTGATGCGAAACTCCTTGGGGTTCATGAAGGGTCGTCGCAAATCACGAGGCCAACAAAGAGCTCTCACGACAGTGCCCGTGAGGTTTCATGAGCTAACCGCCGTGAGGTGCCACGATGCTTCATCAGGGGTCATAGGGGGTCATGGACCCGACGAGAACTAGGGCACCGTGAAGTACCGTGGGGGTTTCGGTGTCATGCGGCTTCATCGAGTAGGGCCGGTGGGGTGTAAAAAGGGGGCGAAAAGGTTTTGATGAAGGGTCACGAGGTTGTCGCGGGATGCGCTTATGTTTCGCGGCAGCAGCGCTGCTGCCAAGTTTCATGAAGTGAAGTGAGGACTCGTGAAACGACACTCGAGATGCCAGTGAGGATTTCTTGAAGTGTTATGGGGGGGGGGGGGGGGGGGAATGCCGCCATGAGGTTTCATGAAGTACACAGCTGCAGTACGGTCGCGAAGGGGGATACAAGAAGAGGTGCCAGTAGGGTTCATGAACTGCCGCGATGTGGCATGAGGGGCTACCGGGGTGCTCGACCCAAAGGGAAAACAACATACAGCCCTTCCCAGTGTTTAAAAAAAACTAACACGCCAGTCCGAGAGGCGAGATTAGTTTCTGTGGACGAAATTACGAAAAGCCAGTTTTTTTTTCATATTTGTATTTTACTCAGTTTTAGTATCCCCCCCATATATATATATATATATATGGGGGCTCGAAAATGAGAAGTGGGGTGTCGGGATTTTGTTTTTCCCCCGCAGACCCCTGGACACCATGAGGTTTCGCGATGCCGTCATGATAGTTCGTGAACGGGCATGAGGTGCCATGCAGAGGATTCAAGAAGAGATAAAAATGCTATGGAGTGAAGTACCGTGAGGTTTCACGAAGAAGGAGCCATAGGTTATTATGACCTGATGTATACGGGGGGGGGGGGGGGGGGGCTGAGGCGCCATGGTGTGTCGTGAAGAGGCCGTGCTATTCCATGAAGAAGGGGCATGATGAGGTTTCACGGAGGGTCAGGGGAGTGCTGTGAGATGCATGAAGCGCCGGGCCATGGAGCGGTCTGCGCGGGGTGACGTAAGAAGCCCTGGGGTCTTCATGGACGGCCACAGTACATACTGGTAGTATTACGGGGGACCATGGTCAATAGGACCAATTATTGTCAGTAGAAATGGTTAGATATATATGTGTGTGTGTTCTTCCACATTAAACCGTTCTTTCTACCCGTCGACATCCAGCACAACTAGTGTCCGTGCCGATTCTTCAATCCTAGAAGAGATACAAGTTATGTGGTCACAAAGCTACGCCACAGACATACTACGTTGCCACATACTACGTTGCCACGTATGCAGTAAGCATAGCAGTGGGCAATGAAATGGCATGTCGTCATACTAGATACGACAGGCACGACTTACGCATTCTATGAAATAGACAAACGAAAGGAAACGATCAAAGAGGAAACAATAACAAAGAAGACAAATCAAGAGAGAAAAACAAAAAAATAAAGGAAAAAAAGAAGAAATAGAAGAAGCAAACTGTCGTGCCCCCCCTCGCAGGCGAGGTGGCAGACACTTGAAAAAGAACGAGCTATTATAGGAAAAAAGAAAAAAGGAAAAAGAAAAAAACACCACTACTTGTAAACAGAGCAAGACAAGAACCAAGGGAAAAATGACGAGGAGACATAACAGGCAGACCAAAGCCCAAAGCCCCTTGGCATCAGACAATACGAAACAAGCAGAGCAGGTTCGTCATCAACCCACGCCACACGACTCCTTCCATACGGCTTGTCAATCGAAAAAAGGAAGAGAAAGAAATAAAATGAAAATCACGAAGAATAAGAAAGAAAAAAACAAAACAAAAAGATAAGACAAAGGAAGACCACGTTCGAACCAGCTGCACCCGTTGGTGGCACTAGTAGTATAGTCATGTTCTACTTCCTAGTCGGCCTGGTGCCTTGCTACCCTGTCTGCCATCTCCTTCCTAACTTTCGTCCACCGTAGTTTCCCTTCTACTCCTCCTGTTCCCCCCCCTCTCCGAATTCCCTTGGTCGGGTTTTCTGCCACTTATTATCCTGTTGTCCCCCCCCCCCCTCACTCCCTTGAACACCGTCAACGGCGGATGCGCGGCGCCGCCTGCTCATCTCAGCCTCAGCCTCGTGCCACCTCACCATGAACCGTTCGGCTGCTTCAAGGTTCCCCCCGGTACCACTTTCCCGCCTTTTTGGCTGCAGTGGGCCACAACTTTGTCTCAACTCCAAACACCAAGGTGGCAACTTCCGTTGACCCTTCGGTGGCTCGGAATTCTCTAAGGTCTTCGACTATGCATCTATGCCAAGTCTTAACCTGCCCGCCTGGTCTCGGGGTTTTCCCCACCAGCTATCGTCCCGAATAAATACCCGACTGGGTAAACGCTCCTTTCTTTGCCGTGCCGCGCCCCCCACAAAGAAGAGCCGCCGTTTACGAATGGTTTATAGGTGTCATGTATACCACAGGTCCTATTGATTATGGTCCCCCGTAATACTGCTGTATTACAACTGGGTTACGAAAGTAAGTGCCGTGCGGTGCCACACGGCAATGCCATCGGGTGCCGCAAAAGTGCGATGTGAGTTTCAGGAAGAGCGCCGGGGGGTGGCCGTCGAGGCAGTGTCATGAGGTTTCATGGAGGGAAATGGCGTGCCGTGGGGGTGCTGCTGTCAGTCGTTGTGGCTGTCCAGTGCTTGGGCGTTGCTCTCTTTCTACTGTCCAGTTTCTGCGGGTTGCCGCCGTGGTGGTTACATACTTACCGATAGCACATTATTTCCGCTATTTTTTTTCTGAAAGACGGGATTCCTCGACCCCACAAATCGTCGGAATGCCAATCGTGATGTCGAAAACAACGTTTTGTAGACTCTGGCCATGGAACTATTCGCCGCGATGCGATTTGATTCTTGCAGAAGTCAGTTTTCGGGTGAGATATGGAGCTCCTTAAGGGAGGAGCTCTCTCGTAGACGCGTTCTACCGCTCCACTCATTGCTGTTTCTTGCTCCATGTGGAAAAAGTTATGGTGTTGTTGGTCCCGCAGCTGCTGGGTATTCTTGCTGCGACTCGAATTGCTGCGGAGGGTAAGTTTTGAGAAGCGTTGATCGTGGTGGAAGCAGGTTGAAAAACGTTCGTTCGATTGCAATTCTGGATACAGCGGGACAGACAGAGATGGACCGGCACATCAGGAGCTTCGCTTGTAGAACACCCTAACTAGGTAAACGGCTCCTCCCATATGCACAGGCGCAAAAACTTGGTGCAGGACTTGTGACGCCAACTTCAACTATGCACGTCGGCTCAGCCCAACCCGACCCCAGACCTAACGCTAACCTCGACCCTTTTGAGGAGGTCGAGGTCGGCAGGGGCAGTCACGCGACTCCGCCGCGTGTTTTGGTGGCGTTTTTCCAACAACAAAAAAAGATCCAGGCGGCCGAAAGACCCGCCTTGTCCAATAAGACTCGCACCCTGCACAAAGTTTTGCGCCGACCCGTCCTGCACAATGGGGCGAGTCGAGGTAATCCTATCGTAGGAAACTCTCATAAATACGTACCAGGTACCTGGTATACGATTATGAACACGCATGCATGCACTACTGCTGCTATAAAGTGTGCTCCTTCGACTGTGGGAACGTAAACTTCTTGTTAAGCCTTCCGCGTCAGTCTGTCTGTCTGTCTGCCTGCCTGCCTGCCTGTCTCTTTCCTGCACATATATATACGAAGTAGGACGAGTCTCGGCAAGCCTACTACTACTGCAGGGAACTCCAAGGAATACGTATGTATGAACGTGAACATATACAGGTACTACTGCTGTGAACTGTGGTCCTTCGCCCGTACAAAATCTTCTTGGCTGACCTTTCTGCCTGCGAGCCTGTCTGGCTCCCCTGTCTCTCTTGTGACATTTATTTTTTGATCGCTATACCCTCCTCTCCTCTGCGTCCGGTTTTCATCAATCTCCAGATGGCGGTGGCCGAAAGACTGAGACCTTAAACCTTCCCGGGGGGCGAAGAACCAGCCTCAGAGCGAGAGGCGCAATCGGAAATATCGGAACCGGAACGCCCCCCCTTCCCCCCCCTCCCCCCAGACCTCTGAACCTCCCCCAACTATTCCCCAGCTGCTGTGGCATCTATCTCCACCCCCCTCGCGGTCATCAGTGCAACATTTTCGAGGGCGTGGTGATTGATGTCATTGGACGGCATATAAATAAATACTTCGAAGTAGAACGAGAACTGCTATTAACATTAACGTGGAATATATCAGGTACGTATCTACGGCTTCATATAAAATGGCACTTAGACGTATTTACTGTAATATGAATAGGAGACCCCTCTTTTCGGGCGGCAGTGCCTCTGTTGAGCCTTATTGTACTGATTTCAGTGTTAGGGGTAGATCAGTCAAGGGGGGTTCAACCCGCGGTTTCCTAGCATCTTTGAAAACAGCACATTGTAACGTCAACAGTCAAGCAACTGTGGTGCCTGGGACGAGCTGGAGGCTAGTTTTGGTCACTCATGCCGCGAACCAGCTTGGTTTCCATCCACCCCCCTCCCCCCCGATGTATATATACATATTATATACCAGGGTATATATATATATACCTTTCACGCCGGCGCCTGCTGTTTTCTTCCTCTATACCAACCCCTCTGCCACGGCTTCATTCGCATCTCCTGGTACTGTGAGTTAGTTTGCGTTCCTGTTTTTTTTTGGCAAGTTTTACCCCCCAACCAGTCTCCCTCCCTTTTAGCCCCCCATCCGCCTCCCCCTCCAGCTGCGCCTGTTTGTCTAACCCGGCCACAGGCAGGTGTCACCTTGCGGCAGAGTATATAGAGAGATCCAACAACCAGCTCTTAACCCCTTTAGCACCGCACTCCCATCTGTGGGGACAAACACTCTAATTATAAGTAGTGTGCCCCCAAAACGGGACTGGGGTCCTAAGAGGGTTAACTCACCAACTTCAAAAAGTTGGTAGACCCGAGACTTGATTCGGAAAGTTAAGGCTGGACGTTGCGAAACAAAAGACAAAGCTACAAGCAGTGTGCACGCCATTATATCTCAGGCGCCGGTACACGGTACGTACGTACGGGTTTGGAACGTTGCAGCGTGAAGAGAGTATACGGTACGTAACGTATGATACGGGTTTGCAACGCTGTATATAGCGTGAAAAGAGAGATAATACATGGAGACGTCGAAGCTATTGCAAGCTCTATACAGCGGCAGCAGCAGTAGCAGTGAGTAGCACCCGCAGCCCATATACTGGTAAGTGGTGTTTGCCTGTTATTAGGGTTTCTTCAGCCTATTTACTGTCTCTCTCCAAATACACTGGCGCGTGGTCTTATCGTATACAGTATAGCGCTTTTATGTGCTAACCCCCGGCCAGGGTCGCTGATATTGCCCAGAAAATCAACGCGAACCTGCCACTTGATATCCTACGGGCGAGCTTCCAAAACCAGTATACTGGTACCACAAAACTGGTACCATCCACAAACCAGTATACTGAAACCACAAAACTGGTACCATCCAAAGATCCGCATATTGTTGACGCTGCCAAACCAGTACACTGGTACGTACCATGAAAAAAATCAGCATGTTGTTACCGTTCACAGACCACTATACTGGTACCATCCAAAAACCAGTATGTTGGTACCGTCCACACAGAAGCATATTTTTATACTGGCACATACCACCATCATGATATCTCTACCACTTACGACATGCACGGCAACGCCCATGGCGCCATGCGATGACTTGTCCACGCCAGTATTTCTGACCGAGTAGGGAGGGAACAAGTGCTAACCACACGGCGACTTACCAGCCCGCTTCTGCAGTACCAGCAACAACAGACAAAGAAAAAACGACCGCATTTACCGTGTGACCACAACAACCAAAAAAAAAACGCACACACACACGTGACGAAAGATGCCCGCTGTGATAAATAGACATCACGAGATATCCAGATGCCTGCGGCAAATACCACGAGATACCCCAGCACAACGGTCAACCGTGTTTCTACTCTCATGTACCAGGTATTAATAGCGAAGACGGGACGAAAAGAGAGGAGCAGAGTACGGAAGAGAGGGGGAAAATATAGAGCCTCATCGCTGCATACCGCTTGTTGTTGTTGCCAGTCCCCTTCTCCCTGGCTGAGGAGGAGCCTCCCCGTTTCAAGGACAAAAACTTCCTCGAAAGAAAATGCGAAAACGCCTCCCTCTCCCTCTCCCTCTCCCACTCCACACGATCGATTGTTCTTTCGACCTACCTACTGGTACCTACCTACCGATCGACCAACCGACCGACCGACCGACCGACCGACCGACCGACGGATTGCTCGTCCGACCCACCGTCTGCTCGGCCGACCGACCGACCGGCGGGCTGTTCGTCCGACCGAACGACCGAATGTTTGTCCGATTGTTCCAACCTTATTATGCTATAGACCCATCTCTCTCACACACAGAGGCATGCATACGCACGCGCATACCGACAGGCAAGCAGACAAAACAGACAGACAGTTACTGTGGGACATGATCAACGCGCGGACCAGGCGGGCGGTCCCTCTTCCCACCCTCGCCTCCGTCCCTAGTTCGCGCAGAACAAAGCTAGAAGCAAAATAAACAAACAAACAGACAGATAGACAAACAAAAACAAACAAACAGACAGACAAAACAGATGGCAAGCTTCTCCCCCGCGACCAGCCATCTGCTGCTGTAGTACGAGAGACGAGCCTTTCTTTTTTTTGTATTTCCTTTCCTCCTTCGAAAAAAAAACCCGAAACACCCGAGGCAATCAATCTCATGTTCATGTTTCATGCTTCTGTACGGCTATTTATGTGTCCCAACTAAATATGTACCCACCCATGTTTCACCGAGGCCCTGCGGCCGTACGGTAATAGATCCCGTGATAAGTTGTACTGCTGTGGTTGGTATGGATGTACGGGGGGGATCCGTTTTTTTTTATCGCCACAAAGAAAATGTATGCGGCGTGACGAGACGCGTCTTTTTGCGCCGAAAGAAGCGAGAGCAAGCGGAGCAAGCAAGCAAACTAGGGTAAAGAAAGCAAACCGAGAAGGCCAGCAAAAGCAAGCAGGCGAAACGAGCAAAAAGCAAAGCATAAGCAATAGCAAAGCAAAAGCCAGCAAAAGCAAAGCAAAAGCAAAGCAAAAGCAAAGCAAAAGCAATGCAAAAGCAAAACATTATGTCCGCCTGCATTGCATTGAGCTATCGATAGTCTACATCGGTTGCATCCCTGTGTGGTTCTCGCGTGCACGCATCGGCAGATGTGTCATACAGGCTGAGAAAAAAAGGGTACATAGCGTCAGCGGGCACGAAAAAAACGTATTTGCTTGCCCCATGCGCCTACCAGAAAAAAAAGCACGACATAAGTCAAGAAAAAAAAATCGAAAACTAAGTAAAAGCTAAAAATCAAACCTAAACCAGAAACATAGCAGTAAGAAAACGATCGAAAATAACTTCCACGAAAAGCAAAGAAAACAAAAACCACATCAACAACAACAATACGAAGAACGGAGCAAAATGAGCAAAATGAGCGAGAACACTTCGGCTAGCTACGTTACGAGCAGCGTGGTGGCATTGCTTCGCGTCCCGACGGAAGAGCCTTTTGAGTCCCACCACCTTCCTGCCAACCGACCAACGGACTAGTCGATCGACCAGCCGACCAACCAATCCACCCAACCAGTAAGTACACCGACCATCCGACGACCCGGCCGGCCGACCACCCAAAACAACCAGCCAACCAATCAGCCAGCTAGCGACCACCGAACCAACTGGGCAACCAATCAACCAATCGAGCACCGACTCAAGCCAATCAATCGACCCACCTACAGACCAACCAACCCGACGAACCAACCAACCAGTCAACGAACCAGCCAGCCAGCCAGCCAGCCTATCAACCAACCAACCAACCAACCAACCAACCAACCGTACGGGCGCTGTCGTAGCGGCATCATGCGTCGCCGTGCGAGCACCCGTCACTGCTTATTACCACCGATGGCAGCAGGTATTGCTCAGACAAACTTTTCCGTCTGCTGCCTGTACAGCTTCGAGTACAAGCCTCCTTTCCTGGAAACACCATCGTTGCGGCATTGCGTATTAGGGGAGGGGAGGGAGGGGAGGGGGGGGGGGGAGATAAACGAAAAGCAAATGACAATTGAATACATGGATACAAAAATAGAAAAGCAAACAACAAAGTAAAAAAATAAATACGTACGAGCATGTACATAAGAAACCAAACAAAGAACGTAAATAAGAAAAGAAGGGCGAAAATAACGGGAAAAAAAAAACTCAACAACGGATAAAAGAATCAACAAATAATCAAACCGAACAAATAAACCAACTGACAAGTGATGAGAAAGACTAATCAGTTCGGCAAAGAATACCCGCGTATCAGGTTTCCATTGGCCGACGGAGAAATCATCCACTCTTCTCTTCTGGCGTACTGCTGCCGTTCTGAGTGACAGCACAAAAAAGAGGCCGGCACACCAGTTCCCAGTCGTCCGTTCCTCTGGCGCGTAGCCGCACGAGTAAAGCAGAGACGTACACGCGCATGGGCGCGACGCTGCTCGCTGCTGCCGACAGGCCTGGAGGCTTAAGAGGCTTACTACCAACACTGCAGAACCATTGTGGCCTTCTTTTTCCCCGCGATGACCCCGGCAGCGGGGAGCGGGTCACCCGCGACCCCGCAGCTTTCCCTCTCGACAGCCGCGACGCACACGCCGTACTCGGAGGGAGGGCTGGCCGTGTGGTCGGTCGAGGGCACCGGATGGTCGACGGTTCGCCGCCGTCTTAGTGATAAGTTATCGTGCCCAGGCTGTGAGAGAGGGGTGAATGTCATCGACCGCAAAACCAACCTAAGAGTCCGGACTCCTAGGACCCTCGTGCGTGCGAGGACCCCGGCGTTTCGAGCGCAAGCAGTTACGTAGCCGTTCAGGAATGGCACGTGTTCCCGTTTTCGTTTTCGTCTCGGTTCATCTCCCCATTGCATTGATCGCTGTTACTCGTATGCATGCATGCACCCTCGAAACACTCGAGCTCTGCGCGTGCTTCCAAAGTCCACAGCATACTTTGTGGCAGCACGTATTGATAGATGCGCATACACTCCGAGCACGTTGTGTTGTACCATAGCGTGGCATCCGGCGCACCGCCGCCGAGAAATCGACCCCAAGGAGAGTTTGATGAGCCCGAGGGGAAGAGGGCCGAGGACCGACTACCGCTGCAGCTGCTGCTGTGGTAGCGTGCTCGTCTGGCAGGTGCTCAGCGTGCCCACCTACTGTAGCTGGCGGCACAGACGCCCGAGCGAAGGCGAGAGGCCGCTGGGAACAGCAATCGTTGCGCGCGACGTCGTTGTGGGGTGTGCACGACGAGGACAGAGCCGTCCCACAGTGGGGGTGCACCAGGAGTTCCTGAACCCCTCACAGAAGGAGCTCAATATCTCACTCGATACAATACTTTGAAGAAATTTGTTCGTGCCACCCGACCGGCACTTGTATGCGCTAGTCCTCAAACGAACATAGGAGTAAACCTTTGATCCCAACAGGTAGTTCCTCACTTAAGGAACTCAATTGGTCAGAAGCCTTAGGCCCAGAAACTGCAACCCCTACCGTGGGATCACTCGACATCTACAGCAGACTCGGTCATCAACAAGAATATCTGTTCGTCGTCTACACAAGACACCGACCGTGTTGCTCGCGTCAAGGCGATCTGCCGGCCTTTCGTATATCCTAGTTTCGCCATACAGAGAAGGGTGGAACCGCAGCCTACTGGCATACAGAGAGCGTCTCGTGTGACATAAATGAGACGGAGGAGGTGGTGTTCGGGTTCTCCCGTGGAAAAAGAAGCGCCAATGTTAGGCATCCTGAGGTGCCAGAAAAATATGAAACTTGAGCCCGGACGCCAAACTGGAGTTTCCTTCTGTTGCAGCTACAAGTGAGCACAGCGGGGACGCCCTCTGTAGATACAACATCGCTCGGAAACAAACGTGCGTATACCATTTATTTTGTGGATGCGAGCTTCCTGGCTGAGCGTCGTCACGTAGGATGATGTGGTCAATCGAATCACGGAAGAGAGATCAGATACTCAACAGGCGAAACAAATGGACAAACACGACAGGAGACGAAAAAAAAAGAGAAACGAAACTAACAAAAAGAAAATAACATAAGAAAAGAAGCGACACACTTCAGTCACTTGCTTGACCCTTGATTTTGGGATTAATTTTTTGTTTCTGTATACGGCACATAGGAAACGAGCAACCCAGACGTGAAAATAAAAAGATAACGCGAACAGACAGACACGGGAAAAGAGAGGAGAAATTAACGAAAAAACAAGAACGAAAACTAGCAAAAACCGTAAACAAACAAACAAACACCAAAGTAACTCACATGGCCAAGAGCTCCTGGTGGCTCCCGAGCTCGAGCACGCCTCCGCTGGATATGACCGCGATGCGATCGGCTTTGCGCACCGTGGTCAGGCGGTGCGCAACTACAAGCGTCGTGCGCCGCTTCTGCGACTGCAAGTTGTCAAGAGCGGCCTGGACCTGAGGTACGCCGCGAGAGAGTTAAGGGGTTTGCGAGGGAGGGGGGGGGGGGGGGGGGGGGTCGCCCCGCTATTGGCATGTTCCACTCGATCACCAGGGAGGTTGGAGGAAGAAGGGCGGTTGAAACGGGCGAGCCAACCGAGAGGAGCATGACGGAAATCGATCGGGCCGCCCCTGTATACGGCACACAGGAAACGACCACAACAGCCCGACGGCAACAGCAGCGTCAACACTACCGACAAAATCACTCCACCATTAGCACCAACAACGACCACCAACACCATCACGGCCACCACGAATATCATCGCCAACACCAAACACCAGCACCGAGGCCAGCTACGAAAAAAGATCAATAACCAACCGCTACGACGATAACAACGACGAGTCACCGCCGCCATGCAACCTGGCGGAAACACCCCGGGGCGACATAACCGCGTTTGAACCTCACCTGTCGCTCGCTCTCGTTATCCAAGGCCGAAGTGGCTTCGTCCAGTAGCAGGATCGAGGGGTCGTTGATGATTGCGCGGGCGATGGCGATTCTCTTTGGGAGGCGGGAGGGGGGGGGGGCAGGCCGGGGGGGTAGCGAGAAGCAAAAATACACGGGGAGGAGCGATCGTCATAATTTCTAGCAATGCGGTCGCGGGCACGGACAAATGTGAGCGGGCTAAACACTACATATAGGTCATACGACTACGGCCATGCATGACGTGAGTGCCCCCCTCCCCCCCCCCCCCCCCCCCCCCCCCCCAGCTCGCGCGCGCGCGCGGTCAGCGCATGCGGCACTTACATCGATAGCACTGTGCCGCCCATCCCCACACAACAAGTTCTGCTGCTGCTGCTGCCGGCATGCTTCTGCTGCTTCGAATCAAATGGTGGACGATTTTGTTTTTTAATGCCGCCGCTGGTGCGGTTTGCCGCTACTAATGTTGTGAGTGTGTCACGTTTGTCCAAGCCCTTCGTGCCACAATAGAGATGGAAAAAAAAAAAAAAAAAAAAATGCCTCAAATCTCTCAGCCTTGCAAGACCAGAAACATCCCCCAAAACCTCTCAAACCCCTCTTATTCAAGCTCTCAGGCGAACCACGCTCTTGAAAACGTTTCTTAATTCGCCGCGTGCGTGTTGTGTATGCGCGCGCTCTCTAAAAGGCTCAAGACGACTCCCAGAAACCCCCCCCCAAAAAAAAAAAAAAAAACTCCCAACAGCACTCCTGAAGGTATCAAAAACTCTCAACAGCAAGTAAATAACGCAGGAGGCATTTGCGTATACATATCCTGGGTTCATCAATGCACTCGACGATCAAAATACCGGTAGCTCTCAAATTTCCGAAAAAAAGGCTCGAAACTCCTAACCCCATGTCCCTGAATATAATGATCACTTGGATTAACAACTGATACAAAAACGTGCCCATATTTAGGTACACAGTGGCACACGAGACATACCCCGTTGAATTTCTCTCCACGCTTCGGGAGCCAAACTATTACGGGGGACCATAGTTAATAGGACCTATGATATACATAAAACCTACCTGGTATATATTTAACCATTTTTACTAACAATATTTGGTCCTATTAACTATGGTCCCCCGTAATAGGACCTCGGCGCTACCTGTAAAATATGTTTTTTCAGCACCCTTGGAGTACAACAATTTTAGGGCTGCAACAGTTCCCCTCTCGGCGACAAACTACTTTTCATAACTCCAAGCGGTTTGTTTGTCCCCAACACGGGAAGACAGTTCCAAAAAAGGGTCGACAAGCGAAAAAAAAAAAAAAAAGAGAGAGAGAGAACAAAACACATCCAACGTCCTCCTCTGCATTGCGCGCTCGGCGTTCAAACACCTGGTTCAGCAGCACACTCGGGTATGCGTTTTTACTGCTTTCTACAGGCAGCTGGAGGTCGTGCATACAGGCGCACGGAGCAAGTCAGTGGGTACACACGAGTATTTATGCGCAGATTGCAGAGAGGTGACATCGTCGACTTAACCCTCGACCTCGCCGCTACACGTGTTGTTTTTTTTGTGTGTGGTTTTTCTTCTCAAAAAAATATTTGAAATTCGCGCGGTCGGTTCTAATGAATTACTTCTCGCAAGTCGACGAAACCGGCGTAACTATCAAGCTGTACGAAGCAAGTGAACTTTAAGACGTGTACGCTGAACAGCCCACGTGCCAAAGGGCCGCCTACGCCATCCCCCTATATATACTCGTACACACGTGGACACTCAAACAGTCTCTCGTGGATGGATGAGTGAGTGAGTGAGGTGGGCGAGTGAGTGAGTGAGTGAGTGAGTGAGTGAGAGAGAGAGTGAAGAACAAACAGGGTGAGATGAAAAACACTCTGTCGCTTGGTTTTCTTCACTACGTGGAAAGGTGAGGAGAGGCGTGAGAGGGCGTTCTACGGCAGAAGTTCATTCACCCTCATTCAAGGAAGCTCCTCACCTGACCCGAAAAACTGACCTCAGCAAAGATCGAATTGCCACTGCCCCAACTACACAACTACCAGGGTACGTCTTTTTTCGAAACGAGATTGGAGTTGGGCCGATTTTCGGTCAAGAAGCCCCGTCATTCAGAAAACACGTTAGGCGGAAATGTGCTACCTCTATCGTAGAACGCGTCGGGAAGGGTATATAGAGAAAAAAACAAAAAACAAAAATGACCGCTGACCTGCTTCTGACCCCCGGAGAGGAGGGCGCTCTTTTCTCCGACATCGGTCTCGTAACCGTCCCTGCACCAAAAACAACAACAACAAACAACAACAAAACGGGAAAATGGAGACGGATAATGACGCTGAAAATTATATTGTAAAAAACAAACTGGAAATAATGATACTGAGAACGATGACAGTGTCGAAAAATATCAAGGACAACAAAGAAAAAGGGAATGCTCTTGACTCTGATGACAGACAAAACAGCGAAAAGATGCACGTAACGATGATGATAGTGAAATTGAGCGTAAGCTAGAGGAGGAGGAGGAGGAGGAGGAGGACGGGGGCAGGAGGAGGAGGAGGAATAGGAGGAGGAGGAGGAGGAAGAGGAGGAAGAGGAGGAGGGGGGGGGGGGGGGAGCACTATTACGGGGGGCCATAGTTAACAGGACCAAATATGTAAGGTAAAAATGGTTAAACATATAGTTTTTTATGTGTACCATAGGTTCTGTTAACCATGGTCCCCCCCGTAACAATAGGAGGAGAAACAACGAACACTAATGATTGGTAATGATAACGATCATGGGAACGATCATGACCATGGTTGAGAGCGAGGCAGAAATGGACGTGAGCACGAGAAATGACAGCGAGAAAACCTCCCGCATCCACAGCACTTTAGATTGTGTTGCTTTCACTGCCCTCTCTGATCACGAGCACCCGCGTTTACGGGGATAAAAAACGCTTCGAACTACCGGAGGACAACACACACAGTCAGTGCTAATCCTCCGGCAAAAATGAGAACGTGAACCACAGCAGTTGGGCAGTGAAACAAAACTCGATCCCCCCACCGCGATCACTCTACCGCAAAACGAGCCCCTTGGGTGGGATGGGATCAGCCAGACGCTTGATCCTCTTGGGGCAAAACTGCCGTCGCGTTTTGGGGACGAGCCAGTCGAATTAGAATTAACCTTAAGACAAGACTGCAGTCCTACTCGTCTATAAAAATGGTCGGGCCAAAAGTTGCGGTTGCTAACCTACCACCGACTACTTTTGTGACAACTACCGGACGACTCGCACGAAATTCTTGGGAGATTTTTTCTCCCCTGCCAACGACTGCATGTGTCCATGTATACCTCGTGCTTACTTCGCGGATACGAATAAAACCAGAGCGCCTTCCAAGAACAAACAAACAAATAAACAAACAAAAAGTTGTAAATGGATTGTGTTTGGCTTACGGAAAAAGAAGTGATGAAGTCGTGCGCAAAGGCAGACTTGGCCGCCTTTTCTATTTCCGATGTCGTGGCCCCCCGGCTTTTCCTCTCTCGATGTTCTCGCGGATCGTTCCCGTGAAAAGCACCGGTTCCTGGGGGGGGGGGGGAAACGAAAACGAAAACGAAACGAAAATGAAAACGAAAAAACGAAAAACGAAAAAACGAAGAGTGAAAAAAGAAAAACGATCGTTGACAAAACTAGAAAATATATGTATATGTTTAATATATACCTGGTATAATACATGTAAAATGGAAAACGGAAAATAAAAAACGAAAAAACGAAAGACGAAGAAACGGAACATCAAAACAACAAGGAATTTGGGGCAAAAGAAAAACAAACACGATAGAACGAAAAAAACGAAAACAGCACAAAGAACTGGAACACATTTCGTGATAGAACTACTGCTGTAACTACCCGACATGAAAAAAAGTACTGCTGCTATACGTACAGCATGGCTATGACATTATCCCCCACACATTTGACGTATTC